>CM035414.1:71637130-71752130 GCA_020310875.1 Ceratopteris richardii
ATAGTGTGCTAATGTGGACATGCCAAGGTGAATCATAATAAAGGAATCATGTGTTCAAGGAACTTTGGTTAGAGGCCTTCTCTCCAAGGTATGCTTGAAATAATTGAAAGTACAAGTGAAATCGGGATTAGTACATAAGCGCCCCCATATCCCACAAAGTAGGGGTTAATCGCTAGACATAGATAGGGATACAGAGCCTGAAGCCACTTATGTTAGAGCTTGGGAAGGGACAGCCCTAAGGCCTAATGACGAGGCTAGTTTGACGAGCCTGAAGGTCAAATACAAGGATGCTCAAAGGTTGGGGCGATAACGGGCTGGAAGGCGAGGTGCGAGAAGGGCAACATTGAGTAGATGAAAGGCTTATATTCATCCACCCATATGCGGAGCGGTGTCCCTTGCCCATAGCTGCTCTGATCAACCGCTACACTATGCACATTGGGGCTTGACATTCTAGCATTGTACTTGAAGATTGCTTTATAGCCATTATTCATAGCTTTATAGTAGGCATATAATTGTGTTTTTCATGAGTCATGAGAACCTTGAAAAACTATGTCTTGAATCCCAAGACAACTTGGTTGGTTTTTAGTTTTTTTTTTTCATATTAATGGGAATAATGTAGACATCTGATGCATTTGTTCATTATTCATTTGTTCATATTAATAGGAGCATTTAGCATTTGTTCATTGTCTACATCTTGTAGCCTTCATATGTAAACCTTGGACAATGTCCAATGGGTGGTATAAGATTTAAAGTATTGTTATTTTCTATTCTCTTGCATTCTCTCTCTCCTTTTTTTTTTGCTCATATGAATCGCCATGGTTCCATTTTCTTTCTTCACATGTGATTATTCATTTGCTTCATTCACCACATCATCAGCTTCTAGGCTTCAAATTAGGCACCTCCGTTTCATGCTACCCACCTCGTAGCTTTTCCATTATTTGGGCATTGAGTTTATGCAAGTTGATGGGGGAATAGTTTTGTGTCAAAAAGAAATATGTTGACACATTATTGTAGAGTTTTGGCTTTGAAGATTGCAAACCTATTTCCACTCCCATGGAAACAAGTTTACAATGGAGTCTTCATAATGCTAAGTATTTTTTAGTATATGCTTGAATTCCGTATTGGTTTTGCATATCCTTTGTATAGGAATGTAATTGAAACCTAGGGAAATTCATCAATTCACATCCATATTTAATGAAGGTTAAAAATAGCTAAACACATCGGCATGGAAAGGGAAATCAAGCACCTCAAGCACTTGCATGCCTCTATGCATTGTAAAGAATGGATGCATGTAAATTTTCTTTCTCCCAAAAGGGTAAATTTGAATGCACATTAGAAGCATTTTTAGATGCACAAGGATATGTGCACAAATAGTGAGCACAAGAGCAAGGATATGTGCACAAGTAGTGAGCACAAGAGCAAGGAATGCTTAGCATGCTTGAAGTTAAGGATTTGTAGAATCATTGGTGATATGCATCTACATACATGGAAGCACATGTATGTATATCAATAAGATTTTCTTCCTATTCATATACATGATGGAAACAATGAAGTGAACATATTCATGAATAAATAGTCGATCTTTGAATGGAAGCAAGGCATATGGGAAGAAGCAAAGCCAAGGTATTTGCAATCATGCTAGCTAGATTTTGCAAACTAACACGCCTAACAATACCTTCCCAAAATGGTATTGAAGTATCAAAGACATGATTTCTAGCTTATTAAGTGAGCAACTGTCATTTCAAGATATTCCCTTATTATTTAGATGACAAGAAAAGGTTTTTGACATGGGCCCAATGTCATGTATACATTAGTATAGGCAAATGTGGCATATTCAATTCTAACTCTAAGTATAAAAGATATTTAGAAATGGTTCTAAAGGAATTTTTTACGAGATATCCTAAGTAGCAAGCTATCATTTGGATCCATCATTGACAATGATGAAAATGAAATATGAGCAAAGCTTTCTTTCACCAATAGGAATGGTGAAAAGTATTCAAGGCAACATGACACTTTGAAAACTCCTTCCTCTTGCAAGGATTTACACATTAATTTAAGGCTTGATTAATTCAAGAGATTTCCATCTCAAGAAGAAAGACAACAAAGATTTTCTTTAAGAAATGCAAAGGTTCTTTTGGGAAGAACTTAAAATTTTTAAGGTAGAAACATGAAATGGAAAGATGTACCTTCTAGAACATCCTAAAGATTTATACTTTTATGTTCCAATTAGCCTTCAAGATAAATCCACTTCTCTTGATACATATCAAAATGAACCCATGCTTTGAGGAACATTGGAATTCATGACTTCTCCCAAAATGGAGCAGAAGTTCATAAACATGTTAGGACAAGTGGTCATTGAAATACCTATAGATGTATTTTGGTTGAATAACAAACCTAGAATTCTTTTCTAGCACACCTTCATGATAATTTCAAGGTCCACACAAGTATAGGAGTGGCTAGATAGTCCAATAATGGGAGGATTCATAGTAGTGACTCTCTAGTTGTAAATGAAGCCATATATTTTTACAGTCTTCAAGGATGAAAAATCTTCAAAGGGGAGAAGAAAGTATCAAAACGTGTCAAGAACTGATATAATTAATTCCATAAATAGAAACTTGGGATGTAGATGATGGGGTAAAAGAACATATCTTGGATGTTGAGCAAAGTGGAATTTTCTCAGAAAGCAATTCCATGGCATGATAAAGTCAATGGAAGTGGGATCCCATCAAGATGGTTGCAACGATGAGGTTCAATAGAGCATGCCAAAGGCCATATTTCTTCAAGAGAAGTGAAAGTGATAGAAGTTGAAATTCAAAGTAGATAATCTGCAATAAGTAATTAAGTCCATGGAAGATGAAACTTGTATTGACCTATCCTTATTAAGTCCATGGAAGATGAAACTTGTATTGACCTATCCTTAAAAGGATTTTTGAACGAAATCCAAAAGCATTTGGAGACGCTTGGACTTACGCAATAGAAAGATCCCCAAAATATCTTGAGGATAAAAATTTAGTTGTTTTTTGTTAGAAGGGAATCTAAAAGACAAGAATAAGTGCTTCTCATTGAAAGTGAGGTGAATAAGAACTAACTAAGTCTTGAATATAATTCAAGATACTTGGAGTTATACTCAAAACATTAGAAATGAAGGACGCATGTTTATTCCATCAAAAGTTTTAGAGCTTCAAATATAAACTTGGGATAATTAAGATAATAGAGGGCTCTTGTGTTGGAGCCCTAGAAACCTAAGCAAGATGTAAAACATATAGGTAATTCCTCGGCCTCAAATTCTTGTAAGAAGGATTTGCGAAAATCCATACATTAGTGTTGGATATTGATATGGTTTTATGGGACACTATACTTTAGATTCAAATTAATGTAGGAATGACAATATGGGACATCGAACCTTGAAATGGTACTTATCATTTAGTCTTGAGCTCATGACTTTGAGTAAGACTCAATTCCAATGGGAATTAAAACTTCATAGATAAAAATTGATTATATAATGGGATTAACGTAGTTGACAGATCATTGATTTAAAGTAAAGTTTAAGTACGCACTAGATTTTGGTAGATGGATGATGGTTTATTCTTACCCAAAGAATCTTTTTGAGAATTCGGTTTAGTCTCATAAAGATGGAAACAATACTTCAAACCCTTCATTAGAATAAATCTTTTAGGAATCGGGTCTAATCTGGTTTGACTCAAATCACTTTAGTGTCTTAGAAGTTGAATCAGTTATATAAAGCTTCAATTCTTCCTTCTTCTTTTTTGAACCTTGGATTTGAGTCTAAAAGGATATGTGAGAGACCAAGTTAAGTTGGATGGATATAACTGAATTAAACATCAAAGATGGATGTTTTGTATAGAACCCATTCAATTTTAGAAGACGCTTGAGTTAAAGAGAGCTCATTCATCCATTGATTATTACTTCAAGATTGATGGATGAAGAAATAATCTAAGGTTCTCTTAAAGATTTTGAGTAAACTCTTGAAGAGAAACGAGTAAGGAATTGTTTCTAATTTTAAGAATTCCAAAGAAGTCAATTCTTTGAGGAAGTAACCTAGTGTAAATCATTTGAAGTTGGTTGCTCAAAGAAGAAAATGAAACCCTTCTCTGGAACATAGTAAAAAACATCTAAGTTGGATGTTTTGGTCAACCCAAACTTAAGGAGACTTCTCAAAGTCTTCAACTACTCAGAGATCCATCTATTTTGCTAGCTCCATGCACAGGTAGTGCATAGAAATGGATCTATGTATCAAATTAGTTGGAAAGTCTTAGAATCCACTTACTTCATATGTTTGTGCTATGGATGCATAGTTTACACATAGCAAAATAACGAATTAAGCGGGGATGTTTAATCCACCCTTATCATTATTTCATACGTTGAATCTAAATCCGTTACTTATATGTAGAGATAAATGTTCTTTAGAATGATTTGGGTAGGGATTATCCCAGAAGTGGACTCTCCTCTTTTTAGATCCATTATGAGATAGAATCCTCTTCTGATCAAGAGGGGAATTAGATAGATAAAGACCATGATCAATGAGATTGATCATGAGGCATGGGTGAATACTCCACATATTATACCTACACAAATTTTGAAGGAAGAAAATGTTAAAAGGGGGAAGAATATTGAATAAAATATGAGTATAAGTGGCAAAAGACATGGGTTTTGAGGGTCCAAAGTTATTTAGAGAACCTTTGGATTTTATTAAGAAATCCTTGGGTAAGTGTCTCTAAGACTATGCTTTGAACCCTAGGGCTATTTGCATTTGTTTACTCCTAATTGAAGGGTTTTGATCATAAGGATTGATATTTCCTAAGGGTATGGTATTTAAACCTTAGGAATGCCTCTCAATCCTTTGGACTTGTATGTACAAGCTTGGGAGGAATCCTTTTAGAATCCATGTGAGAACCATGTGATTTCATGTGAGTTCCAAGGTGAAAAGGCCTTGGACTAGAATATGTGTGGAGGGGATACCATGGAAGATCTCCTCACATTTCCCCCTTTGGCCTAGAGGTATTTATATGGGTGAAGTTGGTTGGGTGGATATATACATCTCTCACCCACTTTTGGGCTAGGATAGCTTATTAGACTGATTTGTAGTTTCTTGGTTGTGTGGACGCAGTAGAAAATTGATTGTGCTTAATATTGTCTGATCTATTATGCAAGTCACTGACTTACTAGAGCCAAAAAATTACTCAATTACCAGATGAGAATTTTGAGGCTTGGTATATTCTACTAAGAAGTTTCACCACTATTTAATATGTCACCAATTTATCTTCCATGTGGATCATTACGTGTTGCTCTATTTGGTTATTCAATAGAACTTGGTGGGAAAACATGTGTGGTGGGTGTTATTGTTGCACGAATTTAATTACGATATGGTTTATCACCTAGGATCATTGCATGTGGTTGCAAATTTCTTATTACAACTAGATTTTGGTGAACCTGTCAATGGAGTGGGTGATTCTTTCTTAGATGTATAACTTTTGCATATTCCAAAGGAAACCAATCTTGATCTAGGTTTATCACCTAGGATCTTTGCATGTGGTCACAAATTTCTTATCATGGCTAGATTCCGGTGAACCTTTGAATGGACTCCATGTTTTTTTCTTGGATATAGAACGTTTGCATATTGCAAAGGAAATCGATCCAAGCCCATTTACAATCAACAAATGGAGAGAAGCTTGCTCTTCAAAGCTAATAATTTTCTATTACTTTGGATCAATTGTATTTCAAAGACATACTTGAAGGCAAGGATTCAATTGAAAGAGAAGACGTTTGACTAGCCTTGAGAAATTTTGCACATTAGGGACGGGAAACTTGGAAGTGTCCTATGATATGCATCCCTTGGATCTTTCATTCACACACACACACACACACACACACATATATATATATATATATATATATATGTGTGTGTGTGTGTGTGTGTGTGTGTGGTGGATTCAACTAGGTTGAGATATACTCTCACATTGGCCAATATTATTCTCAAGTTGGGAGTTCCTACAAGAGTGGTATCTCGAGTCAGGATCTATTTAAGGATGATGTTTCTACCTCATTTTCCTTGAGGATTGTATGAAGGCAACTTCATCTTGACTATAGAAAAGAATGTCATGAGTGAAATCAACTATAAAGTTTCCTATTTAAGGGCTTATATTTGTGTTCATCAAAGTCATGAATGTAGTAGGGGTATTTTTTAGTCAGCTAGGCATGAATAAGAATTCAAAATTCCCCTATTCTTCTAAGTGCAGTGTTGGAGACATGATAAGGAGGTAAGTGGTGGGGAAGTTCTTCTAGAAAAACATCCCAGTAATTATTCATTAAATACTTAAATTTAATTGTACCATGATCATAGAAATAAGAAAAAACATATGGAACTTGATTTATATTATATACATCATTTACATTGATTGTAAGTATCATATAAACTTTTATTTTATGAGTATTTACAAGTTTTTTCAGTTGCATACTTGAGATCAAGGGAGTACTCCACAAATCATGTTTTCTTTGAATCAAGTAATAGATATCATTTGTTTTGAATTCCAAAGTATTTAGAAGATAACTCATTTTAAGTGATCTACCTAGATTCCAAAGACTCCTTACCCAACACCATATTAGTTCTTTCCATATGCATGATTTGGAAATCAAGTTTATCTTTATATCCTTGAAACCCAATTTCAAGACTACGGATCATAGTGTTTTTGACTTCTTATCTTGTCCTTGCATCATGAACACTATATATTGATGTGGAGACTTCCACTGAGGTAAATTTAATGTCTTTAATTTTAGGACATTATAGGCGGCCGAGTTATTGATCATGACTCTAGCCCTTTTCCCTCTTATGGAGGCATGGAGTTCGACTAATTCATGAAGTCCGAATTGATTTTGGACCCACATAGAATTAAAAAAACAACATTGATGCATGCAATCTTTGTGCAAAAATTCCACTTCCAAATTTTATTATTTTCAAAGTTTAAAGTTTGGACTAGGTGCACTCTGGGATTTTTCCTTCCCTTTCTGCTCACGGGTGTTCTTTTTGGCTTTTGCTTAAGTTTGTCAAATAAAGGGATCCAGATCTTTGCAAAGTTTGGTACATCTAATAGCATTACCAAGATATGAATTCTCCTCCATGAATACTTTGGAGAAAGAAGAGAAATGAAATATCCATTCCTAATTTCAAAAAGAAAGAACATATGAAATGGAAATTCAAAATTTCCCTGATTCTTCCTTTTTGAAATTAGGAATGACTATTTAATTTTTGTCTTTTTTCCAGAGTATTTATGGATGGGGAAATATATGGCAGTAAAATATAGTATTAGATGTACCAAAATTTGCAAAGTCCTTGATCCCTTTATTTGTGAAACTAAAGGAAAAGCCAAAAAGCCATCTATGAACAAAAAAGGAACAAAAAAGCAAGAGTCAACTTGCACCAAATGTTAAACATTGAAAATAGTGAAGTTTGGAAAAAAGTAAAAGTTTTGCATGAAGATTGCATGCATCAATGCTGTTTTTTTATTTTATAAGGGTCTAAAATCAGTTTGGACCACATGAATTAGTCAAACTCCATGCCTGCATAAGAGTGAAAAGGGTGAGGCTCAAGATATGTGATTGGGCCACCCATAATTTCCTAAACTATTCATTGGTGTAGAGATTAAAGTTACCTCAAAAGAAGTCTCCACATCAATATATAGTATCCATGATGCAAGGATAGGATAAGAAAGTTTGGGATACTATGATCCATGATCTTGAAGTCAATTTTCAAGGATATAAATATAGAGTTGATTTCTAGATCATGCATATGGAAAGAACGATGTGGCGTTGGATAGGGAGTCCCTTTGGGGTCTAAGCAGATCATTTAAAAGGAGTTATCTTTTGAATACTTTGGAATTTGAAAGAAATAGTATCCATTACTTGATTCAAGGAAAGCATGGTGTACCGAGTACTCCCTTAGTCTTAAGTATTGAATTGAAAAATCTTGTAAATACTCATAAATGGAAGTTTACTTCCAATCGATGTAAATGATGTATGTATATAAATCCAATTTCATATATCTCATCTCCTTTGTCGAATCATAAAATTTTTAAATTTAAGTGTTTAATGAATAGTTATTGGGATATTTTTCTAAAAGGAATTTCCTATGGCTCACCTCCTTCTCATGGGCAAGTCCATCATGCTATAGACTTGCTTCCAGGAGCTAAGACTATATGTGAATCCCCCTACTAAATCCCATATTCCCAACATGCTAAAGTAGAAAAGAAATTGAAAGAATACCTCAACAAAGGATTCATTCAACCTAGCCAGCCACCTTGGGAAGCACCTATTCTTTTGGTTAAGAAAAAGGATGGGTCAATGATATTTTATATCAATTATCGAGCTTTGAACAAATTTATGATAAAGAACAAATAAACAATGCATCAAATTTATGATAGTCTTGTTCAACTAAGAGGAGCTAACATATTTTCAAAGTTTGATCTTCATTAGGGATATCACTAAATTAGAGTTGAATCCAAAGAAGTCTACAAAACAAGTTTAGAACCAAACATGGGCATTTTTAATTCTTAGTCATGCCTTTTGGACTATCAAAAATGTATATTATCTTCATGAATTTGATGAATAAAATTATAAGCCCTTATTTAGGAAAATCCATAGTTGATTTCCTCACAACATCCTTTCTATACTCAAGATATACTTACCCATCTAGAATATTTAGAACATGTTTTCCAAGTTCCTCAAGGAGACAAACTATATGGAAAGGAAGGTAAGTATGAATCACATATCTTGGACAATTATATCTAAGAAAGAAATTCAGGTTCATCCTAAAAAGGTCCAAGTGATTCTCAACTAACATTATTCTAAATTTATTACATAACTTCAAAGTTTTTAAGGTTATTAGGATATTATAGAAATTTTATAGAACATCTTTACTGACTCTATGGTCTACCAGAAGACATAGTGTCTGATAGAGAGAGAAAGATCACTAGCCGTTTTTGGAGGGTTGTATTCAATATGTTAGAGACAAAGCTGAATATGAGTATAATTTAACACCCATAGATGGATGGGAAAACAGAAAGGATCAATCGATTATTTGAAGATATGCTACGATCCTACGTATCTTCAAACTAAACATATTGGAAACACTATCTACCTTTAGTTGATTTTGTGTATGATAGTGCTAAGCATTCAGCAATGGAATATTGTCCCCTTATGTTGATGTACGGGTTCCAACCAAAGGCATCATGGTTAGATTGCAAAATGATAAAGTCCAAGTGGCTAAGGATTTCTTTGAAGATATGAAATTAGCTAACAAAAACTTGAGGAAAGCCCAAGATAGAGCTAAAATATTTAATGATCCTAAGAGGCGAGATATTTTCTTGTGGGTTTGAGAAAAAATATATTTGGAAGTTCTCAAGAAATCCGAAACTTTGAAAACAAGAACCTGTCCTAAAATTTCTCCAAGATTTTGTGGCCCTTTCAAGATTCTCAGAAAGATTGGGACTTTGGCTTAAGAGTTGGAACTTCAAGATGATTGTCTACTTCACCTAGTATTTCATATTAGTAGAGTGAAAAGAAAACTGATTGAACAAGATTATCTTGTAGCTTCCAGACTCTTAGGGCACTTCTCTTTACTTCATGCTTAATTTTCTTATAGAAATTTTGTACCAAACTTTGCAAAGATCTCAATCCCTTTATTTGAGAAACTAAAGGAAAATCCTAAAAGATTACTTCGGATAAGCAACATGCTGAAAGTATGGAATGGCTTAAGAAAGCTTAGCTTTGATATCCATTCTATAGATAGCATATGCAAATGAACCTTTGTGATTGAAACAAATGCTAGTGATTTAGAAATTGGAGCTCTGTTGAATTAGAGTAGTCGACCAACTTCTTGTGAAAGTCAAAAGTTAAACTCAGATCAACAAAATTATTATGTCTATGAGAAAGAGCATTATGACATCGTGCATGCTCTAAGGAAATGAATATATTACTTTTTTGGAACCAAAGTAACCATATTTTTCATAGTTTTTGATAAAAAAATCTCAAATGGTTTGCAAATCAATCCAAGTTAACAAATAGAAAAGCTAGATGGGTTGAAATACTCCAAGAATTTGACTATGAACTTTGATATCGAAGAGAAAAATTTAATTTAGTCTCAGACACTTTACACTGTACCCTATGTTAAATTCTCTCATTTTCATACAGATTTCCAATGAGTTAGTAGAATGAAAGAAAGGCAAGTATCAACAAGATACGAGTATCAAGGAAGCTCAAAAAAAGGCTTTCAAACAAGATACAAATTTATCATGTGAAGATAAGCTTAAACACTAGAGTATTCAAAATGAGTTTTTGTTATACAAGGGAAAGGTATGTGTATCTTGTGATCAAGAAAAGTTTTTTTTGACCACCATGATACCCCAAGTTTTGATCTTCCAGAAATTAAAAAAACTTATGAATTGCTCAAAAAACAAGGCCTACTATACATAAAGATGTACAATATTATGTACCAAAATACCAAGTAAATAAAGAGGCAAAATTCAACATAGGAGGATTGTTACATCTTTTGGAAATTCCTAATGGAAAATGGGAAAGTATTTCCAAGGATTTTATTACGAGCTTGCCTTGAACTAAAAAAAACCATGATGCAGTTTTAGTTATAGTTGATTGGTTAACCAAAATGGCTCCTTTCATACCTACTCGAACTACAGTTTAAACTCTAAAATTAGCTAAAATGTTTTATAACCCTTGGATTAGATCCTTGGATAATAGCTTTAATCCTTGGGGAAACCTTGTTTATTTATTTGGATCAAACCCTTGATGTTGGAGTATCAATCCTTGGTTTTAACCCTTGTAAGAACCCTTGGCTATTTATTTAATTAGAGCCTCAATTAAATGATTTATATCCTTAGGATTAATTATCCTAAGGTATGGCAACCTTAGGCTTGGGGGAAGCTTCTCCCAAGTACCACCTTGATTCATACGTGAAGTGAAGGATTCAACTCAAATAGAAGACATGCGACTAGCCTTGGCAAAGTGTCCACATGAGGGACACTTAAAAGTATCCAATGATGTGGACCCCTTGGACTGTCGGTTATATATATGGGTGGAGTTTGCTGGGTGGATAGAAACTCTCACTCTCACATGGTCGATAGTATTATCAAGCTTAGAGTTCTCACAATAGTGGTCCACCATGCATAAGCAAGACTGTGATATTGTTCTTAAGTGTGATCCTTATCAACAGATTGGTGAACCTCGAGATGGGCAGCATTGATTCCCATTCCAACTAAACTTACCTTTTAAACCCTTTTAGAAGTGGGATCTTGATATCAATGGTCTGATTTGGCACCTTGCAATACATCTCAATAATCCATTTATTTTGAGTTGTACTTATTATTGGACCAAGCAGGCAAAAACTTGGATTTTCAAGCATGAATTTATGAGAAGTGTTGCTATGAACTTGCTCATTGAATTGTTTCCCTATTTTGGACTTCCCTTGGAATTGGCGTTTGATTGTGGTACTCATTTACTCAATCAACTGATAAAGCACATCACTGATTATTATCACATTGAGTATAATTTTAGTTCTCTATACTATCCTTATGCTAATAGCTTAGCAAAAAATACTAATACACATTTACTGATGATGTTCCCAAAGATGTTTCTCGATCATCCAACTAAGTGGGAATAATATGTACCAATGGTCTTATGTGCATATCGGACTTCTTATGGCTTAGAATATATCACGCCCATGGAGTTTGTTGTTCAAATCTTGTGGGTGGCGATGCATGAACACTTATTATGAGATGATGCATTCCCTTACCTAATTGATACCTTGCATCAATTGGAGGAATACAACTAGCCTATTTTTCTTATAATACAAGAAGTCTAAGTTTGACAGTAACAGTGGCTTGATCATAATCTTAAAACACTCGTATTTCACCTTAAGGATTTAGTTCTCTTTTTCCAATTAAAAAATGAAACAATAGCCAGATAAGTTTAAGCTACGATGGATTGTTCCCTTTCGATAAGATTGTATCTATCACTAGATTATGATGAACCATCGGATAATCATTCCTGATGCATACCATGAATCATTCTAATTTTTGCATGTTGTGATGGTAAATGTACTTCCTTTAGCATTATCCATTCTAACTATAGTTTGAGCCAACATATATGCTTATATGGAAGTATTCTCGTAAATATAGTGCATTATCTATATTTCTATGGTAAGAGTAGCGTAGAGTCTTATACAACATGCAGTATCCCTCTGCAGAGCATTTAATCTACTAGGTTTGTGCCACTTGTAGATATATCTTTATCGGATGATGGTTCTTTACAATAATGAAATAAAAAAAATTCAAGAGGATGCTGCTTCTACGGTCCACTAGAAAATTCACTTCTCATGTAATCAAGAACATTGTCTTGACACAGGATTCATCTGACCTAGTCAAAGAATTCAACAGATTCAATAATTATCCTTTTAATATGTCTGCATATATTGCTATGGCATATGAAATTTAATTCGAGATGGATGCCAACATTGAGTAGTTGGAATTGATTCAATTAGTTTATTTTGCAAGATTACCTTGGCATCAATGGAGTCAATTGAAAGAAATAGATAATATCACATTTCATCTACAAAGCAAGGATGGGAATCTCTATGGGAATTATTAGTTCACAATATAGATTATTACCAATGTATTCCATTTATCTTCTAAGGATGAAACATTCTTTTGGTAAAGCATAGAGTAGATCATGATTAAGTTTTTTGGATAGCTAGTATATGATAAAAAGTATTATATGATCAACTGTAACCATGGTAGTCTTCTTGTGAATCAAATTAAGTGTTTTTTTATAAAGATTTATATATTGGTGAAGTTGAAATTGTTAGAGGCCTATGGAAGCATGCAAATAACACAAGGAAGAAGAAGAAGAAGATTGGAGCACAACACACAATACTGAATGTATTACCAAGAGAATGTACAAAGATATGTGACTCATTAGGGCATATATACAAGCCAGCGAAAAAAAGCCTCCTAAAGAGGGAAAAAAAGTGCCCCAATGGTCCTAGTATGTCGGGAGAGCCTTGGTGAAAAGGTATGCAATGTTCTCTTGTGTGGGCACATATGCCAAACTCATCCCTCCAATGGAGAACCTCTCCGTGACATAATGATAATGCACTTGAATGTGCTTAGTGTGAGAATGGAACACAAATTTCCTTGCAACTGCCAATTTCATCCAAGTGTTAGTGAAGATGCTGGTGATAGAAGACGGACCCACACCCAAATTAGCCATAAGGCATCTGCACCACATAGACTCAATAGTCCTTGTGAATGCTGCCCTATACTCAACCTCACAACTAGAAATGGAAACAGTAGGCTACTTCTTGTTCGACCAAGATATGCATGAGCTACCAAGCATGAAGTAAAAACCACTGGTAGACACGAGTGTCATGGTAAGCAAGCGAGTCAGAGTGAGAAAAAGCATGTAAATCTAGTGATAGTGATCCGCCCTTGGGATAAAAACAATCCAAGTAACCAATTACCACTCAAGTAGTGAAAGATGCGCTTACCCACTTGCCAATGCTTGACACATAGGCAATGCATAAACCTGCTCATTTGTGAGATAAAAAATTGAATATCTGGTCGAGTAATGCATAAGTAAATCAAGCATCCAAGAGCCTTCTGATAGAGAACAACATCAAATGCATCTCCAGCATCATGAAGACTCAATCATAAACCTGTTTCCATAGGAGTGGAAATAGGTTTGCCTTTTGCAACAAGCCTAGCCTTATACCTCTCAACTCTTCCATCAGGCTTATGCTTTAGCTTGTTTACCCACTTAGTGTCAATGGCCTTCTTGCTAGGAGGTAAGTCACATAATGACCAGATATCATATTCTAATTGCATAACAACCATCAAATTTTATAGAATTTTGTGCTTCATCAAATGAAATAGGCTCATTCTCATCACAAAGACTAGAGGCAGCCATAGCATAGCAGTCTGATGCAAAAGAAGCACTATGAGAGTGTGCACAAGTATGATATGATCAAGGTGCATCTAATTTGCTATCCCACAAAGTCTACACCAACCATTTAGGCATAATTTTGCCTCCTCTATATCAACTCTCTCATCAATAAGTGCATCATGTAAATCTACATAAAAAATGCAATGATCTGCATCATCATATGGAACTTGTAAAGGGTAAGAAATTGCCCCATTTGGACTAGCACAAGACTATCCACCTATAAAAAGAGGAAGCAAAGTGTCATACACATCTTTGGAGCTAACTGATGTCACCTTAGTACATTAAAGTAATGGCTAAATTGCATCTTCCAAAAAAATCATCATAGCTAACCAAAATGTGTTTAGTATGTGGATTATACAAACGATAGCCTTTGCTTTCAGAACTCTACCCCAACAAAAATACATTTCACTGCTTTATCATCTAATTTCCTGCATTGTTGTTCAGGCACTAATACATATGCCACACAACCAAAGACACGTAGATGAGAAAAAATATGGCTTGCAACCATGCCAAGCCTCATATGGAGTGATAGACTACAATGCTTTAGTGGGACACCTGTTAAGTACATGTTTGTACTATGGGAACTAACATAACTGACCAATCAGGAGGTGGAATACAAGTGGTTTCTAATCCCTTTGGAGCAGATTGTGATATACTACAATTGGAGTAGAAATATCATCATGACTATGCTAGTACTTGATTCAAATTCGTTTCAACTACAAAAACAATGCCAAGAGAAGCAAAAAAAAATCCTAAGATAATGCTTGTTCATAGATTAATTTGAATCTTGTTCTCTTCAACTTCAATTTTCAAATTCTTCAGTCACTTGTATATTTTGAACAATAAAGACGTTAAAAAAACCTCTATTAGTTCAAGTAATTTACAAGAAAATCACATATATTTTCTTTTTATCTCTTTATTACTTTCTTTTTCTTGTTTTTTATTCTTCTATTTGTTTTCTTTTCTATAAATTTTTTCCCTAACTCGTTTGATGCCTGATTTTCCTTACTCTATCATTACTCTCTTGTTTGTTTGTCTCTATCTCTATCTATCTCTCTTTCTCTCTCTTTCTCTCTCTATCTCTCTCTATCTTTCCTTGTCTCTCTATTTCTCTCTCTTTCTCCCCCTCCTCCTCTCTATCTTTCTCTATTCTCTCTCTCTGTCTCTCTCTCTCTCTTTGACCATCTCTTTCTCTTTGACTCTATATCATCCTTTCTCTCTCTCTCTCTCTATGTCTCTCTCTCTCTCTTTGGCTATCTCTTTCTATTTGACTCTATCTCATCTTCTCTCTCTCTCTCTTTGGCTATCTCTTTCTATTTGACTCTATCTCATCTTCTCTCTCTCTCTCTAACTATCTCTTTCTTTTTTACTCTATCTCATCCTCTCCCTCTACTATATATGGAAGCAAGCAGAGAGGAGGAAGGGTGAAATATATATATATATATATATATATATATATATATATATATATATATATATATATATATATATATATATATATATATATATATATATATATATATCTTTCTCTCTCTCTCTCTCTCTTTCTCTCTCTCTCTCTCTTTCTCTCTCTCTCTCTCTTTGAAGATAAGAAAAAAGAAGAATCAAAGAGAAGAAGAGCAGACCCATAACAATTTCAAGAAATAGCCACTTTTTTTTCTTATTTCCCATCATGAAACATTGAGAAGCCTTGTAAATGCACTAGAGGAATCCTCTACATGCATATTCCCTGAATATTGTAACAATATCCTTGTACAATATTAGAAACTTAGAGATTTCTAGAGAAAGTGTCGATCTCTTGTGTGAAAGGGCCAAACTTAGGCCACCTATATATAAGTCACTTTATGACTCATTTGTAGAGACTTTTTGCCATGATTGAGTACTAACTTTGGAATTCGAATTTGCTTCTTCTTGTTTGTGTATCTTCTTCTTCGTGAGCTTCTGTGTGCGTTTGAGGTGTGGAATGTGTGTCTAGAGGTGTTGTCTACCCCTTACCCATCTCTTTTCACTGGTATCATGTGCGTATGAAGTGTAGGGAGTCTTTAGGTGAAGTAGGTGATTCGTGCCACTCAGTTTTATAGGCATAACTTCAAGAAAAAAAGTTCAATCAAGCTGAATTAATGAACATTGTATGCATCTCACTGAGAGCTTCAAAAGGAACTACTATTGACTATATTCGGGTATCAGAGCTAAGAGTTATGGCTTGATTTGTGTCTGCTACTACACCAACTATTGTGATACACACATGCATGTAGGAGATGTCGTGTGAGGTGGATACTCACTCGTGCATACATGACTTGACCCTTTCCCACATTGACCATCACTAAAGCACATGTTTACATGCACTTGATTGGGTCATACTCTCAGTTTCATAATTTTACGTGTGCATCAAAACACCACTATATGAACTTGCTAGATGTGTAAAGAAGCTATAGTCTCACTTGTCACAAGTGCATAGGACCTTGTGAGTCCGAGGCACACCCTCTATACTCAACTTCAGTCTAGGAGAGATCCATTGTTGGTTGTTTCTTTGATATCCATGAGATGGTCTTCTTTCATAGCATGTTGACATATCCACTAATGCTCCTTCTATCATATTTGGAGTTCTTAGCCTCTATTCCAGTATCGACCACAACTTCTTTCCTACTTAATATGAAACAATCACTAAACAACCATCTTCACTCTACAAATCGGAAGGTTAGTATGGGTTCTTGGTTGGAGAGATGTCCTGTTGCAAGGCCCTACACTTTTCCTTCATTAGTAACTTACATTACCACACACATTTGAATAATGGAGTCAATCACTCTTCCCTTCATTGAATTATACAAATGTTGATTAGTTCTCTACTTAACCAATAGATAATTACAATACTGCGATTTCACCAAATACAATAACTATACCTACAACACTTGAACAATAGAATCAACAAAATACATAACAAACTCAGAATTTGAGCAAGAACCCTGTGCTAGTGCCCAAAGCACTACCAATGGCTATGCCATTTGTCCGATTCTTTCTATCGACCTAGTCTTCAATGATACCCTCCATTTTGGAGCTATGCAGCATGGATTTTGAAGCGAGGGACTCAGACATCATTGGCTATAAGATCAGAGCTCATGCATGGATACATACGATAATGGATCACTGCCTAGTCATGTACCATCCACATTAAGTTAGTCTCTCTCTCTCTCTCTTGCCATAAGCCAAGGAGTCCAAATGGCATCACATGTGGGTTCCACATGGTGCTCATGGATGAGCCCCTCTAAACACCTCTTGGAGAAGGTTCACACCATTGTCCAAAGGGTAACCCTTTGTGACATTTCCTTCCCTTTAATTCCATTTTTGTCCTCAAAAATGGTATTGGAAGGTCCTGTTGGAGTTTGAGATTTGCGAAAGCATGCGAACAACACAAGGAAGAAGAAGAAGCTTGGAACACAACACACAATACTGAATGTATTACCAAGTGAATGTACAAAGATAAGTGACATGCTAGGTTTATAGGGGTATATACAAGTCGGGGAAAAAAACCTCTTAAAGAGAAAAAAAGTACCATGTCTGTCCTAAATGTGTTCGCAGTAGTGAAATATGTGCTTAACCACCTGCTAATCCTTGACACCTGGGCAATGCATAAACTTGCTCATTTGAGAGACAACAAACTGAATATCATGCCAAGTTATGCATAAGTAAATCAGGCATCCAACAACTTGCTAATAGAGAACAACATCAAATGCATCTCCAACATCATGAAGACTCAATCATAAACCTATTTCCATAGGAATGGCAATAGGTTTGCAATCTTTGAGCCCAAAACATGGCAATAATGTGTCAATATATTTTGTTTGACATAGAGCTATTATACCATCAACTTGCAGAAATTCATTAGGGCAAAAAATGGCCAAAAAAGGGCCATGTAAGGATTTCAATTAGTTGTGCTTAATCTGGATTAAAGTTGTGAACTCATTTTAAAAAATTTTGTGTAAGCGCATTTAAAACGTATCTTGTGCAAATTTTGAAGAGAGAGAAACTCGTGTGATAATCATGAAAAGTATGTGTGATATCTTATGCCTCGAAGTTTGTGCTCATCGGGCATTCATGAAAATTTGAATTTTCCTCTTGTTCACGGACCTATATAATGTGTGCTTATGACATTTTGCACTTTTTTTTACTCTACTTTCGATAGCAGGCTTGTTTCTCTCTTTCATGTCATTTTAGACACTTTCGCGTCACTCTTCGTAGTAGACCATGGAGAACCTCAACCCAAACACTCTCACTCACCTTTCAACCAGCCAAAATCATTGTGATAAGTTCCATATCAACATTGCAGTTAGTCATGAGTATGCAACGACAAGAAAGGTATGTCGAAGGGCTCTTCAACATTCTAAAGTGGATGGATTGCAGAAAGAAGGCAAAAAACATATCGACATATGGGCAGATGGATTTGTTTATCCAGTTGATCCACAGATTGGAAGGTATACCCCTTTTCATAATCTTCATGATCTAATTAGATTTTTAGGAGATGGTAAGCATGGTTTACAAGGCTATCGTTCACCGTTTCATTAAAAAATGTGAATCTCTACTTTCAAAAATGGGATTTCTTGGTGGTGATGTTCATCTAAGAAAAGATCCAAAGCTTCTACAAAATACAGGTAATGTACAAAAGAGCTTGGACTTTGGATAGCTTGGACTGAGAGGAGAGTTGTCCAGAAGTACTGATTCATTCATATTTTCAATCTAGGAAAGTAATTGTCACTGCAAATTGGAAATTTAGAAATGTAAGGGAGCTCCTAGAATACCTTAATGAGGCATCATCATAGTTCAGATTCTCAATTGATGATGCAATAGTTAACATTGGATCAGATAAAACATTATCTTGCATAACTTGCCTGCCACCCAGGGTGATCAAGTTCCAACCCTTTAGATTGTAACAAGTCTCCTTCTTTAAGAATATTTTTTTCAAACTTCCATTGATTTTTCTTTGCAAGATGGTGACTAAGAATGTGACTGATTACATCACTTCAATTATGTCTTTTTATGGACTATATTCATCTTGGCATTTTTTTGTTTAATTTCAAGATTCTGAGGAGGTTTCAATGGTGCAATGATTATAGAGGAACTTGCATATGACAAAATGGAAAAGATTGGATGACACGACCGATACAAGCGATATGGACCATTTGAAATTCTCTGATTGCCCGTATCGCTTGCATCGGTCGTGTCATAAAACTTCTCTATCCTCTTCACATTTAACTTTTCTGTAGGATGATGACTAAGAATGTGACTGATTACATCACTTCAATTATGTGTTTTTATGGACTACATTCATATTGGCATTTTTTTGTTTAATTTCAAGATTTTAATGAGGTTTCTATTGTGCAATGATTATAAAGGAACTTGCATGAGTAAATTCTAGGTGATTCAAGAATATAAACCAAGAAACTCTTACATAATATATCTCCCCTTTTAGAACCTTTTTCCATACTTCCATTGATTTTGCTTTGCAGGATGGTAACTAAGAATGTGACTCATTACATCACTTCAATTATGGCTTTTTATGGACTATATTCATATTGGCAATTTTTTTTTTATTTCAACATTTTGATGAGGTTTCAATGGTGCAATGATTATACAGGAACTTGCATATGACAAAATGGATGGTATGACAAAATGGATGGTATGAAAAAATGGAAAAGATTGGATGACACGACCGATACAAGCGATACGAGCCATCTAAAATCTCCAATTACCCGTATCGCTTGCATCGGTCGTGTCATAAAAACTTCTCTATCCTCTTCACATTTAACTTTTCAACATGAATAAAGCAAAAAGCACCCAAAATAGACATTTTGATGATAGGACCAATTCAATTTTTCTTGAACCATGCAATGAAGTCACTTTTACTTAGTTCTCAAGAGGATCAATTCAACATTACATTACTCAAGGCATATAAATATAGTTACAATGACCATCTTCCAGATGAAGACTGGCATAATTACATACAATTTGTACATCAATAAATCTTCCAACATATGTTGGTTACACATTAGATTACAATCTTACATTCCAAAAATATAATGTTTCACCTTTCTTTTTTGTCCTTTTTGGAGCCCTCGCCTCTACTCTTATTCTTTGGTCCATGCTTCAATGGGGAGTGAATAGGAAACCCTTTCTTCTTTTCTTTAGACTTCTTTTTATGTGGTGTGGTGGTGGAGGTGAGTTTGGATCATAAGGGCATATTGCATGTTCCATAATGGCATTTATTGCTCTCTCCTTGATCAAGATGACCCAAGCATATGGATAGTCTGACAAGTTTAACTCAGGGTTGTAAAACCTGCTTTCCAAGAACCTTATTGCATTTGCAATCACTCTCCAGTCACATGAGGTGTTGTATTTCTGTAATGGCACATGTATTTGAATTTATCCAAACCTTTTTTCTTCTTTCAATGAAGGAATTCCTGGAATGTTGTGATCAATATGCATTTTGAGAAGCTTAACAGCACTACAAGGTAAACTTAAATTTAAAATGGATGGCAAGGCTTTAAACTACAACACAACAAAATGTATGGTGAGGCTTACACTTTGGAGTTTCCATGTTGTGATTGGAGAGAATTCCTTGCTGTCTTCTTTGTCCTAGCCATAACGTCAAAAAAAAAGATTATTATCATCAGATAAATAGGACTTTCACTAGAGAAAAACAGATCATGGATCAATAAGGATTAATATTAGGACATGGATCAATTACACAAAAAAAGATTACATCCTTCATATTTGCAATGCCTTGTATCCCTTTGGGCAATAAATATGTGTATCTATGTACATTTCATGAGTAATAAGCTTTGAAAACAAATATATTTAATAGAAATAACTAGAGACACAAGCAGAAACAAAGCATGAGACACGACCAATCCAAGCGATTAGGGTCATCAAAGAATATCGGATGGGTCTAATCGCTTGCATTGGTCCTAATTGCTTGAATTGGTCATGTCCAAAGGAGGTCATCTTAAAGCTTAGATTGCATGTGAACTTTAGTATCTTATTATTGGTTAAGAATTTGGAGAAAATAATGCATTCATTGCATCCGGAGCATGCCAAAACCCTAAGATTGACTGTCTATTTGCATGATTTTGATACCCGGAGGTCTTGATAAGCCTTTTTGTAGTGATTTCCAGACACGACCGATGCAAGCGATTAGGCCCATCCAACATTTCCAGATGAGCCTAATCGCTTGCATTGGTCGTGTCTTAGATTCATGCACAAATAGGCTCATCAATACCTCTCGATATCAGAATCATGCAAATAGACAGTCAATCTTAGGGTTTTGGCATGTTTCGGATGCAATGGTATCATTAGTTTCTTGAAATTCTAAGCCAATAGTAAGATAGGGAAGTTCATGACCGATGCAAGCGAAATAAGCTAACTTGCACAAAAAAGAGTTTAAAAGCTTGGAACAAATTTTAAAAGCAGAAAAAATAATTAAAACAGCTTTCACGAAGCACTCAAGAAACATGACCGATACAAGCGATTAGGGTCATCGAGAAATCCCCGAATGTCCTTAATCGCTTGTATCGGTCGTGTTGTAAAATAATTGATCATGATGACCCTAAATCCTCACACATAATGTGGTCTATGGAAAGTTTTGAAAAGCATGTAAAAACGCGAAGACAATGGCAAGTTGATGGTAGCAAGGAGTTCACAAAAAAATGAAAAAAGTGAATAGAGGAGCTTAAATAGGTCTCTGGGATGATTTGACCGTTGGTGACACGTGGCAATGTGTGATTGGTCCATGTCATCTAGCCGTTGCAAATCCCAACGTTACAATGCCATGTGGCATCATTTGAGTGGGCCATGTCATCTAGCCGTTGTGATTCCCAATGTCCTTTTGCCACGTGGCACTCACTTATTGGTCCACTTCATGTGACCGTTACCCGGTCCTTCTCGACTATAAATACGAGTCCCCTTCACCATTTCACATTTTCAACCTTCATAGAATTTCTCTCTTCATCACCCATGCATACTTGTGCTTCATAATCGATACGAATGATACAAGCGATTACATGCGTTTGAACCACCTTTGACTAGCTTATTTTGCTTGCATCGGTCATGAACTTGCCTATCTTACTATTGGCTTGGAATCAAGAATCTAATGCTACCATTGCATCCGGAACGTGCCAAAACCCTAAGATTGACTGTCTATTTGTATGATTCTGATATGGAGAGGTCTTGATGAGCCTATTTGAATCTAGGACATGACCAATGCAAGCGATTATGCTCATCTAGAAATGTTGGATGGGCCTAATCGCTTGCATCGGTCGTGTCTAGAAATCAATACAAAAAGGTTTATCATGACCTCTGGGTATCGAAATCATGCAAATAGACAGTCAATCTTAGGGTTTTGACACGTTCCAGACGCAATGGTAGCATTATTTTCTCTTAATTCTTAACCAATAATAATATACAAAAGTTCACATGCAATCTAAGCTTCAAGATGACCTCCTTTGGAGACGACCAATTCAAGCGATTAGGACCATCCAAGCTTCCTTGATGGGCCTAGTCGCTTGAATTGGTTGTGTCCAATCAAGTATCATATTTATAGCTATATGAATGAATGCTCCATATAGAACAACTTAATGTGTGTATAAATATTATTTTCAACATTAATTATATGTTTCTATAAAGTTAAGGATGAGAAATTGAACATGACCGATGCAAGCAATTAGGCCCATCGGATATTCTCTGATGACCCTAATCTCTTGGATCGGTCGTATCTCATGCTTTGTTTCTACTTCTGTTTTCAGTTATTTCTATGACTTTAAAAGTTTCCTTGGACCTTTTGTGACCTAGATTTTCAATTTTTTCCACAAATATCTATATTGGATGAAGACAACTACATTGGCAGGGGGAAGGGAACAAGGAAAACCATAGAGGAGAAAGGAAATACAAAGATGGATATTCATTCAATGATCCACCATCTTCCAAAACTGAATCCAAAATTATTTTGTGTTATTCATAAGCAGTATAGTGAAGAGGCAAATTTCTCACTATTCTCCTTGAGGACTCTTTCAAGATACATGGGCTTTACTTCAATAGCCTTTAATGCATACAGAGTTTTTCTACTTGAAAGAACAGCTGCATTAAGAATTTTTGGATATGCCCCAGGATTCAATGCTTCAAGGGCAGGCTACTTCCTTTGTTACTCAAGCTATGCAATGGCTACAGGGGTGTCATATGTTCAAAGTATTGTTGGCTACAGGAGAAAAGAGTACCTCAGATATAGAGGAGATTTGCTAGAGCCAATTTCATTCAAAAGACTCAAGAAGGATTAAATATATTTCTTTTCAAAGCTTGTTACTCATGAAATGTACATAGATACATTGTAATATATTTATACGCCTTGAGTAATGTAATGTTGAATTGATCCTCTTGAGAACTAAGCAAAAGTGACTTCATTGCATGGTTCAAGCAAAATTGAATTGTTCCTATCATCAAAATGTCTATTTTGTGTGCTTTTTGCTTTATTCTTGTTGAAAAGTTAAATGTGAAGAGGATAGAGAAGTTTTGATGACATGATCCATGCAAGTGATAGGGGCAATCGGAGAATTTTGGATGGCTCATATCGCTTGTATCGGTCGTGTCATCCAATCTTTTCCATTTTGTCATACCATCCATTTTTTCATATGCAAGTTCCTGTATAATCATTGCACCATTGAGACCTCATTAAAATGTTGAAATTAAGTTGAAATTAAACAAAAAAATTGCCAATATGAATATAGTCCATAAAAAGCCATAATTGAAGTGATGTAATGAGTCACATTCTTAGTTACCATCCTGCAAAGGAAAATCAATGGAAGTATGGAAAAAGGTTCTAAAAGGGGAGATATATTATGTAAGAATTTCTTGGTTTATATTCTTGAATCACCTAGAATTTCCTCATGCAAGTTCCTTTACAATCATTGCACAATAGAAACCTCATCAATCTTGAAATAAAACAAAAAATGCCAATATGAATCTAGTCCATAAAAAGACATAATTGAAGTGATGTAATCAGTCACATTCTTAGTCACCATCGTGCAGAAAAGTTAATGTGAAGAGGATAGAGAAGTTTTTATGACACGACCGATGCAAGCGATATGGGCAATCGGAGAATTTCGGATGGCCCGTATCGCTTGTATCAGTCGTGTCATCCAATCTTTTCCATTTTGTCATATGCAAGTTCCTGTATAATCATTGCACCATTGAAACCTCCTCAGAATCTTGAAATTAAACAAAAAAATGCCAATATGAATATAGTCCATAAAAAGACATCATTGAAGTGATGTAATCAGTCACATTCTTAGTCACCATCCTGCAAAGAAAAATCCATGGAAGTTTGAAAAACAGCTTCTTAAAGAAGGAGACTTGTTACAATCTAAAGGGTTGCAACTTGATCACCCTAGGTGGCAGGCAACTTATGCAAGATAATGTTTTCTCTAATCTAATGTTGACTATTGCATCATCAATTGAGAATCTGAATTGTGATGATGCCTCATCAAGGTATTCTAGAGCTCCCTTACATTTTTGAATTTCCAATTTGCAGTGACAATTATCTTCCTAGATTGAAAATCTGGATGAATCAGTACTTCTGGACAGCTCTCCTCTGAGTCCAAGGCTATCCAAAGTCCAAGATTTCTTTTCCACCTTTTGTTGAATGATCAAGAGCATCCCAATCTCATGAAGAGATGCAAGGACCAGGCAAATGTGTAAGATTTCCATAAAAGCTCCTCCCTAATGGCACCTGATAATATGCAAAATGGACAAATAACTCTATGCTATTGAAAACTTGAGTAGATTTGTCTGCATACATAAGCTCTGCATATTCCTTACGAAGAACTCTGAATGTTCGTGTTAAACATTCAAGAGGTTGCCACTCTAAAATATTGGAAGGAAAAATATCTTCAATACAAAAACATATATGTTGTTATACAAAAACAACTGAAATGATAGAAGATCATTGTAAAACTTTACTTACAGTACAAAGGGAATTGCATATGATTTTCCAGAACAAGATCCTTAGCGTTGTACACATGTTGTACTCTTGCAAACCAATTGCATCTCTTCAATTTGAAACTAAGAATACGTCCCCTCCAATGGTTTCTTGTGTCGTCTCTTTTAGCATGCTTGACTTTATGGGCACCTCTATAGCTAGGAAGCATAGTTACTCATTCATTTAACTTCACAGAAAGAGGTTTCCATAAAGAATCCTCTCTTCTCTTGTAAACCTCACATGAGGTTACACGATTGGAAGGATGACAAGAAGAAGAAGCCATTAGAATCGAGAAGAAGAAGAATGCTCAAAGCAAGAAACCGACATTCACTAACTTTGCCAACATTTATAGATAAAAAGGCTTTGTACATGTGGAAACTTTTGATTTGATGTAAACCCTGTCGCCGAATGACCATGGAATTTCGTGAACCCAAAAATATTTCGTATCTTCAAAAATCATTTCCTTCTTGGAACTTTAAAGATATGCATTGTGTGGTGTGCAAAAATATCTTTTTTTGCATCAAACCAAGATATTGTACACTGAATACAAGAATCTTCATCACTTTCGCGGCGCTTTTAAATCATATTCTCTTAAAAAAAGAATTTCTTCATACGGTTAAAGGAGACAACAATGTTATATTCTTGTACACGTGGAAAGACTCTATTTGTCAATTTCCTTAATCTCTCATTAGCAAACAACCCCTTTTCGGTCGTTTTTCAGCCTAATGTGAATGCCCAAATAATGATGCAAATGCCCCAAATCTGAAATCTCAAAGGAGGCATGCAAATCAGCCTTAAAATCAGCAATATGCTTCTCATTAGGAAAATTGATCAACATGTCATCAACATAGAAAACAATGATCAGAAGAACATCATCTGCATGGTTAACATATAAGGTGCTCTTAGTTGGACTGTTCTCAAAACCATGTGCAATCAAGTAGGCATGTATCTTTTCATACCAAGCACATGCTGCTTGCTTCAAACCATATAATGCCTTTTTCAACCTACACACTTTGTTTTCATGCCCTGTCTCCACAAAACCATGAGGTTGAAAAAGATACACTCCATCTAATTCATGATTCAAAAATGCAGTTTCAATGTCCAATTGATGTACATTCCAACAATGATGGGCTACAAGTGCACAAATGCTATGAATGGTAGTCATTGTACATGTGGGTGCAAATGTCTCATCAAAATAAATGCCTCTACCTATCAACTATTCCATCAGGTTTACATTTTGGCTTGTATACCATTTTTTCATGTAAATCTACATAAAAAAATGGAATGATTTGTATCATCATGCGAAACATGTAAAGGCTGAGAAATTTTTTCATTTGGAGCAACACCTTATTGTCCACCTGTAAAAAAGGGTAGCAAAGCGTCATACACATCTTTGGAGCTAATTGATGGCTCCTTAGTACATGAAAGTAATGACTGAATTGCATCTTCCACAAAAACATCACAACTAATCAAAATTTGTAGAGACAATAGCCTTTGATTTCATAATTGTACCCAACAAAAATACATTTCATTGCTTTATCATCCAATTTCCTACATTTTTGTTCAAGCACTAATGCATATGCAAGACAACCAAAGACACACAAATGAGCAATATATGAATTTTGACCATGCCAAGCCTCATATGGAGTGATAGATTGCAGTGCTTTGGTGGGATACCCAATAAGTACATATGCTACACGCATAATTGTTACACTTATGTGTTCCTCGAGTAGCTTTGATGTGAACCTTTTCCCTATACATGGGAACTTTTTACTCTAGTGCTGGCTAGAGGTTTTTTCCCCATGTTACCACATACTTGATACTCTCATATGTGGTGGTACTTTGTACTTAGGGATATTATTCAGCTCTTACTTCAGTTCAGTTTCATCGATCAATAGTGAGAGCTATTCCAGCCATCGTCTTCTCCGTGTGTCTTGCTGCGTTTGTGCTCCTTGTGTGTGCTTCTTGTGTGTCTCTCGCACTTCAACACACACCCAACAGTGGTATCAGAGCAGGTTAAGCTTCTTCTCAAGTTTCGGTTTTTCGCATCGCGGCGCGCGCGCACTTTAACAGTGCAAATCGACTTCGGAGCATAGAAGTGTGAATTTCAGCAACCCGGAAACATTTCCACCAGGTGCGTTGGGGTTTTACCCCCATTTCGAAGCCATTCGTGCAGTCAAAATCGCCATCAGAGTGACGGTTTGTGAGCTGAAATTTCAGCACTCATTTCAGTTTTCATCGAAGTGAAGATTTTGTCACATTCTTGTTCCTTAGTGAAATGGCGGGCAGCAATGACTTGTTTGGCATGCTTCAAGCTGAAGATAAGCTTGATGGGACCAACTATCCGATGTGGTCTTACATGATGAAGCACGTTCTTGTTGCAAAACAACTTTGGAACATAGTGGCAGATGTAGATCGAAGACCGGGAGGTGCTTCTACTTCACAGTCTACTATCACAGATGGAGCTTCTTCTTCGAGTACAGTGGTTTCTCCTTCTCCACCTACACAGGAGCAGCTTAGATGGGATGGAAAAGATGCTCATGCTCATGCTTTGATTGCACTTTCAATGAAGCGTCATATAGTTCCACACATTCGGTCATGTTCTACATCACGACAGGCATGGGACACTCTTGCTTCTTTGTATGCCGTGCGTAATGAAGCACGTGTTGCATACTTGAGGAAGCAACTTGAGGATGTATGTATGGCTGAAAATGAGTCAGTGGATGTGTATGTGACACGCATCAAGGACTTGAAAGAGCAATTGGCAAACATAGATGAGATCATTCCGGATGCATCACTCATTTCTACATTGTTGAAAGGATTACCAGAATCTTTTCAAAGCTTTGCTACTACACTTCGTTTGGTTGCAAAAGGAAATCCTAATATGTATGCATTTGATGAGGTTGTGTCTCTTCTTTTGCAAGAAGAGCAATCTAGTGTGAATAGGAGTGGTTTGATTGAAGGAACGCAAGCACTTGCTATCTCACAAAAGGGGAAAAGCAAGTATGGTTCAGCTTTTGGTTCATCAAAACCAAAGCCTCAAGCTTCCTCTTCCACTCATTCCTCTAATGATGGTGATTTGCAAAAGAAGAAGAGATGCAAATATTGCCGGAAGGCTATTCATACTATTGATGAGTGTAGAAAGCTTCCTAAACGCAATGAAAAGAAGAAGGAATCGGGCATGTCTATTGCTGAAAATTCAGCAAATGCAAAGAATGATGAAGCTAACATGGCTCAAGATTTTTGGGCATGTGTTGTTACATGTCATTATGATGCTTCTTTACATTCTAAATGTATGGTTGTGAGTGAGGCTGATTCGGATTGGTTCTTTGATAGTGGTGCTTCAAAGCACATAACATCATGCAAAAGATTTTTTGCCTCTTTGAAAGATGCACCTAAAGGAGGACATGTGGTGTGTGCAAACAATGCCTCTTATCCTATCATTGGAGTAGGAGAAATTGAGCTTACGGCTGCAAATGGAGGTGTGATTCTCTTGAAAAATGCATTGTATGTGCCCGGTATCAAGAAGAACTTAATTTCAGTTCCGTTGATTGCCAAAGCTGGACTTCATGTACACTTTGTTGATGATAAGTGTATGGTTCATGATTTCAGCAATGGCCATGTTATCGTGATGTCCGGTACATTATGTAATGGTTTGTATCGCATGGATACATACAAGAGGGCTGCCTCGAATGCCTTAGTTGCTCATACTTCTTCCATGGCTGAAATGGAGCTTTGGCATGCTCGTTTTGGTCATTTAAACTTCAATAGTTTGCTCTACTTGCAAAAGAAGGACATGGTTATTGGCTTGCCTACACTTGAGTCCATTAAAAAGCATGCATGTGAAGGTTGCATTCTTGGAAAAATGCATCTTGCTTCTTTTCCAAAAGATAGTCACACACATACTACAAGAAAATTGCAACTTGTTCATAGTGATGTATGTGGTCCGGTCAAGACTCCATCTTTTGGGAAGCATGTATATTTTGTTACCTTCATTGATGATGCTACTCGCCATACATGGGTGTATCCTATGAAAGCAAAGAATGAGGTATTTTCTTGCTTCAAAGCATTTTTAGCTATGGCTGAAAATTTTTCTTCACAAAAGCTTTTGACTCTACGCACGGATCGTGGTGGTGAATACATGTCACATATGTTTAGTGCTTTTCTCGTGAAAGAGGTATTTCACACCAATGTACGGTGCCATATACACCTCAACAAAATGGTGTTGTCGAGCGTAAAAATAGAACTCTACTTGAAATGGCACGATGTATGGTTAAAGGAAAGCATCTTCCTCATAAATTTTGGATGGAAGCGGTCATGTGTGCCAATTATGTGTTGAATCGCTGCCCTACAAAAGCATTGAGAGTAATCACTCCTTATGAGGCTTGGAATGGTCATAAGCCTATGGTTAGTCATATGCGTGTGTTTGGTTGTTTGGCATATGCTCTTGTGCCATCACAACAACGTCACAAACTTGATGACAAGGCAAAGAAATGTATATTTTTTGGTTATAGTGCTGAAAGTAAGGAATATCGGTTGTACCATCCATTGACGAACACAATTATTGTGAGTCGAGATGTGGTATTTGCTGAAAATTCAGTTTTCCCTCTACTTGAATGCAAAAAACTGCCAACTGTTAGCTCACAAGATGTGTTCGATACACTCATGCCTTTGTTCCAAAATGGTGCGCTTGACTATGGCCATGTAGACCAGCCAACTGAGGTTCAAAGGGCTGAAAAATTCCAGCCAAATAGGGCTGAAAATGCAGAGAATTTCCAGCCAAACATGGCTGAAAAAATTCAGCCAAAAATTGCCAAAACTGTTGGAAATTTTCAGCCACATATGGCTGAACATTTGCGTCCAAATATGGCTGAAACTGAGCAGAAAATTCAGCCCACGCATGATGTACATATTGAAGATGTTTTACATAATGCACACATGTCTATCAAGAGTGCACAATCTATGCCAAAGTGGCTGAAACAAACTTTGCAGGACAGCAAATTGAGTGCACCTTTACTTTGTAGAACAAGATCAAGCTCTCACCATGCATCAAGTAATTTTGTGGATTATTCTCTTATTGCTACAGCATGTAATGAAGAGCCACTTTCTTTTGAAGATGCATGTGACGATCCACAATGGATGAGTGCTATGCAATCAGAAATGGATTCCATACATAGGAATGGTACTTGGGAGTTATGTGAATTGCCAAAAGGAAAGAGTGCCATTGGTACAAAGTGGGTTTATAAGATTAAGAGAAAATCTAATGGTAGCATTGATCGCTACAAAGTTAGATTGGTTGCCAAAGGATATGCGCAACAATATGGCATTGACTATGAGGAAACTTTTGCACCTACTTCACGCATGACTACCATTCGTACTGTGGTTGCATTGGCTGCCCATCGAGGTTGGAAAGTGCATCAGTTGGACATAAAAACAGCCTTCTTGAATGGAGATTTGCAAGAAGAGGTTTATGTGAAGCAACCTCCTAGATTTGCTATGAAATGGAAAGAGCATATGGTTTGTCGCTTGCATAAAGCCTTGTATGGTCTCAAGCAAGCTCCACGTGCATGGTATGACAAAATACATAAGCACTTGATTGCTCTTGGCTTCACATGTATTCCGATTGAAAGCACACTCTATGTACGCAAAAATGGGGCTGATCTTATAGTGCTTGTTCTTTATGTCGATGACATACTCTTGACTGGGTCATGTGATGCAAAACTTGACATTCTTATGGCTGATTTGCAGCATACTTTTGATGTCACTTATCTTGGTCTTTTGAGCTACTATCTTGGCATCGAGTTTGTATCCGTTGAGGGGGGAATTGTTATGCATCAAGAAAAGTATGTTGAAAAACTACTTCAGCATTTTGACTTTGAGGATTGCAAGCCAGTTTCCACACCAGTTGAGACAGGATTTAGATTCTCAGTTGAGGATTCCAGTGATGCATTTGACACTTCTCTTTATCAGCAGGCTGTGGGATGTCTTATATATGCATGCAACACAAGGCCGGATATACAGTATGCAGTTTCCCAGTTGAGTAGATTCATGCATAGCCCTGGCACTAAGCATTGGCAAGCGGTGAAACGTGTGTTTAGATATCTCCGAGGCACTTTGAGCTTAGGTCTCTTTTATGGCAGAGATGTCCAGCCATGCTTGCATGCTTTTACAGATAGTGATTGGGCTGGTTGTTATGATACTCGCGTGTCCACTAGTGGTAATTGCTTTTTCCTTGGAGACTCATGCATATCTTGGTTGAGTAAGAAGCAACCTACAGTGGCGACATCGAGTTGTGAAGCTGAGTACAGGGCAGTTTTCACAGCGACAGTGGAGTGTATATGGCTGAGACGCCTATTGATGGATCTTTGCTGGAGATTGATGTTGCTACGCATATTCTCACAGATAGTCAGAGTGCTTTGGCTGTTGCACAAAACCCAGTGTTTCATGCACGGACCAAACATATGGAGGTGCATTATCACTATGTGAGAGAGCGCCTTCATGCAGGAGATATTGATTTGGTATATGTGCCTACACAAGATAATGTGGCAGACATATTCACCAAAGCTCTTCCACGGGAAAAGTTTGAAGCTTTTCGCAAAGCTTTAAGCTTGTTACCTTGTGGGGGTTACCTTGTGGGGGCTGATCTGTCACTCCCTGTATGTGTTCACATCATTTGCTCCAGGGGGGTTTGTTACACTTATGTGTTCCTCGAGTAGCTTTGATGTGAACCTTTTCCCTATACATGGTTCTCTAGTGCTGGCTAGAGGTTTTTTCCCCATGTTACCACATACTTGATACTCTCATATGTGGTGGTACTTTGTACTTAGGGATATTATTCAGCTCTTACCTCAGTTCAGTTTCATCGATCAATAGTGAGAGCTATTCCAGCCATCGTCTTCTCCGTGTGTCTTGCTGCGTTTGTGCTCCTTGTGTGTGCTTCTTGTGTGTCTCTCGCACTTCTACACACACCCAACAATAATAACCTTAAGCCAGAAGCTATGTGGTAAAGCCTGACTTTTGACTGCACACCTTGTCATCTCCATGAGAGACATGTTCTTTCTTTCATCAACTCCATTCTATTGAGATATATGAGGCATTATATGCTAATGTTTTATCCCATGTTCAGCGGGAAATGCAAATAAATAAGAAGACATGTATTCCCGCCCTCAATCAGAATGGAGGGTGCCCATTTTACATGCTAACTAATTTTCAGCCAAAACCAAAAATTGTTTGAAGCACATAAATGCTTTGGACTTTGCTTTCAATGGATACACCCATGCATGCCTTGAAAAATCATCAATAAAAGTCATGAAGTAAAGGTAGGCATCTGTATAGGACCACGAATGTCACTGTAAATAAGCTACAATTTCTGAGTAGTTTGAACTGAACCATCTTTTGGGAAGGAGCAACACTGCATTTTGCCCCCAAAATATAGCCTTCACAAACATGTTTACCAGGTCCTCAAGTTTCAACAAAGAGGATCCCATTTTAGATTTTTTAGGTGTAGCAAACTAGTAAAATTCACATGACCAAAGCATGCATGCAAAAGCTTTGCATATGAGATAGCTTGAGAATCTTGAACTATACATGTTGAATCATTCACAAGTTTTGGATAGTCTATGAGCTTATACAGTCCATGACATAAAATGCGAGAGCAATAATAACATCACCATTTGACAGATCATGAAAACATCTGTCATCTACAAATTTGACAACCAAGCCAATCTTGGCTAATGCTGAAACTCAAAACATATTTTTCTTGATCACTGGCACAAACAAAGCATCTGGCAATGTAAAAGAACTACCATCAACAATAGTCAGAATTATCAGCATTGACAACTGCATACAAATCCTTCTCATAGACGAAGTAATTCTTCTGATCAAGTTCTAGTTTCTTGCTCTCAAAAGCCATTGGTCAACCATCTTGAGCTAAAATTGCTCCTATAGCAAAATCACTCGTGTCAGTCTCAACCGTAAAGGATTTATTGGGTTATAATAAATGTAAACATGGAGCTGTAGAAATTGCTACCTTCAATTTCTCCACACTTTGCTTCTTCTAGTCTCCAAACAGAATTCATGATATGGATTTTCATTGAAAGGTATTTCTTCACTTTATAAAGTATTTTGATTTATGCATTTGAAAAACATTGTAATTAAGAAAATTGGGGTTTTTTCATTATCCCCGATTGATGTAATTTGAGAAAATATGTGTCAAGGTTACATTTTCATGGCACCCTCCATGCACCCTAAACGTACACCTTCTCGAGATTTTGAAACCTAGATATGACATTTAAATACTATTAGGGTACATTTGCGAATTTGTCTCTCCAAACTCTATAGGTGTTCATGTAAGAAATTAAGTTAAAGTAGAGCATAGCTTTCCTTATTCAACCTATTAAAACAATGGCTATAGTTGTCTCTCAGTCCAATGTTATGAGAGACAATTCATGGGATGGTGATTATGAAAATCTTTATTTAGTGTGGTAAGACCCCCATCTTTGATGAAACTCTTCCTCTTTGTACTATTTGATTGCAACTTCAAAGAGTCCATGTGGGAGGTCACCAAATTCAACATAGTTTAGAACTATAAAAAACAAGTCAAAAACAAAAATCAAAAGAGTTGGGGCTCCCCAACTATATAGTGAAGGATCTACACAATAACATACCAACCTTCCCCTTTAGTAATGTGCACAGCTAATTAGATGTATATCTATTTGATAGTACCTCACATGCATGCAAAAATCATGAAGATTATGATTGCAAACCATGGCCCCCAACGACCAACTGTATTCTCACTTTTCAATATTTGTATCTTTTTCAAGCCCATGGCATCAAAATACAATATGCATGAAAGTGTAACCCCCCAAAAAATAGGTTAGAGATGAGAAATAGTAGGTAAATCATAAACATAGATATGGTAGTTCTCATTCAAACTGCAAATTGGTTATGTACAATGATTTGAAGCCATGATATATTAATGACACTTGGTTTTAGTTTTAAGACTTACACGAGATAGATCATAGCATTGATCAAAGCAAAAATGAAGGCGGATATACATATGTATGGATATGAAGGTTCAAGATGAAGATCAAGATCATAGGTATAAGGGCAAGATCAAGTATACATATGGATGGATATGAATGTTCAAGATCAAATCAATGCGGAATAAATGAAAAATCCTAAGCAGCTAAACATAGTAGAGTAAATAAAGTTGATCTCACAACCAAATGAGGTTCAGAGGTCTTCAAGGCCCTATAATTATATGCAAAGTCTTAATTATGAAATTTTTGCAACAAAAAATGTGGATCAAATCCATAGAAGTAGAAGTGGATTCAAATACTTGAGTCGAATTAGAATTTCCAATTTATTACTAAAGAAGAAAGGGATTAAAAAGGGAGACTCCGACTACTGCAGACATACAAACTTTACATCTTGAAGGATCAAAGGGACAAATATTGAAGAAAGCTTGAGGGAAGACACATTGAAGTTGTCAAAAGGATCAGAAGAAGTAATATTTGAAGTCAAGGTACATTTACTCCTCATAAAGTTTAAAGATCTGTTAATACAGGTGAAGGAAGATGGGAGATTCTCTTCAGATAGAGAAATTGGATAGAGAGAACTATCCTGCATGGTCAATGCGGATGGAAGCTCATCTAATGAGCAAAGATTTGATAGCTTACATTACAGGAGAAGAAGAAAAGCCACAATTCAGAGATCCTAGTGTTCCAACTAGGGAAGAATTATCAAATTTGAAGAATTGGATGAAAAGAGATGCTCAAGCTAGGAGCATAATCTATATGGCAGTCAATGACTACTTGCTACCTCACATTAGAGGTCTTGAAAGTGCAAGTGAGATATGGAATGCTTTGGAGGAGCATTTCCAAAACACTACAAAGTCAAGGAAGGCATCCCTATGGGCAGAATTTACCACTTTCAAGAAGAAGGCTTCACAATCAATATCTGATTATGTGACAAAGATGAGTTTGCAAGGTCCATGATGAAGGAGAAAAATTGCCCAAATTATTTGTGGGCTGAGGCTGTAAATACAGCTACTTATTTGGTTAATAGGCTACCATGTAAAGCCTTGCAGGGTATGACACCATATGAGGCATGGTAGGGTAAGAAACCTACACTAGACCATTGCAAAGTATTTGGATGTTTGGCCTATGCATATGTGCCATCACAATTAAGGCACAAATTGGAACCTAAAGCTGAAAAATATGTGTTTATTGGTTATGATGATAAGCAGATGGGATACAGGTTGTGGAATCCATCCACAAAACATTTTCTTGTATCAAAAGATGTTACATTTGATGAGCAAGGTACTTGGTATGCAGGTACTATCAATATTAATACAGATGATGAAGAAATTGTGAGCCAAAGGAAAGGTAAATCAAAGGTTCAGATATTTAATGAGCAAGAGAATAATGAAGTGCAGGTTGAAGTGGAAGAAACACCAAGATTTGATCCTGAATGTGAAGAACCAGAAACCTCAAGAAGTGGAGAACTTAGGAGGTCTACAAGGAACAAATGGCAACCCACAAGGTATAGCTATGATACTTCATTCTTGACTACTAAGGATTATGCTTACATGATTAAAGCAGATGAAGACCCTTCTACATATGAAGAGGCAAAAGGTAAAGAGATTTGGGAAAAAGCTATGCAAGAAGAATATGATGCATTGATGGAGAATCAAACATGGGATTTGGTTCCAAAACCAAATAGCCAGAAGATCATTGGATGCAAATGGGTCTATAAGACAAAGAGATTTGCAGATGGAAGTGTGTCTAGGTACAAAGCTAGACTTGTTGTAAAAGGGTTTGCTCAGACATATGGTATTGACTATGATGAGACTTATAGTCCAGTGGCAAAGATGACAACCATCAGAACACTCATAGCAATTGCTGCATGCAAAGGTTGGAAATTGTGTCAATTAGATGTGAAGAATGCTTTTTTGAATGGTTATATTTCAGATGATGTTTTCATGGAGCAACCTCAAGGATTTAGAGATGGAAGATATCCAGATTATGTGTGTAAGCTCAAGAGAGCTTTATATGGCTTGAAGCAGGCCCCAAGGGCATGGAACTATAGGCTTGTAAAGTTCCTAAAAGAACTTGGATTTCAAGTATCAAAAGCAGATAGTAGCTTGCTTGTCAAAGCAAGTGATGATGGGTTCTTTTACATATGTATATATGTTGATGATATAATTCTTACAGGTACAGATTAGAAAGGCATACAAAGTCTAAAGAAGCAAATGGAGAAAGAGTTCAAAATCAGTGACTTGGGAGATTTGTCATACTTCTTGGGCATGGAAATTTCATACACTCAACATGGAGTGTATGTGACTCAAGAAAGGTATTTGAAGAATTTGTTAACCAAGTTTAAAATGAATGATTGCAGAGTAGCACCTACTCCAATGGAGGTGAATCACAAATTAAGCAGATTTGGAGGTGAAGAGTTCAAGGACATGAAGCAATATCAGAGTTTGGTTGGTAGTCTTATCTATGCTACATTAACTAGGCCTGATTTATCATATGCAGTTGGTGTGTTGTCTCAATTCATGCATTGTCCTAGAAAAGAACATTGGATTGCAGGTCAAAGAGTGTTGAGGTACATTAAGGGTACACTCAAAGAAGGTTTGTATTATGGATTTACATAAGACACAAATATCAAAATATATAGTGATGCAGATTGGGCAGGTAATCCAGATGATAGAAGGTCAACCTATGGATACATGTGTTATGTGGGAGATAAGTTAATCTCCTGGTGCTCAAAGAAGCAACATACAGTTGCTTTGTCATCTACAGAAGCAGAGTACAAAGGCATGGTTGAAGCTGCAAAAGAAGTGATATGGCTTAAGACTCTCATGAAGAGTTTTGATACTATACAGAGCATACCTATCATTTATGGTGATAACATGAGTTCATTATATCTAGCTGCTAATCCTGTTTTTCATGCCAGGACCAAACACATTGAGATAATGTATCACTTTCTAAGAGAGAAGGTGATGGATAAGGAGATTGAAGTTATACATACTTCAACAAAAGATCAGATAGCTGATATGCTTACAAAAAGTTTAGATGGACCAAAGTTACAGAAGTTCAAAGACATGGGAGGCATAAAAAGGATAAGAGAAACCTCAATTGATGATTGAGGGGGAGCTGTTGGTGCAGACCAATCACCAATTGAAGTTTGGAAGACAAAAAGATGGAGATAAGATCAAGTCTTGAAGCAAAGAAGGTGGTTACATTCACAGGATGAATGATATGTACACATATGTACATTAGTGAAGACATAGATCACTTATACTTTTGTCTAGTTATAAGCTTGTACATATTTGCCTATAAATACTTTTTGGAAAAATGTCGGGGCAAGAGAGGAGACAATAGGAGAGCATGAGAATAGTGCATTTGTAAGTTGTAAGACTCATTAGAGTTCATAGGAATGTGAAGAAGTCTCTCTCACAACTCAGTTGTAATTTTCTGAGGAATAGAAGAAAAGTTGCGCCCGAAGTTTTCGTGTCTTCTCCTTCTGTGGTGCAGATTTCGAGTTCAATGAAATGAGTAGTGCTCAGTGCACAGTGTAAAGTTTTACACATATGATAGCTCAAAATCTAAGTTGAGAGATAAGCTATCTACATCCAAAAGGATTTGATCAAACGGGTTCGACATTGAGAGAACCAAAGCTAAGAAGTTACAGGTGTCAAAGTCGCTACTGCAGAGAAGAAGTGTTACACATAGGTAAAGTGTTTGAGTTATTTCTCAGAGTATACTGAATCATTTGAAGAGATTCAAGTTGCAAAAGGTGCGCAATCTTAAGATGAAGCAACCTACAAAGTTTTATCAAAAACTTTACACAAATGGTTAGTCAATCAAGGATTAATCTGCAGCAGACTTTTCTGAGAAGTTGAGTTTTTCCAGAATAGTTAATTTCTTGATAAGTTAGTGATTGTTCTCTAAATTAAGAGGATTCTAGACTTATTCTTGATATAGAGGTGCTCTAATTTCAAGAATAGGTTGTTCTTTTGGAGATTAACACTCTCCATCATATATGAACTCCTCAAGGTATACAAGCATAGATAAGCCGAAATTAAATGTTCAAAAAACCTTAAAAATCATGTTTTCAACATCTTCTAACAATCACAAATAAAAAAAGGATTAATTTTATATAAGAAATCCAAGGGAAATTCATCAATAGACCAAACAAATCAATAAATTAACAAGTACCTATGAATTGAAGTTTATGGAAAGATATAAGAAAAAAAAAATATAAGGAAACATGGTAAGCTTGGAAAACTTCCTCAAAATTTACTATAGGATTTCTAGTATGGATGAACCAATCACCCCAAAGTATGGAAATTACATATATAATCTAAAGTTTAAGTGCAAAAATAGTTTTGGAGTCCACATATACCAAGATAGATTACAATGCGGCACCATTACATATAAAGCCATTACATCCCTTTGATGGTAGCACCTTGGCTCCGGTCTCCATCAAGGAGCATGCACAATAGTTGAAAGCCTTGTTTTTTAGGTTATCATGATAAGTGTGCACCACACGCTCTTGAAATGTACACATATGCCTAAGCCTTGTCTTTTAGGTTATCATGATAAGTGTGCACCACACGCTCTTGAAATGTACACACATGCCTAGAAAGAGAACAAACCTTATATATAGGTACATATTTGTTTTTTCTTTTATGTATTCAAAACTAACACTATATTTGAAGCTTATTGATATAGGAAATAAGGTATTATTGATATAGGAAATAAGGTACTTACAGCTGTTCAATCAAGAAATTTGTTCATGCAATAACCATGTGCCAAAATGCACAACCTTATCTCTTACACCATTCAGTTCAATTGCATTTAAAGTACACATTAAACATAGGGCCACATTACATGGCCTTGCATGAGACATAGTTGTGACAAACAATTGCACAAGAGTGAATCCTTGTATGTGAGGAAAGAACATATGTATACCTTACTTTAGTACTCACATATTCCTGCAGGAAGCCATCAAGTAGGTGTCTCCAATCACAAATGTTGACTACATAATACCCAAGAGTAAATAATCAGGCCCACTTCATTGGCCATAGTCAGCCATTTTCATTGTGGAACCAATGCATTGTTGGGGCCACATAACTACAAGGTCTTTGAAGATGGATGGTAGTTCAACCCAATAATAAGTAGTATAGTGTCTTCATGCAGTTGGTTATTCAAGCTTTCCATTAGTTGCCTCTTATGTTTCAAAAGACATACCTCCAATTCTGATACATTGGGGAACATCATCCAAAAGGTTAGACCAAACAAGAAGAAATTATGCTTAATGATTAATCAAATGAGTCCCTGTTTTGGCACTATCTTCTTATTTCAGATCTCAGGGATGTGCAGAATAGGTGCCACTCGATAAAGGCTTTGTTCTTAAGTTGGATCACTTTCCCTCATGAAACTTTATGATGGTCTCAAGAACCCATATGGAGTAGTGCAGTGGAGCTATTCCTACATCCAATGATGATGGTCAAGCACTACTAAGCAAGCAATCGACTCTTATGTTCTCGACCTTCCAACCAAGACAAAATTCAAGGAGGGGGGACCCATGCAAGCATCGTCAAAAACCATTATCAACATGTGAAAATTTACCATCTTATGGAGCACATGCCTTATTAGGGCTAGTAAGAAAAGAGAAAAAAAGGGGAAAGAGAAAAAAGAAAAGAATATTTTAGGCATCCTCATTGTCAGAAAAGCCTTAGAAACATTGCTCAAGTCCAATATCTTTTGCATAATTTTTAGTAAGTACATCCATAGTTGCATTCATAGGGCGATCCTATAAGGATGTGCATCAGACATAATTGTTTGATACCTATGCACTACACTAAGTGATTGCTCAAAATTTTGGCCTATAGATTGTTGATCAAAGTGATCAAAGCTCAGTCAAAGGCTATGGAAAGTGGTTAAAAGGAGGCATAAGCATTGTCTCATCTCAGATCCCTTCTTATAATAGGTTTTCTCCATTTTTAAACCAAAAATGTATGTAAAATTGCATGTTATTGGAATAATTTCCTATTTTGACAATAATTGGATCGAAAATCCACATAGCACTCAAGCTTTAGGGGCATGAGTAGAATAGCCATACCGAATTTCATATTTTTTTGATACTTTTTCATGCTTCAAATGGCTTCTGGAGCTAACTCACGATTAACCTAAGTTAAAGAATAATGTGCATATATTAAGGTTTCAAGGTTTTTCACATTCAAAGTAAACATTCTGCTAGATAGCAATAGTTCCAAATCAAAACCTGTGGAGGGGAGGATTATGTGAAAAATTCATTCTAGTGAATTCATCAACTACATCAAAGAAAGGTAAATAAAAGATTTATGCTGGTAATAAAACATCTACAGATTTTGAAGATATTGATGGTGAATCAAACATTTTTGAAAAGAGTCTTTATGTGGAACATGGATTTCCATCTATGAAGACTCCATGAGTAGGAAAGGCACATGCAAATGATATAACAAGAAGAAGCGATGTAGGATGAAGAAGCTCTACATGGCTCATCATTGTGCTTACATGACCAAGGTAATACAAGATGTTGAACTTTCTTGTTTTGAATATGCTGTTGGAAATTTAGATTGGGAAAAAGGTACATATGTGGAGATGGATGCACTTTCTAGAAATGAAACATGGGAGTTAGTTCCATTCCCATAGGGAAAGAAATCCATAGGTTGCAAGTGGGTTGATAAGGTAAAGCTTAATGTTGATGGTAACACAAGCAAATATAAAGCACGATTGGGAGAAAAAGAATATGCACAGACATGTGGCATTGATTATGAGGAAACTTTCATCATTGTATCTAAAATGGTTAGTCTTAGAGAACTTATTGCAATTGGCGACAACAAAAAGACAGATTTTGCATCAGATGAATGTGAAGAATGCTTTCTTACATGATGCATTGTAGTAAAAGTATACATGGTCAACCACAAGCATATGAGTATTCAAACAACTTGACTATGTTTGTAGGTTGAAAAAGGATTTCTCTGTGGGCTTAAACAAGCCTCTTGTGCTTGGCGTGCAAGGATGGTCCTTATTTTTAGGGATTGAAATTAAGATTATAAAAAATTAATGGGACACAAAATATCACTAGTGTTTTTGTTCAAAAAAATACAGAGAAAAAAAGGATGCAATTGAATGGTGGGTCAAAGATGATCCAGTCCATTAAATTTTCTCCTTCAAATGACTAGAATTTAAAGGCATGAGGAGATCTTAAAGATTTGGAGAGATAAATCCAAAATTGTTGTCAATGGAAACCCTTGATTGCATAATATGTAATGGTTTAGAGCAAATGGCGTTGATCATAAATTGGAGTGCCTCATAGCCATTGGATCCGCCCAAGATCCAACGGGCATGTGAAATTCTGATTGACCCATAATCGCGTCTGACTGAGGAAAAAGACATTTAATGCACCTTGTAAAAGAACATAGCAGTAACCTGGGTTATTTGATTACCAGGGTTGTGTTTGTGTGTGTGTGAGAGAGAGAGAAAGAGATAATATTGACTTTTATGGTGTCTCAAGACACAAAGAGGACATTCTTTACACATGCCTCAAAGCAATGACCTGGAAATATGTTCATATGCCTTGTGTGTGTACGTATATACCTACATACACACACATATTATAGAGAGAGAGGGTATATTGAGCCGCATGCTGTGTGAGTGAGAGAAAAAAAGCAAACACCTGCAAAAAAGCACATATTTGTTTTCTGGAAGTGAAAGAATATATAAAGCTCATACTTTGTGGATGTTCGCTTACCAGAAAAGTAGAGAGAGAGATGTGCACAAGATGTGGATCTGAACGATGTGATTTTAGTGAGAGAGTGGATCTGTAATAGCCTTTTGAAATGTAGTATGTACCTGAACGCCATGGATGTCGTGGGCAAAGCTGACAAACAATGGTACGGAGCTTCCTCGGAACATGCCTGCTCTGGTTTGCGTCATCTCTACAAGAGTTTAGACATTATATCATCATGGTTAATACACAATCCTCTCTCTCTCTCTCTCTCTCTCTATATATATATATATATATATATATATATATATATATTGGTGTAGTTATATTGTCCTCTGTACGCCTCCAATGATATAGAAAGAGATTGTTTGATTGAATGTGTGATTAAGGGCTGGAAATAGGTTTTTCGTGGAAATGTGATGACCTGAGAAAGCTGAACGTGGAAAAGAATAATGAAGTGTATGGAGTGTGGTAAAGGGACAAGGACAAAACGTGACATTACATACCACAACTCATAGTCTGTGGGGCATGTACTGAGAGACTCTTATATAGAGGGTGTGACCACTTACCAGAAAGACACATAAAAGTTGTGTGTGTGTGTGTGTGTGTGTGAGAGAGAGAGAGAGGATGAAACAAGGCTAATATTCTGTTCTTGGAAGTTGCCTATTATGCATATGCCTTGTAAAGTAGTATAAAGAGGACAAACAAGGCTAATGTTTGGCTCAAATATGCGTGTTTCCTTTTTCCTTGTCAATGGAAAGAGCATGTAGTATCATTGATATTTACAAATAGGTATCAATTTCGTATTTTATTTTATTGTTTTAAAAAATGGGAATGAACATGCAGACATTTTCTATTAATTTTCTTCTGTTTCGATTTCACATCTCTGTCCCTCTCTAATTAAATAACACTCTTTTTTATTATTACACAAGAATTTCTAAGGTAAAAAACTTAGTACAAAAGAATACCAAAGAGAAAGCTAGCTTTCAAGAAATTTTGGCGTTATCTAATAGAAGACAATGCCAAGAACCTCAAAATCGTTTCTTGATGAGGGGATGATAAGCTATGTTGCATTTAATTAGTTGACGAATAAAATTTCACCAAATTGATACAACAATATTCAGGATTTTTTTAATATCAATGTATAAAGAATTCCTATTAATCTTTCAATTGAATTCTTTTCGACTGAAAGAAGTTATAATCAGGAAATTATACATTTGACTAACCTTCGATTGCAAGCATTTTTTTTATAGGAAAACTTTTCACTTAGATGTGCTTTTCTTCGAAAGACATACTATATATAAATGATTCTAAAATGTTTACTTCACTTCTCTTGGCTATGATCTTGTTCTTTTTTTTTTTTTTTTTTGTATTTTTCTTTATTTTTCAAACAAAAATGTCTATACCTAAGCTCACAATATCTTAGGGACTTGTGACGAAGGAGACTGAATCTCTATCATCAAGAAACTGCATATAGTGGTGGCATTGATACACTCATTAAATTATCAATCCGTGAATTTAAGCCCACCAAGTGTATAACGACATGTGCAAACATGATAATTAATGTAGATAAAGGACAAATAATGCATGCAACTTATGCTAAATCTACCTCACATGATACCTCTTACACACTTGACTACATGTCATATACCATTGTAAAGCTCTCTTAAAGCTCTACAAGATAGGCTCATAAAAAATTTACCCATTTTTGTGCCAAAAATGACTAAGTACCAAAATTAGGGTTTTTGCCCTAAATGGATTTTGGACTGATGTGACATTGTTTTCCAACAATCCCCTCTGCAATGTCATATTGGTACAATCTGAAAAATACAACTTCATTCATCTGCGAACTGACATAAACTTCAAACTTGTACTCCCGAATTGACCTTCAAACCTTTTCTTCAAAGATCTTCTTCAAAACTGAATTTGAATTTCTTCAAACTACAAAAAATCTGAATTTGCTGAATATGAACCATAATACCTGAGAAAATATGCAAACTAGATATGCAATAGTGTTAGCATACATCAAGCAATCACTGCTTGACAACATATGTAGCATGACTTGACAACATATGAATCTGTTATCTCTTGAAATAAGTCTTTTCAAACTTGTAAGCATACACTAGGATCCACATATTTGCATTTACCTTACAAAAGGTTTCTCAATGTACTTCTGCTCTGTCATGTAGATACACTAACCAAAATCAGGAACTGAATCCTGGGACTTGTGACTGACAACTCACAACTTAGTGTATTATGAACACTAGTTGGTTCATCTCTGACTGTACTCAACTCAACTCAACTCAACCCATGAGTCTCATCAAAATTTCATATATATGATGTCATCTTGTCTACATCCTTGTTCTATCTCTAAGTCCTTCATACCTCTTTCATACTTGTTTCCTTCCTTCAGAGTCTGGTATAAACATATATGTGTGCACCTCTGAAGCATACCTCTCTGAAATATCAAATTTCTCTTCAATAAAATTCTCGAACTTTCTCTTGAACAGGAACACCTAACATGAACTTTCTCCAAACATTTTTCTTCTTCCTTCTTCTTCTTCTTCCTTCTTCTTTCAAAGCTGGAACATAAAGAGAAAATGACAAAGGAAATATAGGAATACCTGATATAGCCTATAGGAATACACCTGTAGGTATGACTCTGCATTCTTTTACATATGGCTGAAAATAAGCCTTCATGTTTCATCACCCCCTTGGATGATTTAACACTAGTATCTAGAATTCTTCAAATTATATCAGATTTTATGAAATCTGGAACGTCTTCCTTCTTTCAATAAATCTGATCTTCAGTGATCAATACCTATATTTGAAATAGAAGTTTAGGATCCATAATCTTGTGCAACATAACAAGTATCTTCTTCTTTTTCTCTGCTACACAAATCTGATAGAATCTGAATCTTTGACTTACTTCTTCCAATGTTAAGAACTTTTTAAACAAAGGATAGACAACTGACTCATAAATACTCAAGATCTTCAAGATCATTCAAGATCTATCAAGATCTTTCTAACAAAATACCTATGTAGAATTTGCTCTCATCAAAGCTTCATGACATAATGTTTGATTTGCCACCTGAATGTCTCTAAGTGTCCATGCTTCTCACATAAAGTTGTAAAACTTTTCTTTAACCAAATCCTTCCCAAGAATCTGCAACTCTTACTTGAAACATAAGTGGAAAAACTCTCACCTTGAGAACTCCAAAAGTTGCAAGTTGATACTTCATATCTTGATATTCTACCCGGGTGAAATGTGATGGTATCTGCTTGACTTTCTTTTGGCTAACTTCACTTCTCAATCAAGTGATAGGATTTGATGGGACACCTTTTTTGAATACAAGCATGTATACAAAAATCTAGACAATCATAGAAAGTAGATTCTTCATTTGACTTGTTCTTCACAAAAACCTAAATTTTCCTGAAAATACTGAATTTTCTGAATTTTTATCCTGAAAAACTCTGAATTTTCTGAGTATACTGAATATATTGAATATGAGATAATTTTTCCAAACACAAAAACCTCACTCCAAGTCTCCAACATCTAATACACATACTCTTTTACCTCAAAAGTTAGGTAAAGAAGAAAAATACTTCTCTGCAACTTGTCATATACCAGGTAGCTCTCAATTGACACTCCAAGAATTCTTTGAGGGAACATATAGCTGCCTCCTCAAAAAGCTTCATAACTCATACACATATAAGTCAAAACATATAAGCTGTCTTTTCTTTCTCTCGATGCAATTCTTTGTCAAAACCTACTAAAACATGACCAAGTATAATGCAAAACAAGAAACTGCTTCTTCTTCACACAAGATGTTCTCGTAGACTTGTCTTTGGATGTAGAGGATAAAGTAGGAAAGTTATATGGAAAGTATAATAGAAAAGGAAGTCTTACTTTCCCTTTGGAAATGTTGGACTTTCTTCTTCTGCATGTTTCTTCCATTTGATGATGTCAACATCTTCAAACCTCTCTTCCATACATTTTGCTCTCTTCATCTTGAAGTAGCAAGCACTCTTAACTTCTTCAAATGAATTTTTTTCTTCCTCTAGAGCTAAGAGTAAGAGACAAAACAAACATGGTATACAAATGGAAGTGAATATAGAATCATGTTTTACCATCTCCTCATATCTCTGAATCAAAACTCTGCTTCAAATGTGACTGATATGACTAAATTCACGAACCTTTTGGCTAAATGCTGAATTACCTCTCTAGTGTACCTAGATCAAATTCTGTACCTAGATAAAAAAACTTCCAACCAACTTACAACACAAGTGTCACTCTAGCACAATGGCAAGTACCAATGTGAGGAGATTCACCTCATAAATGTCAATCCGCGGAGACATGAGGACTAGTACGAAGACTATGAGCAAGTGATGGCACAAGTGTGTGAGTGAGAAGCACACAAACATGCACACACATACACACACACACAAGGCAAGAACAAGGAGGGGAACAATAGAGTTCTTTGTATTAGTCAAAAAGTATCTTACATAAGCTCAAATCACTAACAATCCAACCTCAAAAATGAGCTCTCTAGCTCGTTTTATAGTTTTTTTACTAGCTTTGGCCTTGTCCAGACCTAGTGTCCGGATATGCTAAGCACTTGTAGATGATGTGCATGATTGCACAATAGCCATTCACCACTAGCTTCCTAGATGACCTTTTATTTGCTTCATATAGTTGTTCCATAATCCATACAGGAAGCTTAATAGGTAGTGCCCCTGTCTCTGCCAAGTAAAGAGCAAACCATATTCTTTTGTGGGGTTGTGTGAATCGATCTTTACCAGAGAATGCAAAATGTTGCATGCACATACGGAGAGAGATAGACACGTTTGGAGTGAGTGTTGCCATATCTTTCAGCTTCAGTAGTTTTTGGTTCTTCATGTTAGTGGGAATGAGAGCATCCTTCTCAGAGGGTACATGCGTGTCGTGCATATTCAAAGTAGAGCTCACCAATTCCAATGTGAGTTTGAACCTTTTCAACTCATTGTTGCCCAATAAAGAAGGAAGGACAAATGTTCCTGGTTTATCTTTTTCTTCATTTGCCTGTAATGCTAAGACCAAGTAGTAACATCGTAGGAGATCTGGTTTGGGGAAGGGTGCTGCAAAGTACTCGGCCAGCCCTGCACGCTACCATATGGTCTGAAGATCTTGTGTGTTCTGGAGAGTCTCAAACTCCTTGGAAAAGAATTGGAATCCGACCCATGACTTGTCATACTCACACTTGGACTCCCAGATATACTTGGCCTCTCCTAAGGGCCGTGGCATGCCATTGAACCAATGAGAATTTGCATGGACTCTCTCCGTGATTCCTGTGGGAGGATCCGGTATAGGTATTTGCCGGAAGTGTTGTAGGTCTACAGGTCATTCAGTTGGTGGCACATCAATAGGTAGACTATCCACATTAATCCTTGCAGTACTTACTCCTACCTGTGAGCTCAAGCCCGCTGCTTCTGCCATGAGACTTCTTGTAGCTGTTGATGCTTATCTGCTAGAAGAAGAGAGGCACATTAGCATTGCATAGGAAACAAGATGTTATGGTGTTCCCTCCACAATAGTAACATGACATTCCAAGTGGTTAGGTGTTAGTGGGTGGAGTGTTTGTGATGTGTGTGAATGTTGGTTAGTAGGTTAGTGTTCATCCTAGATGCATACTTTGGATGTGCAATGTACTCAGAATGCACCTACATCAGAGGGGATTGATTTACAAAATTGGTTCAGGTGGTTTGATACGGAGTTTAAGTCTCCAAACTTTGATGGTGGAATCGTAGCAATTAGTGATGATGACATGTAAGGGTTTGTGGACTGGATTGTGTTGGATTTGGGACCTTTTGGGTACCCATTTCCTAACATTCCTGGGTGTGACCGAAGAGGTAGTGGTGTGGAGTGTAGATGTTTGCCCTGGGATTTGTGCCAAGGGTGCTTGTGGGTGTTGATTCATTCTTGTGAATGGAGATGAAGCTATTTGAGCTCGTAAGCAGTTCTTGGGCACCCATATCTATCTAGCGTTTGGGATAGCCTTCATTGATCACTTTGGAACCCAAATAGAAATGGTTTGTCTAGATTGATGCCTAGGATACTCTTTCGTTGTAATCCTCGACACTATAGCTCGTTTGGTGCATCTTCGAGATCCTGTCTCCAAAGTTGAGGGTTGTTCACCCTCGCATACCCAGATCTGCTTCATGCCACGAGGTACTTTATATTGTACAGGTTGGTGCTCACGCTTCTTGATAATCGGCTTCCTTAGTGTCGTGTGTTGCCCAGTCTGCCTTCCTCGAATCCTCTTTGGAAAAGAAGGGAACTCCTCATTGACTTCTATACCTCCGTCAAAAGTGACCATCTTCTGCAGCATGGAACGTTGGACAAGAATAGCATCGTTATCTTCATGCGGGTTCGTGGAGGGCCCAGGATTTGGTGCTTTTTCTAGTGGCCTGAATGCTTGATTTTCTAGTTCAATGATGATGCAGTTTTGGCCTACCCAAGCCTGAAGAAGTCCACTTCTTAGGTTGAGGTTGACAGCCTGATCATAGATCTATTCTTGGTCAAAGACAAGAGGTTCGGTAAGATCTTTGTCTTCACATACTAGCACTTTTACTGCCATTAGGACCTCTTGAATGTAGAGGGGAAGTTCCACCTCTCCCATGCAGGAGGTTTCAACACCTCCCAACCCTATGAGATATGCCTCTATAGGATCGACCTTCAATTGCAATTCTTGGCAGTAAGTAATCCAAACTGCACTAGAGGTTGCTCCTGAGTCAATTAAAGCTCTCATGGACCTAGCACTCTTTCCTTGTCTTACTTCTAGGGTCACAAAAGGTTGTCCATCAACTATCCTATGGGACCGTTCACGTGAAGCCTCGCACATGTCCATGTGATAATTTAGAGCTTCTTGAGTGTCAGACATAGGTGGATCTCTACCTTGTCTTCGTAATTTCATTCGTCAGATGCATTCTAAAGCTTCTGCATGTGCTTCTTCTCGAATTTGTTTTTCTTTTTCCTTGCGTTTCTTGGTAGTATTGAGTCGATTTAGCATCTCCTCTATCAGGGGTTCTTGATATAACTTGACTCTGCATCCACTTATGTAACTTGGTAGGATGTCGCCTTCTAGAGTGGCTAGTTGAACTTCTCCACTTGTGGAGATTCTATTGATAATCATTGGTCCATAGCCTCTCTTCTCTAACTTCCGTGCATGTTGCTTCAAGGTGTAGACTAGTAGGTCTCCTGCTTTCAAGCCCTTATCCTTCACATGTACATCAAAATATGATTTTTGCCTTTTCTTGGCTGCATAAATTCCTACTACGGCTCTCAATCATGTTTCACCTAATCATTCAAGATCGAAGATTCTAGAGGAGAGCTCATGGCTTGTCCAGTCATGCTCTTGTGCTACTTTCAATGTAGGTATCAAAAAGTCCAATGGTAGCATTGCATTTTGGCCGAACACCATATGAAAGGGTGTGGCTTGGAGTACTATTTTATAGGCAACTCTATATGCCCAAACAGCATGGTGTAGCTGTTTGTCCCAATCAGAGCATGTATTATTAACTAATTTTGCCAATACATTGCATAGAATCTTATTTGTGCTTTCAGCCTGTCCATTAGCTTGTGGATGATAGGGGGCCGACTTCTTATGTATCACCAAGAATTCTTGGAGAAGGTTTTCTATGACTTCATTCAAGAAGTGTGTACCTCTATCACTTACTAGCTCTATTGGTAACCCATATCTGGTGAACACATTCTCAAATAAGAACTTAGCAGTGGTGTGCACATCGTTCTTCGTTGTAGCTTTTACTTCTACCCATTTGGTTAGATAGTCAGTGGCCACAATAATGTATTCAGCATGGGAACCCTTAGTTGGGGGATTAATAGGACCGACAAATTCTATTCCCCTCTTAGAGAATGCATGTCCACCTATCATAGGTTTCAATGGCATCTCATCTTTATGTATAGGGTACTGAGTTTGCTGACAAACATCACACCTCTTCACATAGGTATGTGCATCCATATGAAGTGTGGGCCACCAAATTCCTGCAAATAGTGTTGCCTTGATCACCCTATCTGGTCCAAAGTGTCCTCCTGCTACACCTTGGTGAGCAATTTCGATGATCTTGAGATATTCACTCTCGTGGACACATAATCTAAGATACCCATCTTTTCCTCTTCTGTATAGATTATCTCCAATGAGAGTATAATCTAAAGCTTCTTGTTCTAAGCTCCTTTGTCGAGCCAATGTCATATCTTGGGGAAAGGTTCTCGTCCTTGTTGGAGATAGATGTCTCCGGAAGCACGTGAACAGCACAAGGAAGAAGAAGAAGCTTGGAGCACAAACACACAATACTGAATGTATTACTAGAGAATGTACAAAGATAAGTAGCCCATTAGGGCAATAGGCGTATATACAAGCCGGGGGAAAAAAACCTCCTGATGCGGTGAACAAGGAGCTGGCACTCATGTATAAGGAAGTGCCAAGCTATGTGGAAACCACTCCACAAAAGGAAGTAAGCCCAAAGCTTTGCGGAAAGCTTCAAACTTCTCCCTAGGCAGAGCCTTTGTGAAAAGGTCTACAATGTCCTCCCGTGTGGGCACATATGCCAAGCTGATCTCCCCAGCAGAGAACCTCTCCCTGACATAGTGACAATGCACCTCAATGTGCTTAATGCGAGCATGGAACAAAGGGTTCCTCGCAATTGCCAATGCGCTCCGACTGTCAGTGAAGATGGTGGTGGCAGAAGACTGACCAACACCCAAATCCGCCATAAGGCGTCTGAGCCACAGACACTCAACAGTCGCTGTGAAAGCTGCCCTATACTCAGCCTCACAACTGGAAGTGGCCACACTAGGCTGCTTCTTGCTCAACCAAGATATACATGAGCTACCAAGCATAAAGCAAAAACCACTGGTGGACACACGAGTGTCATAGCAACCAGCCCAATCTGAGTCAGAAAAAGCATGCAAATCTGGCGGTAGTGATCCCCCCTTGGGATAAAACAACCCAAGTAGCCGAGTACCACTCAAGTAGCGAAAGATGTGCTTAACCGCCTTCCAATGCGTGACTCCTGGGCAATGCATAAACCTGCTCATCTGTGAGACAGCAAATTGAATATCTGGCCGAGTAATGCATAAGTAAATCAAGGATCCAACAACCTGTTGATAGAGAACAGCATCAAATGCATCTCCAGCATCATGAAGACTCAATCGTAAACCTGTCTCCATAGGAGTGGCAATAGGCTTACAGTCTTCAAGGCCAAAATGTTGCAACAATGTGTCAATATATTTCGTTTGACACAAAGCCATTCCACCATCAACTTGCATAAACTGAATGCCCAAATAGTGATGCAAATGCCCCAAATCAGACATCTCAAATGAGGCATGCAAATCAGCCTTGAAATCAGCAATATGCTTCTCAATAGGACCAGTGAGCAGCATGTCATCAACATAGACAACAATGATCAGAAGCACATCATTAGCACGCTTAACATATAAGGTGCTTTCAGTTGGACTATTCACAAAACCATGTGCAACCAGATAGGCATGTATCTTCTCATACCAAGCACATGGTGCTTGCTTTAAACCATATAATGCCTTCTTTAACCTGCACACCTGGTTTTCATGCCCTTTCTGCACAAAGCCATGGGGCTGAAAAACATACACTTCTTCATGCAAGTCACCATTCAGAAATGTTGTTTTAATGTCCAACTGATGTACATTCCAACCATGATGGGTTGCAAGTGCACAAATGCTCCGAACAGTAGTCATACGGCATGTAGGTGCAAAGGTCTCATCAAAATCAATACCTCTTTCCTGCGCATAACCCTTTGCAACAAGCCTAGCCTTATACCTGTCAACTGTACCATCAGGTTTACGCTTCAGCTTGTATACCCACTTAGTGCCAATGGCCTTCTTGCCAGGAGGCAAGTCACATAAATACCATTTACCATTCTTCATTATAGCATCATATTCAGATTGCATGGCAGCCATCCAATTTTCTGAATTCTGTGCTTCATCAAAAGAAACAGGCTCATTCTCATCACAGAGACTAGACGCAGCCATAGCATAGCAATCTGATGCAAAGGAGGCACTATGAGAGCCTGAACGAGTATGATATGACAAAGGTGCATCTAATTTGCTGTCATGCAAAGTCTGCACCAGCCATTTTGGCATAGTTTTTGCCTGCTCAATATCACCTCTCTCATCAACAAGTGCATCATGTAAATCTGCATCAGAAATAGAATGATCTGCATCATCATATGAGACCTGCAAAGGTTGAGAAGTTGCCTCATTAGGACCAGCACTAGACTGTCCACCTGTAAAAAGAGGCATCAATGTATCATACATGTCTTTGGAGCTAACAGATGTCTCCTTAGTACATGAAAGCAATGGTTGAATAGCATCTTCCACAAAGACAACATCACGGCTAACCAGAATGCGTTTAGTCTGTGGATGATACAAACGATAGCCTTTACTTTCAGAACTGTACCCAACAAAAATACATTTTACTGCCTTATCATCCAATTTTCTGCGATGTTGTTCAGGCACTAATGCATATGCCAAACAACCAAAAACACGTAGATGAGCAACAGATGGCTTGCGGTCATGCCAAGCCTCATATGGAGTGATAGAGTGCAGCGCTTTAGTGGGACACCTGCTCAGTACATATGCTACACACATGACAGCCTCAAGCCAGAAACTATGTGGTAAAGCCTGACTCTTGACCATGCACCTCGCCATCTCCATGAGTGACCTGTTCTTTCGTTCAGCAACTCCATTCTATTGAGGTGTATACGGCATTGTACACTGGTGTTTTATCCCACGTTCAGCCAGAAATGCATTAAAATCAGAAGACATATATTCCCCCCCTCGATCAGAACGGAGGGTGCCCATTTTACATGCTGACAGATTTTCAGCCAAAACCAAAAACTGTTTAAAGCACATGAACACTTCAGACTTTGCTTTGAGTGGATATACCGATGCATGCCTGGCAAAATCATCAATGAAAGTCACGAAGTAAAGGTAATTCCCAAAAGAGGGTATCTGCATAGGACCAGAGACCACTATGTACAAGCTGCAATTTCTACGTAGCCCAAACTGAACCATCTTTTGGAAAGGAGGAACGCTGCATTTTGCCCAAAATACAACCTTCACATACATGTTTTCCAGGTGCCTCAAGCTTGGGCAAAGAAGACACCATATCAGATATCTGTAAGCGTAGCAAACTAGCAAAATTTAGATGACCAAAGCGTGCATGCCAAAGCTTTGCATCTGACATAGCCTGAGAATCATGAACTGCACATGCCAAATCATTCACAGATCTTTCATAGTCTACGAGCTTATACAGCCCACGACATAAAATGCCAGAAGCAAAAATCACATCGCCATTTGATAGATCATGAATTGTACACCTATCATCAACGAATTTCACAACCAAGCCAATCTTGGCTAATGCAGAAACTGATAACAGATTCTTCTTGATCCCTGGCACAAATAAGGCATCTGACAAGGTGAAAGAACTACCATCAGCAGTAGTCAAAATGATCTTACCAACTCCCATAACAGGATAAGAGGATTTGTTGGCACATGTGACAATATTCCCTGTAGGGGCAGGCTCGAGTGGAGAGAAGAAACTACGCTGCGAGGTAATATGTTTGGTCGCCCCACTGTCAAAGTACCAAACATCTGAGTCCACTGCATACTCATGAGAAGATGGGTCAAAACTGCAAACAGTAGTAAACACCCATTCTTCTTCCTGCACAAGATTAGTAGACTCTGTTTTTGGTATAGAGGCTTCTGCAACAACCATTCCAGCCTCCTTTTTCTTTGCCTCTTTTGCAGCCAGTTTTGGACAGTTCTTTATGATATGATCATTCCCTTTACAGTACTTGCAAAACAATTTCTGCTTTTCTGATTTCTTCTCATCTTTATCCTGGTTCTTCGAATGTGCAGCATTTGCAGATTTTTGCTTACTAGTAGAAGAGCTCCATTTTCCTTTGCCCTTCTGACTAGCCAGGAAAGCTTGATCTACAACACACATAATGGACCTGTTCTGCCTGGACTGATCTTCCTGCAACAGAACAGAGACTAACTCCTCAAATGATAAGGCATTCGGATTGCCTTTCATCATCAACCAAAGAGTAGAAGCAAAACTCTGATATGAATCAAGAAGACCATTCAGAACGGTCTGCACAAGTGAGCTATCTGGTATAACCTCATCAGCAGAAATCAAGTGTTCCTTCAAATCTTTGATCTTCGTTAGGAAACTGTCCATAGAATCACCTTCATTCATGTGCTCACTCTCCAACTGTTTTCGGAGGTAAGCAACACGAGCCTCATTCCTAGCTTGGTACAATGTGGTAAGTGTATCCCAAGCATCCCTAGCTGTTTTGCAAGAGCGAATATGAGGAATAATGGCACGTTTGACAGACAAAGCTATCAATGCATGTGCATGGGCATCTTTGCCATCCCAACAAATTTGCTCTGCAGTAGGTCCAACAGAAATAGTAGCACGAACAAGAATCTGCGGAATATCATCTTCGACACCATCTTCATCAGCTCCAGCACCTGTATTTGCAATACCTGTCGTTACAGGTGTAACAGGACGTCTTTCAACACCCTGCACAATGTTCCACAATCATTTTGCAACCAAAACATGTCGCATCATATAAGCCCATAATGGGTAGTTGGTACCATCCAACTTATCCTCAACAGCCAACATACGGAATACATCACTGCTTTCAGCCATGGCCGGTGACTAAAATACCTTGATGCAGAAAATTGACTGTATCTCAAAAAGTTGAACAGAATTGCCCAAACGAGTTCTGCTAGACCTGTAGCAGACTTCGAGACGCTTAAACTGGCGAACAGAAACTGGTATATACCTTTGACACAAAAAGATGAAATAGCCTGCACAAGCGCTGTGATAGTGCGTTCGGAGGCCGAAACGAGCTCAGATCACGATTTCGGCACCACATAGCAAAGCTGTTTTGCTCTCAAAAACACCCTAAGTATGCTCACCAAAATTCGTACGAATCTGAGACTGCAAACGGAGGAGTGTCGACGGCACCCTAGATGAAGCGACGACCTGCTCTGATACCAATTGTTGGAGATAGATGTCTGCAGAAGCACGCGAATAGCACAAGGAAGAAGAAGAAGCTTGGAGCACAAACACACAATACTGAATGTATTACTAGAGAATGTACAAAGATAAGTAGCCCATTAGGGCAATAGGCGTATATACAAGCCGGGGGAAAAAAACCTCCTAAAGAGGGAAAAAAGTGCCCTGCGGTCCTAGTGTGTTCACACACATCACTACCTAAATATATCAACAGTCCTCAAAAAGGCTACTAAGGGTTCGCTCCAATCTGGCACTAAAGACACTCGATAAAGAGTGGCATGTTCCACTGGTGGTTTAGTGCCACAAATTGGGCATTCCTTGCACATCTGATGGACATCTGCTTCCATAGTTGGCCAGTGCACTCCAAGTCTTCTCAGTGTCTGTAAAGTTCTTTGCATCAAGTAGTGTTGCTCTAATGCACCCACATGTGCTAATTGCAACCAGTTCGCGTACTCATCCTCGTCCACACAACAAGCTAATATTCCTTGATATGTATGTTTGTACATACTCCCTGCCATGATATGGTACTTTTGGGATCTTACTACCTCCCTATCTTGAGTGTTTACTACTAGATGTTTAGGCCCATATGTCAGTATTGATACTAAGGTCTTGGCCCACTATGGTACAACTTCCAAATTAAACAAGTAAGCATCAGGAAGGTCATCTGATACTCCTTGTGGGGCCTCTCCGAATGTGAGCCTCGAGAGATGATCTACGTTTAAGTGAGTCTTGCCCTTCCTCACCACTACCTCAAAGTCGTATTCCATTAGTAAGAGGAACCATCTTACTAATCTACCTGTATTGCATGGTTTGTTTACCAAGTAAAGTAGAGCTTGATGATCAGTAAATAGTGTCTAAACTTTTTAACTGCATATACCATGCCTAACCCTTCTCTCTCAGTAGTGGTATAATTTTGTTTAGCTACATTTAATTGTCTACTAGCATAGACAATTGGAAGAACCATATTACCTTCACCTGTAGGTTGTGCAAGTACACACCCAATAGCATAACTGGATGCATCCACATGGACATGGAATGGCTTGTTCCAATCTGGTGTAGTCGAGATTGGTGTTGAACATAATCGTCGTTTAAGCTCATTGAAAGATTTCTCACATTCATCAGTCCACTCAAAATTGGTCAAAAGTCCATACAGAGGCTTTGCAATGATGGCATACATGTATATGAAATGTCAGTAATAACCACAATGCCCCATGAAAGCTTGCACTTCCTTGACATTCTTTGGCCTAGGTAGTTCTGCGATAGCTCTCACTTTCTCTTCGTCAGTGGATATGCCGTTCTTTGACACTATGTGTCCTAGAACCTTGCCTTGCCTGACCATGAAAACAAACTTTTCTGGGTTCAGGCAGACTTGATATTCTCTACATTTGTCAAAGATTTGTGTGAGTTCTGGTATATGGATCTGTCTAATGTTGGAATGAGCACAAAGATCATCAACATAGACTTCCAAATTCTTCCTCAAGGATTCTTTAAATACATGGCACATCAGTCTCTGGAAGGTTGCAGGCGCATTGGTTAGACCAAATGGCATTACTCGAAAAGCAAATATGCCCCACTCTATGGCAAAAGCCATCTTATGCTGATCTTCTGGTGCAATGGCTACTTGATTGTAACCAGAGAACCCATCCAGGAAGCTATATACTTCGTTGCCTACTACCCTTTCTAATAGATGCTCAGTGATAGGAAGTGGATAACTATCTCTGATAGTGGTTATGTTAACCTTCTTTAAGTTAATACATGCACGTAATTTGCCATTCTTTTTGGGCACCACTACAATGGGGGATACCCATTCAGTGTGCTCGATTTCATAGATAAATCCAACTTCCACCAAGCGATCTATCTCTTCTTTGATCTTGGCAGCATAGTTGTCATTGTATGTGTATGGCTTTTGTTTAGAGGGTATGGCCTCTGAGGTCATGGGGATCGTATGTGAGCATATGTCAGGGTCTACACCTTTCAGGTCCTTGTAACTCCATGCAAGCACATCTCTATATTCTCGTAGTAAGGCTATCAACTCATGATCCTCATCTTCACTTAGGTCGTGTCCTATATATGTGCATCACTCTTCACCTTCCTCTATGGTCACTATGATTTTCTTTGTAGTTTCTTTATTATCATAGGCCTCTCCTATGACGGCTTCACGTTTAGGCATTCTTATCATGACTCTCCTATCTTCAACTTCACACTTCTTGAAATTTTCAGGGACCTCAAACAAAGATTCTTCTTCCTCTGGTGTGACTTCTCTCTTCTTCCTCTTCTTGCCTTCGTTCTTAGTGGTCACTTGTGTGGTCAATCTCACCTCATTCATAATTTCTTCATGTCCCTGAGGGTGAGCTTCTACTTCATAAAAATATTCCTCATCTCATGCAAAGGGTGATTCCATAATGTTTGACTCTAGATCGGAGTCACTTGCATCCTCGAATGCATCAGTGCTAGGTTCATATTCTTCAATAATTGGATCACACATGATTGGCTCTATTGTGAAGATTGCAATGTCATAGCCATCCTTGTCACAATGGGGGGTCCCTTGCTCTTCATTGATGGCTACATCCATAGTTGCTAAGATTTTTGCCCAAGCATGAGGCTCAAACTCTTCATCGGGAAATACTATCGGTGCATAGGCTGGGTCTTGTATTGGTCTATGCGCTTCCTTCGCACCTACCTCACTAGCCTTTTCCCTTTCTCTTCCTCTTTGGCCACTTTACACATCCATAAGTGAGTGTCTTCATGCATCCATGAGGACCATAATCCTATGGAATGCACTGACTCTGTATCATCTGTGACTCTATGGATGGGATTCCATTGAATAGTGGGCACGTCCCTATGAGAGAAATCTTTGAGATTCACTTTGGTCGTGACACCTAAGTGTTGCAAATATAAGGCATTGGTTCCCCAATCCTGTACTACTTGCAATTGTCTCAAGAATGGTCTTCCTATAATCATCTCATAGGCTTGATTTTTGCTAAAATCACAATTGCAAAAGTATGTTCAAACTCTACACCACAAGTGGTGAGAGTTATCCCTTCTAGCAATCCTAAGGGTCTCTCAATGTGACCATTAGCCATTTGTAACTTCATTCTCATTGGCCTGAGTGATGGCTTGCCCCATCGCTTCCATAGGGAAGTGGTAGCAATTGCAACTCCTGCACCTGAGTCCAATATTGCCTTAGTTGTGTAACCCTGATGAGTGATAGGGAGATATGTGTTTCCTTCTTCTCCTTTGCTCATGTCCCCTATCTTGTCCAGAGGTATTTCTAGCACTGTGTATGAGATCCTACCTGGGAACGAGGTTTTGGTATGTCTGGCACTTGCTTGGCTACATGTTTCCACAATTCAGGCTTAATCTTGAGTAGCTCTTCTAAAGTGAGATTGCACTGCACTTTAGTATTCTTCACTACCTCTGTGTTCCTAGGTATGATTGAGTCTTTGTTTCTTATCATGACTGTGGGTGCTCTCATACAAGTAGACTTTGCTTCCCATGGGCGTGTGAAATGGGGTACTTCCTATAAGGAATTAGACTTGAAGTCGAATTTCTCTTGAGATTGGGCACTCTCGTGCTCTCCATAAATGGAAGGAAGGTCTTGTGGGAATTGATCGTTTGTGTCATCCACAAGTTCACTGGGAGGAAGAACTTCACTCTCTTTAGCTCATTTCTCTTCCTGAATCTCTCGCAAGAATTCTGCTGAGTACCAATTCATAGACAAAGAGGTGTTTGGTTTAGTGGAGTTAGGCACATAAGCTTCTTGAGGAGGAATGTTTATTCTATCACTTTCCCTCTCCTTATCCTGGGAGGTGGCTCCTTTTCCAGACTTCGCAATCAACCTCTCCATTCTGTCTAATAGAGCATCAAAATGCAATGGTGTTCTAGTGGAGCTAGAGCAATTGAAGAGGCGACTAGCCTCAAACATGTCTTGAGCCAATTCCACCATCTTGGCGCAAAGTTTTGTTTGTTCAAGCTCTAGGTCCACTCTAGGGTAACACTTTTCATGATCTGTTACCTTTGGTCCTTCTTGGATTCTGGTCTGATACGCTCTAAGCATCATATCTATGTCCTCAGGAGTGGGATCATTGAAGATTGATACTACTCGGGGTGGTTGGGTGGGTTATGTGTGGTGGATTAGAAGGTTGGGGAATGGAAGGTGATGGCAATGGTAGTGGAGGTGAGGTGTGAGAGTGCGTTTGAGATGTGATTTCTATTATCTTGGTTTTTGTTTCTCTCAAACTTTCCTCGAGTTCGCTCATCTTCTTTGCCCATTGCCTTTTCATACGTTCACGACTATCTCTCCAAGCTCTTGTTCTCTTCTTATTCTGGCTCTCAGTCTCGCTAACCTCCGCATTCTTTTCCTGGCCTAAGTCTTGGTTTTGCTTAAGTCCCTGAGCTCTCGTGATGACTTGCATTGGGGATGTGGAAGTCACACTTCCTGTGGAGTCTATCACCAACCCAATAACATTGATAGGGGCAATTTTTGGCATATTGTTGGGGTTCTTGGGACACTCTCGTAACAAGTGCTCCTTCCCACAATCTGGACAAAAGCCTTGAATTATCACCGATTGGGTTTGTGTGGGTGCTAGTAGAGGGCAATCACGAATGAGGTGATCTCCCTGACATCGGTAGCATGACCCTCTAGGAAATGGAGGTCTCATCAGCCTAGGCTGGGGTCTCGAGTTGGGGTTTGCATACATGACATTCGCATATTCTGGCTCCCATCTAGATTCACTCGGTTCTTCATAATACTATGACTCATTATGCTCCAATGACTGCATGTAGTAAGCTTGTGGGCTCTCAATATGGGTAGATTCAAAACTATGATCACTGACACAAAAGCTGGTGTTATTGGCACAAAAGCTCTATTTAGATTTTCTTCTAAAGCTGAATACTTCACTGGAACCACATTGGTGGGGGAGGGGGTTGCTACACTAGGACTGGTTGAGGTCTTTGCTTCCCTTGATAGGGTGGTTGATAGGGTTGCTAGGACCTACCATACTGCTATTGTGGGTACTTATTTTGGTATTTTCCTTGCTGTGCCAATATGACTGAGGATAATTTTGTCTAATAGCTTGCTTGTTATATGGGCAGTCTTGTGCAGTGTGATTGGTGTATCTCCTTTCTATGGTGCAATACTGGCTGTTAGGATTAACTTGGGGTTGAGCCATGATAGGACACACACTAGCCATATGGTCTCCTCCACAGGTATAGCATCATTTTCCTGGGGCAAATCTGGGGATCTGCTTGCTAGAGACTCCTAATTTCTGAGCTACCTTCTTTGCCAGATCCTCAATCGACATGGATTGTGAGGAAGCCAGGCTAGTGGAACTATCTGAATCTTTATAGATCTTTGAGAGCCCTAATTCCTCCCCTAGATTATCTTCGATATCTATGCACATGCGTACACACTCTTCTATGGATCTAGGGTTCTTTAAGTACACATATGATCTCAGTTTGGTACTTAACAATCCATCTAGAAATAAGGCCACTTGTTTGGCTGGAGTGGGTAACTCTAGAGCAGGGCATCTCTCTAAGTATTGCCTGAACCTTCTTCCTGCAAGCCTCACTGTCTCTTGAGGTGTTTGCTTAAAGCTGTATATCAGGGAGGATGTGTTATGCTTAATACCACTCTTGGAAAACTCAGTAATGAATGCTTCAAGCAGTTGATCTATATTTCTGAATTGACCTTGGTGAAGCGGTTGAAACCAAGTCAAGGCAGTGTTTTTGAGGGTTAGGCCAAAAGCATTGTATTGAGTGAACAGTTCTTCAACTTGCTCAACTCTCAAAACTTACCCAAACTCTGCTACATGGTCATACGAGTCTCCTGTGCTGTCGAAGCAATTCTTCATGGACTTTACTAATTGTGTGGACCTTAAGGTTCTAGCATGTTCTCTAGGCCTTAGCAGAGGGAATTTGTCTGTATTTCTTGGATTCCTTGGATCCCTATGTCTCTCCCTGTCCATCCTATTCATCTCTATCCTCATTCTCTCCCTTCCAAGTGGGGTTAGCAAAGCTCATCGTGGGTCTATCTCTACTCCTCTCTATTTGAGTTCCATGAGCTTGAGATGTTCCAGCTCCTTGGTGACCATAAGACACAGTGGATCGAGGTTGGGGAAAAACAAATTCTCCCTTCCAAATGTATGTGTGTCTTCCATGCTCTCAGACCACAAAGATCCTCTCAGAAGCATCATCTAGGTAGGTCACTTTGCCTGGGCTATCAGGATCTTTGAATTCATAGATGGTGAGTGCTCCTACTTCATTAGGCTTCTCAGGCTTATACCTCCAAGAAGCCTTATCTATCTCTCGATTCACGAGTAAATCTATGCTCCTATTGTCCTGGGGAACCCACTCTGGCATGATTATTCTCATCAGAACCGAGTTGCCTCGAGGGGTTTTGTCTCTTTTCCTAAGTTCCCTTGCTCTATGTCCCCTACTTTAGGTTCAGAGATCATGTTGCCAAATTCATCGGTCCTTTCAAGTTGGCTAGTGAACACATACATTGTTCCTTCTTTATCTATGTAGGAACCATTTTCGAACTTGACTACAGGGTGTTTGTTGCAGAGCTAAAAAGAGCAAAGGCAGAGAAAAAGACGGACCCCAAAATTTTTCCGATTTGGACACTCTATTCTTGTATCATAACCATTTTGTACCATATTTTCCGTTGTAAATGCACTAGAGGAGTCTTCTAGATGCATACCCATGGAGATTAGTAGCTTACCCATTTAAATTAGTAGGAAATTAACCTTTTAGTGAATAAAATCCCGGTCTCTTATGTGAAAGGACCATTTTTAGTGCACATGTATATAAGTCAATTTGTGACTCTTTGTAGAGACTTTTTGCCATTGTGAGAATAAAGAGCATAGAATTTCGAATTTGTGTCTTCTCCTCTCTGTATCATCTTCTTTGTGAGCTTGTGTGCATGTGTGTTGCTTGAAAAGAGTGTCAGGAAGTGTTGTCTATCCATGAAAGTGTTTGTTTGCTGTGGTTAAGGTGTGTGTGAAGTGTAGAAAGTGTTGAAGTGTAAGAAGGTCATTCCCACGACTCAGTATTTTGCTCATAACTTGAAGTAGAAGTGTCAGAATTGAATGAAAATACCACCATTGGATGTGTCTTTGCGAGAGCTTTGAAATGCATATGCTATTTACTATATTTGGAGTTCGGAGCTGAGAGAAAAGCTCAATTTACTGTTGTCTGCTGCTCCAAGTATCGTGACACCATGACTGACAGTTGAAGCTTGTTTGGAATAGTCTTAGCCTTGTTTGCACTCTTTGGGAAGCTCATTTGCATTGATCATCATTTGAATGCATGTCTTCATACACTCGGCTAGGTTTTGATACTCCTCAGATTGATAAATAAAGCGTGAATCCCCACTATATGCACTTGAGGGGGATTGAGGTATAGTCTCTTTCTCCACAAGTCCCTAAGTTGGATCTTAGGTACACACATTTTTGGCGCCATTGCCGGAGAATGTCGACTCAAACCGAGGCATTCATGTGATAGGTCTGTACAAGATCCAGCTTACATGCCTCAAATGTTCCTAGATGAAGAATTCGAACCTCATGGTTGGATGGAGATTTTATCTACTCTAGATGTGTGTGTAAATGAAGAAGTGTAACCATGAACGAATGCATTGACGAGGAAGGATATGACGTTAGTCTATACATGGTAGTTCTTGAAGAGTCTGAAGAAGGAGAAGTAATCGAAAAAGAATGGAAAGAGGATTATGAGAGCATTGAAATGGAGCAAGAGCCAATGGAAACAGAAAGTGGAAATCAAGAAGTAAGTGTCATAGCTAATGAAATAAATCAAGAAAGGACACAGGAAGAAGAGCTTGGATTAGATAAAGAAAAAGATGATGAAGAAAACAAGCCTCAAGATCAATTTGAAGTGCCCGCTCACTTCAAAAAATATGAAGTAGAAGAGAGGAAAATTGCTATTCAAATGCCAAAACGAGAAGCACGGTCAGGAATAGCATATGACAACAAAGAACAAACCAAGAAAATTGTAGTAACCTTAGAGGAAGGAGAAGAATGATGTACTTTTATAGGACAAGATGTCTCAATGGAAGAAGAACAAGAGTTGATACGACTCATTTGAGAATACAGGGATGTCTTTGTGTGGACATATAAGGATTTGAAAGGAGTAGATCCTTCTATTTGTGCCCATAGAATCCCTATGACATCTGAAGCTAAACCTTCCAAACAAAGACCATACACATATAACAATGTTTACTCAGCAAAAATCAAGGAAGAAATAGATAAGTTGTTAGATGCTGGATTCATTTATGAGATCGAACACACGGAATGGGTGTCACCTTTGGTGGTCGTGCCAAAAAAGAATGGCAAGTTAAGGGTATGCATTAATTTGAAAAAAGTGAATGCCGCCACTATAAGAGATAGTTACCCATTACCCATCACGGATCATCTTTTGGAAAGGGTGGCAGGGAAGGAAGTTTATAGTTTTCTCGACGGCTTTTCAGGGTATAATCAGGTAGCCATTGCTCCTGAGGACCAACATAAAACAACCTTTGCAACTGAATGGGGAGTGTACGCATTTAGGGGTATGCCTTTTGGTCTAACCAATGCCCCAGCCACTTTCCAAAGATTGATGTGTCATGTATTCAAGGAGTTCTTGAGAAAGAGCATGGAGGTGTACGTTGATGATTTATGCACTTATTCAGCTATACGATCAGAATATATTCCTGAACTAGGAAAGATCTTTGCTAAATGCCGACAATACAGAGTATGCCTCAATCCAGAAAAGTGCATCTTCATGGTTCGACAAGGAAAGATATTAGGACATATTGTCTCTAAGAATGGAATCTCAACTGATGAAGACAAAATCAAAGTGATTCTGGATTTACCGAGACCAAAGATTGTGAAAGAAGTACAAGCATTTATGGGACATTCCGGATACTACCGAAGATTTATACATATGTATGCCATAATTGCTAGACCTCTTTATGCATTATTATCTCAGTTTAATTGGATAGAAGAATGTGAAAAGGCCTTTAACGAATTAAAGAGTCTATTGAGTTCCGCACCAATTCTTCAAGTACCAAATTGGAATAAACCGTTTCACATTCACGTGGATGCTTTTAAGTTTTCCATTGGTTGCATCTTAGCTCAACCCGCGAACACAGGGAAGTTAGACCACCCTATAGCCTATGCCAGTAGATAACTGAATCAAACGGAGCGCAACTATACCACGACTGAGAGAGAGGGGTTAGGGATGGTGTACGCAGTGAAGAAGTTTCGACACTACTTATTGGCAAATAAATTCAAATTCTTCATCGATCATCAAGCTCTACTGTACTTAGTCAATAAGCCTTGTAATACGGGACGACTAGTACGCAGGTTTCTATTGTTGATGGAATTTGACTTTGAAGTAATAGTCAAGAAAGGGAATACACACATCAGAGCAGATCACCTATGAAGAATGACACATGGAGAACCACCCATAGGAGTACGGGATGATCTGCCAGACACGTACCTGTTTAATCTCGAAGTATGTCCTCAATGGGCAGAAAAATTGATCCCTATACTCACGTATGGACCTAAACATGGGATCTCACCAAATCAAAACCAAGACCTATGGAAGACTAAAAACCTTCATATCATTGCTGGAAGTTTATATCACCAAGACTCAAGTGGATTACTCATGAGATGTGTAGAAGAAGAGGAACAAGAAATGTGGCTTCAAAAGGCACATATAAATCAATGGAAAACTCATTTAAATGCGAATGGAACATGGCAAACACTGAAGAGATTAGTTATATATTGGCCAACCATGCAGAGGGATACACATAACTATGTATCAGCCTGCCCAACTTGTCAAGAACAAAATCCAGAAGAGAACTCTATGTTATGCTAATCCACAGTAGCCCCAAGGTGGAGCATGCCTCTGGTGAAATTCTTGAAGACCCAGGAATACTCGGAAGGAGCCACTGTAGCAAGGAAATGTGCACTCATAGAACAAAGCAAGGAATATGCTCTTATAGGAAAACAACTCTTTAAGCGAGGAAGAGACAATCATTTACGAATGTGCATTCATGAAGACGAGTATCTTGTTGTCTTAGAGATGGCACATACAGGAGTTGCAAGAGGACATTTCTCTGCAGATAAAACTGCAAAAATGATTCTCTTTGCTGGAATGTGGTGACCAACTCTACATCAAGATGCAGCCACATATGTTCAACGATGTGATACCTGTCAACGAACAAAATATCCAATTAGAAGAGATGAAATGCCGTTGAAACCAATGATGAGCACCAGAGCTTTCACTAAATGGGGAATAGACTTCATAGGACCTATTAGCCCACCAGCTAAAGGATCCCATGTCGAGTACATAATTGTAGCCACATATTATTTGAGCAAATGGGTTGAAGCCAAAGCAACTAAGAAAAATGATGCGAGGACTACGGCGAAGTTTCTCTTCGAGAACGTATTCACTAGATTTGGATTGCCTATAGAAATTGTGAGTGATAGAGGCACACACTTTGTGAATGAAGTGATAGACCATGGAAAACAATTCAACTCACTCATGAGCTAATCAACAGAGCTTTTGGATGGAACCAAGATGGACTCACCAATGTCAAAGATGAGTTCATGATCCGAAAAAGAGAACATTTTTGGAAATCAACAGAACGGATATTGAAGACTCTATTCGCTTAGTGCACCAGCATTTTTGCTTTCCGAGTATGCATAGATACACAGCACCTCAAAAAATTGTTGTGCAATTACTCTCACATGCTATGAGGCAAGTAGGAAATAAAGTAAATATGACTCCTTACAATCAGGATCGCCTATTCGAAGCGAAGAAAAAGTGGGGTCAAAAAAAGTTTTTGAATGGTAGTTCGGCCTTGACCCTACTCATTTATGAGGCACTTGACATGAAGAACTGCTTACGCTTGATGCCTACCTCAATAGAGCTAGCAAAATATGCAAAGTCTACAACGGTTCAAAAGAAAAAGAAAACAGTTATCTCTGTTGAAGAAGTGGGAACCAGTTCAAAGAAACCCATGAGAGGGACTAAACGCATAAGAGAGGAAGAAGCTCAAGAGACACCACAATCAAAGAGGACAAATATATTGCCAAAGATCCCTGTGACACAACAACCGATTATGAAAAAGAGACCTCTCCGTAGCCCTAGAAGAAACACATCAATATATGTGGGGGCAAGTAAATTTACACGTTCAAGGTCATCATTACAGACAGGCAAGCTAGGAACAAACTGGGCTTAGAACAAACTCCAGAACAAACTGCCAGATACAAAGAACTGGGCTTAGAAGATTCGAGCTCTAATGAAGAATCTAGCCCCGAGAAAGACACATTGGATACTGATATAAGAACAGAGACACACAATGAAGAATGGACAGAGATCAATCAGGTCGAAGTTACGCCGGACAACCAACACGCACAGGCAAAGAGCATAGAAGAATCCATTGAACCAATGCACGTTATTCAACTGAATGATACGTCCAAGATAAGCATAAAGGAAACTCAAATAACCAATAAAGATGCAGTGCCACCTATCAGTGAGGAAATTCAAACACCGGTGGACCAGGTAGCAGGCCTACAACAAAATAAGGAACCAATTGTGATTGAAGTACCTGATGATACCCCTCAAGGTAAGATTGACCACATGGAGGCTGAGCCAAGGATACAACTCCATATTCGGAAGCCCCATGATACTACTTTACATGTAGCAAAAGGAAAAGATGTCACAACAGGTGAAGAACCTAGCATCCCTACCACCTGGTTAAACGTTGATGTTACTCACTTAAAACCTGTGGTCAAGCAAATGATACAAACGGCCATGGACATGCAACAACAAATGATGGAAATAGATGCAGATTACGACAAGGCCATGCGGGAAAAGAATCAGTTTCAAGTCATGAGTGAGCAACTGTCCGCACAACTCATTCAGGGCCAACAAGATATTTTAGTCAAGGAAACGGAGATAATTGCAGTTAAAGAACAATGCAATACCTTGATGAAACAACATCATCAGCTCCAGACACAACTTGTGGAATTACAAAGACAGCATGAAGCTAGTGAAGCAGACAAGGAGAGAATGAAAGCTAGAAGCAATCTGCTCGAGACACAACTTAAGGTATATATGGAGGAGAATGATAACTTACGAAGCAGAAACAAAGAACTGATGAAGGCATTACTGTATGACCAACCTATAGAAAAGCCAGAAACATCAGTCACCAAAAAGAATTGAAAGATCAGATTGAGAAATACGCAGATCTGCTGAAACAAGAGCAAGCACGAATAGAGGAATGGGAAAACACGTACATCAATGAAACAAATGAACTTAAAATGCAACTACAAAATGTGAATGCCAAACTTGTAAAGAGTTACAGCGAAAATGTAGACCAAGTAGCAGAAATTGGTAATGAACTGTTTGCGGCCAGAGAGGCACTAAGGGCAGCTATGCAAGAAATTAAAGAAAAGATTGCACGCCTTGCATAATTAGAAACCAAAGCAGAAGAGAAAGTATCCATTGGGACACCAATAGAGCCAAGACAAGAGAATCCTACTGACGAGGTAGAGGTACGTCCTCTATCTCCCCCGATCTATAATTCTCCAATTAAAGAGCAGATGGCGGAACCATGTGATGATCATCCAATGCCATATACTGCAAAAATAGGTCAAAAGGAACGGGCATTATTGGTTGTTGATATATTTAGGTAGTGATGTGTGTGAACACTCTAGGACCGTCGGGGCACTTTTTTCCCTCTTTAGGAGGTTTTTTTCCCCCGGCTTGTATATACGCCTATTGCCCTAATGGGCTACTTATCTTTGTACATTCTCTAGTAATACATTCAGTCTTGTGTGTTGTGCTCCAAGCTTCTTCCTCTTCCTTGTGCTGTTCGCGTGCTTCCGCAGACGTCTAACTCCAACAATTGGTATCAGAGCAGGTCATTGATACTTCTAGGGCGCCGTCGACACTCCTCCGTTTGCAGTCTCAGATTCGCACAAAATTTGGTGAGCATACTCAGGGTGTTTTCGAGATCAAAACAGCTTCGTTCTGTGGTGCCGAAATCGCGATCTGAGCTCGTTTCAGCCTCCGAACGCACTATCGCAGTGCTTGTGCAGGCTATTTCGTCCTTTTGTGCCAAAGGTATATACCAGTTTCTGTTTGCCAGTTTAAGCGTCTGGAAGTCTGCTACAGGTCTAGCAGAACTCGTCTGGGCAGTTCTGTTCAACTTTTTGAGATACAGTCAATTTTCTGCATCAAGGTATTTTAGTCACCGGCCATGGCTGAAAGCAGTGATGTATTCCGTATGTTGGCTGTTGAGGATAAGTTGGATGGTACCAACTACCCATTATGGGCTTATATGATGCGACATGTACTGGTTGCAAAAGGATTGTGGAACATTGTGCAGGGTGTTGAAAGACGTCTTGTTACACCTGTAACGACAGGTACTGCAAATACAGGTGTTGGAGCTGATGAAGATGGTGTCGAAGATATTCCGCAGATTCCTGTTCGTGCTGTTGTTTCTGTTGCACCTACTGCAGAGCAGATTCGTTGGGATGGCAGAGATGCCCAGGCACATGCATTGATAGCTTTGTCTGTCAAACGTGCCATTATTCCTCACATTCGCTCTTGCAGAACAACAAAGGATGCTTGGGATACACTTACCACTTTGTACCAGGCTAGGAATGAGGCTCGTGTCGCTTACCTCCGAAAACAGTTGGAGAGTGAGCACATGAATGAAGGTGATTCGATGGACAGTTTTCTTACAAAGATCAAAGACCTGAAGGAACAATTGATTTCTACTGATGAGGTTATACCAGATAGCTCACTTGTGCAGACCGTTCTGAATGGCCTTCTTGATTCATATCAGAGTTTTGCCTCTACTCTTCGATTGATGATGAAAGGCAATCCGAATGCCTTGTCATTTGAGGAATTAGTCTCTGTTCTGTTGCAGGAAGATCAGTCCAGGCAGAACAGGTCCATTATGCGTGTTGCAGATCAAGCTTTCCTGGCTAGTCAGAAGGGCAAAGGAAAATGGAGCTCTTCTACTAGTAAGCAGAAATCTGCAAATGCTGCACAATCGAAGAACCAGGATAAAGATGAGAAGAAATCATAAAAGCAGAAATTGTTCTGCAAGTACTGTAAAGGAAATGATCATATTATAAAGAACTGTCCAAAACTGGCTGCTAAAGAGGCAAAGAAGAAAGAGGTTGGAATGGTTGTTGCAGAGGCCTCTACACCAAAAACAGAGTCTGCAAATCTTGTGCAGGAAGAAGAATGGGCGTTTACTACTGTTTGCAGTTTTGACCCATCTTCTCATGATCAGTGCATGTCTGCAGTAGACTCAGATGTTTGGTACTTTGACAGTGGGGCAACCAAACATATTACCTCGCAGCGCAGTTTCTTCTCTTCACTCGAGCCTGCCCCTACAGGGAATACTGTCACATGCGCCAATAACTCCTCTTATCCTGTTATGGGAGTTGGTAAGATCATTCTGACTACTGCTGATGGTAGTTCTTTCACTTTGTCAGATGCTTTATTTGTGCCAGGGATCAAAAAGAACCTGTTATCAGTTTCTGCATTAGCCAAGATTGGCTTGGTTGTGAAATTCGTTGATGACAGGTGTACAGTCCATGATCTCTCAAATGGCGATGTGATTATTGCTTCTGGCATTTTATGTCGTGGGCTGTATAAGCTCATAGACTATGAAAAATCTGTGAATGATTCGGCATGTGCAGTTCATGATTCTCAGGATATGTCAGATGCAAAGCTTTGGCATGCACGCTTTGGTCATCTGAATTTTGCTAGTTTGTTACGCCTGCAGAAATCTGAAATGGTGTCCTCTTTGCCCAAACTTGAGGCACCTGGAAAACATGTTTGTGAAGGCTGTATTTTGGGCAAAATGCAGCGTTCTTCCTTTCCAAAAGATGGTTCAGTTCGGGCTATGCAGAAATTGCAGCTTGTACATAGTGATGTCTGTGGTCCTATGCAGACACCCTCTTTTGGAAATTACCTTTACTTCATGACTTTCATTGATGATTTTTCCAGGCATGCATGGGTATATCCACTCAAAGCAAAGTCCGAAGTGTTCATGTGCTTCAAACAGTTTTTGGTTTTGGCTGAAAATCTGTCAGCATGTAAAATGGGCACCCTCCGTTCTGATCGAGGGGGGGAATATATGTCTTCAGATTTTAATGCATTTCTGGCTGAACGTGGGATAAAACACCAGTGTATAGTGCCGTATACACCTCAACAGAATGGAGTTGCTGAACGAAAGAACAGGTCACTCATGGAGATGGCGAGGTGCATGGTCAAAAGTCAGGCTTTACCACATAATTTCTGGCTTGAGGCTGTCATGTGTGCAGCATATGTACTGAACAGGTGTCCCACGAAAGCGTTGCAGTCTATCACTCCATATGAGGCTTGGCATGACCGCAAGCCATCTGTTGCTCATCTGCGTGTTTTTGGTTGTTTGGCATATGCATTAGTGCCTGAACAACATCGCAGAAAATTGGATGATAAGGCAGTAAAATGTATTTTTGTTGGGTACAGTTCTGAAAGTAAAGGCTATCGTCTGTATCATCCACAGACTAAACGCATTTTGGTTAGCCGTGATGTTGTCTTTGTGGAAGATGCTATTCAACCATTGCTTTCATGTACTAAGGAGACATCTGTTAGCTCCAAAGACATGTATGATACTTTGATGCCTCTTTTTACAGGTGGACAGGCTAGCGTTGGTCCTAATGAGGCAACTTCTCAGCCTTTGCAGGTTTCATATGATGATGCAGATCATGCCATTTCTGATGCAGATTTACATGATGCACTTGTTGATGAGAGAGCTTATATTGAACAGGCAAAAACTATGCCAAAATGGCTGGTGCAGACTTTGCGTGACAGCAAATTAGATGCACCTTTGTCATATCGTACTCGTTCAGGCTCTCATAGTACCTCCTTTGCATCAGATTGCTATGCTATGGCTGCATCTAGTCTCTGTGATGAGAATGAGCCTGTTTCTTTTGATGAAGCACAAAATTCAGAAAATTGGATGGCTGCTATGCAATCTGAATATGATGCTATAATGAAGAATGGTACATGGTCTTTATGTGAGTTGCCTCCTGGCAAGAAGGCCATTGGCACTAAGTGGGTATACAAGCTGAAGCGTAAACCTGATGGTACAGTTGACAGGTATAAGGCTAGGCTTGTTGCAAAGGGTTATGCGCAGGAAAGAGGCATTGATTTTGATGAGACCTTTGCACCTACATGCCGTATGACTACTGTTCGGAGCATTTGTGCACTTGCAGCTCATCATGGTTGGAATGTACATCAGTTGGACATTAAAACAGCATTTTTGAATGGTGATTGCATGAAGAAGTGTATGTTTTTCAGCCCCGTGGCTTTGTGCAGAAAGGGCATGAAAACCAGGTGTGCAGGTTAAAGAAGGCGTTATATGGTTTAAAGCAAGCACCACGTGCTTGGTATGAGAAAATACATGCCTATCTGATTGCACATGGTTTTGAGAACAGTCCAACTGAAAGCACCTTATATGTTAAGCGTGCTAATGATGTGCTTTTTATCATTGTTGTCTATGTAGACGACATGCTGCTCACTGGTCCTCTTGAGAAGCATATTGCTGATTTCAAGGCTGATTTGCATGCCTCATTTGAGATGTCTGATTTGGGGCATTTGCATCACTATTTGGGCATTCAGTTTATGCAAGTTGATGGTGGAATGGCTTTGTGTCAAACGAAATATATTTACACATTATTGCAGCGTTTTGGCCTTGAAGACTGTAAGCCTATTGCCACTCCTATGGAGACAGGTTTACGATTGAGTCTTCATGATGCTGGAGATGCATTTGATGTTGTTCTCTATCAGCAGGCTGTTGGATGCTTGATTTACTTATGCATTACTCGGCCAGATATTCAGTTTGCTGTCTCACAGATGAGCAGGTTTATGCATTGCCCAGGAGTCACGCATTGGAAAGCGGTTAAGCGCATCTTTCGCTACTTGAGTGGTACTCGGCTACTTGGGTTGTTTTATCCCAAGGGGGGATCACTACCGCTAGATTTGCATGCTTTTTCTGACTCAGATTGGGCTGGTTGCTATGACACTCGTGTGTCCACCAGTGGTTTTTGCTTCATGCTTGGTAGCTCATGTATATCTTGGTTGAGCAAGAAGCAGCCTACTGTGGCCACTTCCAGTTGTGAGGCTGAGTATAGGGCAGCTTTCACAGCGACTGTTGAGTGTGTGTGGCTCAGACGCCTTATGGCTGATTTGGGTGTTGGCCAGTCTTCTGCCACCACCATCTTCACTGACAGTCAGAGCGCATTGGCAGTTGCGAGGAACCCTGTGTTCCATGCTCGCACTAAGCACATTGAGGTGCATTATCACTATGTCAGGGAGAGGTTCTCTGCTGGGGAGATCAGCTTGGCATATGTGCCCACGCAGGAGAACATTGCAGACCTTTTCACGAAGGCTCTGCCTAGGGAGAAGTTTGAAGCTTTCCGCAAAGCTTTGGGCTTACTTCCTTTTGTGGAGTGATTTCCACATAGCTCGACACTTCCTTATACATGAGTGCCAGCTCCTTGTTCACCGCATCACTCCCAGGGGGGATTTGTTGATATATTTAGGTAGTGATGTGTGTGAACACTCTAGGACCGTCGGGGCACTTTTTTCCCTCTTTAGGAGGTTTTTTTCCCCCGGCTTGTATATACGCCTATTGCCCTAATGGGCTACTTATCTTTGTACATTCTCTAGTAATACATTCAGTCTTGTGTGTTGTCCTCCAAGCTTCTTCCTCTTCCTTGTGCTGTTCACGTGCTTCCGCAGACGTCTAACTCCAACATTGGTGTCCCGGTTGACAGAGAATTTTGAAAATGAAGTGATCAAAGTAATGAAAGAAGCAAAAATAAAAGGCAAAGACTTGGATACCATAATAAAGCCTTTCAACATTCCATACGGATTATTGAAAGAGAAAACAAGGCAATACATAAAGAAGATCACACAGAGAAGTCCAGATGAGCAGTTGCATTTGAAAGTTGACACATTCAATTATACTCAAGAAGAATTTGAAGCTGCACAGCCTGTATGGAGAAGAAAATTTTTGGAGAAAAATCCTACATTGCGGGTGCACTGGCAAGCAGCACCATACTTATTATAGGTAAATCCTTCATTTTGCCCAACACCCCATCGCAGAGAAACTAGAGAATTTTTGGATATGCAAAAGAATGGTGTGATCAATAAACAGTGGTTGAATTATCCGCTACTTCCAAGTCCACCTCATAACTATCTACCGACAGAGGACTACATGGTAAAAACCATCGAATTTTGGCTTCATTGTTATGCAATAGTACCCGAGCTAACTATCAAAATGACGAATAAAATTCTCAGCATGATACTCACAGTTTTGAAGGTGTTCAAGCACGCGGCTTACACATTTTTCAATTTCATTGGTATTAATCAAGGAACATATATCCTCATTTTTTATTTGTCTGTTATGCCTAGCCAACCTACAATAATGGCATATTATTCTAGGCTGATGTTTTTACCGAGTATATATATGCAAACATTTGAAGAAGCCTTTTTCATAGGTTTTTTTGAAATTGATTCAGAAATCTTTTTAAAGATGTCATCCAACTTGAATGCTAGATTAGTGGCATAGAGCTAAGCTTCTTCGACCACAGACAGCCACCACATGATGGTGTGAAAGCCGAACAGTGGAAGCAACTCATGATTCGTGAAGCTAATCTGCTTAATGAAACAGAGCAAAAAGTGTACAGAACATACTCCCGTCGACTTCCAAAGCCTGTCGGGGACGATAGAGTTCAGGAGGGGGCAGTGTTGAGGGAGAGTCCAGCAAAAAGAAGAAAAGAAGAAGACAAAGAAAGAAGCTTCACTAAAAGATTACATTCGAAGATATATCCCTGCAAGAAGCTCCGCAGGGGTGCAACACCCATCTCTGCACAGAGCCCCACAGGGGCACACATCAAGGAAAAGCACGTAGGAGGGAAGGAGGAACCAGGGCCAGGAAGTATCTATGAAGAAGTGCAAGAAGATATCCGGCGGTTCCAGAATCACAAGAAGGTCCTTCAACATCTGGGTCTTTGGAAGGTCCAGATCGAAGGCTGAAGGACCACATCCTCATACCTTCCACTGGTGGCGTGCGTGGCAGCCCGACTTAACACAACAACCCAGAATTAAAGAGGTTATTGGTGAACTAGACTACAAATCTCAGGTAGTCAAACTCCACGGGTTGCGTGTGGAGAAAAGAAAAGAAGAGGCCATAACCAATACATCAGGTCCCGAGTTATGATCAATTCCTTGCCCACTGGTAAAACGACATCATTACAACTTCCATGGAGGCGAGCAGTGATCGACTATGGGCACAGCACCAGAGACAAGAAGTAAAGCCTGTCAAGGGACGACAGAGACAAAGAGGGAGAGAGTGTTGCAGAGCTAAAAAGAGCAAAGGCAGAGAAAAAGATGGGCCCGAAAATTTTTCCGATTTGGACACTCTATTCTTGTATCATAACCATTTTGTACCATATTTTCCGTTGTAAATGCACTAGAGGAGTCCTCTAGATGCATTCCCATGGAGATTAGTAGCTTACCCATGTAAATTAGTAGGAAATTAACCTTTTAGTGAATAAAGTGCCGGTCTCTTATGTGAAAAGACCATTTTTAGGGCACATGTATATAAGTCAATTTGTGACTCTTTGTAGAGACTTTTTGCCATTGTGAGAATCAAGAGCACAGAATTTCGAATTTGTATCTTCTCCTCTCTGTATCATCTTCTTTGTGAGCTTGTGTGCATGTGTGTTGCTTGAAAAGAGTGTTAGGAAGTGTTGTCTATCCATGAAAGTGTTTGTTTGCTGTGGTTAAGGTGTGTGTGAAGTGTAGGAAGTGCTGAAATGTAGGAAGGTCATTCCCATGACTCAGTATTTTGCTCATAACTTGAAGTAGAAGTGTCAGAATTGAATGAAAATATGACCATTGGATGCTTCTTCGCGAGAGCTTCGAAATGCATATGCTATTTGCTATATTTGGAGTTTGGATCTGAGAGAAAAGCTCAATTTACTGTTGGCTGCTGCTCCAAGTATCGTGACACCATGACTGATAGTTGAAGTTTGTTTGGAATAGTCTTAGCCTTGTTTGCACTCTTTGGGAAGCTCATTTACATTGATCATCATTTGAATGCATTTCTTCATACACTCGGCTAGGTTTTGATACTCCTCGAATTGATAAATAAAGCGTGAATCCCCACTATATGCACTTGAGGGGGATTGAGGTATAGTCTCTTTCTCCACAAGTCCCTAGGTTGGATCTTAGGTACACAGTGTTCTAGTCCAATGGGCTGATCCGGCTTTTTAATTAGGACAACAGATCTTCTCGTACCATCTTCATAGATGTGTGCACCTAAACGGTTGTTCTTGATATACTCCGATTGAGTTTTGTAGGGACCTTCAGGTCTTTCTAGGTGTGCCACTCCTGAGCTACCTACAGGTCTTTCCATGTTATAAGACATCTCAGAGCCACTAGTTTCTTAGTCTAGAGCATAGGGGTAATCACTCAACTGCTAGGCCCAAGATCTGGTTGTATGGTTAACACTAGCCTTGGATGATCTAATACTTTGACGGTCTCTCCCTAGGTGTCTTCCTGATCTAAGGTTCATATGCCCTTCCAATTAACCCAATGATCCTTGTACAACCACATTGCCGATTCTTTGATACCAATCACTTGTTCCTTTTGAGTTCCTTTGTATGTGTGTTCTTGTCTTTAATTTAGCATCATCATGAGTACTTAATGTGTCGTACTTGATGTTCTTCATCCACTTAGTTTAGGTTCTTTTCCCTTAATTTATCCCTTGACTGCAATTTAGCCTATTCTTAGACTTGAGAAATTAGAGGCTCTTAGAACTTGAGTATTCCTATCGTACCCCTAGTCAATCAGGACAACTACTCAAACTTAGCCTAAGCTAAGAATGGACTGAGGAGGTTGAGAGATATTCCAACCTCAAGTCGTTTCTCCTTGCTGCACTTGTCTACCCAGGAAGCATGTTCCCAAGCTTGCACACAATGGCACTTGCTTTGATTCCTCTAGAAGCTCTCTATGATCCTGTAAACATTCCAAGTTTAGCACAAGTTTTTAACTTTAATTGACAAACAATTTGATACAGACACTTTTAATGACCCTTGTTCCCCCTCTTGTATTGCCAAAAAATTTTCTCTAGAGCTCCCTTGGTGTACCTACCCCTCAGAGGGTCAATTTTCAGGTGTTATGACAAGCCCTAGAGCTCAAAAAACGGATTTCATATGAAAAAGTTATGATAGTTCAGGGTTCAGGGGGTTAAAACAGACAATCACGACCTTTCAAGAGTTTAGTGCATTTTTCTAAGGCCTTTGTAAGTGTATGAGTAATTGAGTATGCAAATATGCCCAAAATTTAGCCTAAATTTTCAAAAAAATTACCCCCTTATTTTTTGCCAAAAATGCGTGTCTATCGCAATAGATGGTGTTTGTCGCGATAAACACTGGTTGTCGCATGGGTCTGTCTGCCATGATAGATGGTGTCTATCGTGGTTCTCTGTCTGTCACAATAGACGGGTGTCTCTCACGGTAGACCGGGTCTGTCGTCTGTCGTGGGCCTATCTATCGTGATAGACGGTGTCTGTCATGATAGACGGTGTCTGTCGCGATAGACGGGGTCTATCGTCTGTCGTGGTTTGGTCTGTCGTGATAGACAGTGTCTGCCGCGATAGACGGTCTCTATCGTGGGGTCCTGTCTGTCACGATAGACGGTGTCTGTCGCGATAAACGGTGTATATTGCGATAGACTGAGTCTGTCGTCTGTCGTGCTTTTGGTCTATCACAATAGAAGGTGTCTGTCGCAATAGATAGTGTCTGTCACGATAGATGGTATCTATTGTGGTTCTCTATCTATCGCGATAGACGAGTGTCAGCCGCGATAGACAAGATCTATTGTCTGTCATGGGCTCTGTCTGTCACAATAGACGGTGACTGTCACAATAGATGGTGTCTATCGCAATAGACGAGCTATGTCGTGGGGTGCTGTCTGTCGCGATAGATGCTATCTATCGCGATAGACTGAAAAAATGCAAATTATTTTGAAGTTTCTAGTGATTTGGAGTACCCTAATGGTGTAGGTTATCGTGCCAAGCATGCATTCAAAAAATACTAAGTTTTTCTGTCTGTCACGATAGATAGAGGTCGTCGTCTCGGGACCTGTGCAGAGTTCTATCGTACCTGTGCAAGTTGCTGGAGATGGTGGTACAGCTAGAACCTACAACAAAAGCTCAAAAAACACACAAAAATAGATAGCATACAAGCTCTCTCTCACTCTCTCTCACAAGTGAAATGAGGGAAATGAGGTGGGGAGGGGAATATGACCAAAAAACTGGAATTTTTGTGAAGATGAAGATGGAGGTGGGAGATGGTGGGGATGATGATGGTGATGATGGGATGCAAAAGCAAGAAAAAATGAAGAAAAATGAGGAAAAGAAAGGATATTACCTATGAATCCACTGTCTCAACTCTACGTCTTACCATCACACGCTCGTCCTCGAAGCTCTCTCCCTGGAAATGGCGCCAAATTTGGTGTCACTCTAGCACAATGGCAAGTACCAATGTGAGGAGATTCACCTCATAAATGTCAATCCGCGGAGACATGAGGACTAGTATGAAGACTATGATCAAGTGATGGCACAAGTGTGTGAGTGAGAACCACACAAACATGCACACACATACACACACACGCACACACAAGGTAAGAACAAGGAGAGGAACAATAGAGCTCTTTGTATTAGTCAAAAAGTCTCTTACATAAGCTCAAATCACTAACAATCCAACCTCAAAAATGAGCTCTCTAGTTCTTTTTATAGTTTTTTGACTAGCTTTGGCCTTGTCCAGACCTAGTGTCCGGCCTAGTTAAAAATTAGGTTCTAGAGCCTATTTGAGGGCTCAAACGGAGTCTAAAAATTATGTAAATTGGTATGTAGCTAATTCTAATACTCTTCAAGGTCGACGACTCCTCGGCTTGAACAAAATGGATTCTATTCTACCAAAAATAGAATTTACAATGTTTGTGTAGTGATGAAAATCACTAAAGTTGGAAATAGTTCATGGAAAAAATGATTAGGCCTTGTCACCGGATTGTGCATGACTGCTCCTTTGTGCTCGTATGCTCTTCTTTCTACTTGTATGCCAACAACAAGGTTGGTTGAAAACAAAACTCATCTCATCTCCAAATTTGTCTTCTTAGATAGGCTTTCTTGCCATGAAAGAGATCTATCAAAACACATCTAATCTCCTTGTTCTTGACAGTTTTGATGTAGCTAAGTTAACTTTCAAATAATGAAAGTGTATAAAATCACTTTCCTTCAAATCTCTTCATAATTGCTCTTCTAAGATATGACCTGCAAATGATAATTTGATAGTAGAAACTAATACCTGTGACTTGATGTTGATCTAGTTCCTTCATCTTCTCCAAACCATTGTTTTTCCTTGATTTTGAAGTAGCCTTCTCTTCATCAAGTCTTGTTCTTCAAACAATACTTCTGTAAAGTATTTTCATACTCTTCTAAAAGTATTTGGCTGCTAACAGATCATCAACTTCATACTCCACATTGATGAATAAACATGTTACTAAATTGTCTAATTCTCAAATCTCTACTCATCTAGATTAAGTGTGTATGTCAAATTCCAAATGTTAGAAGATGCTCTTAAATCATAAGTTGTAAACCTAGAAGTCTAAGAAGCTGAGAATTTGAGAGCGTGGTTGCTCTGATACCAAATGTTGGAAATTTAGTAGGCCCATAACTAATACCACAAGTCCATAGTTCCATAGGTCCAGGATCTACAACACAGATTCCAGCAATCTTCCAATATTGACAAAACATAAACATAACATATTTAATCATACAAATGATGAGACAAAGATAGAGAAAGATTAGACAACATGTGTAAAGTGTTACGTAAGCCATTGCTTACTCACACTATCATATATACAAATGTCAATTTACAATGTGGGAGTCAAAATCTCAACTACTCTATGTGAACAGAAATAGATGGATGAGTGAATGTACAGAATTTACAAGAATATTCAGACATAGGGACAGAAATCTGAATATGTATGAGATGTATGACTTGATAGGTTGTAGAAGAGTGTATATGAGTGACAGAAAGAGGAAAGATCAGTTGGAAACTGATATTCAACAAACCCTAATCTGAATTTAGGCTATGGAAGATCCTAAATCAAATGTGTGTGTGAAAGATCACATACTTACAGAATTAGCAAAGAATGCTAACATGTTGCTACCTGAAATCCTCATACTCATGTGAACATACCTTCTCTAACACCTCATCCAAATGCATGTAGCATGCATGTACTTATTCTCCTTTAGATATGCCGAATAGGACTCCACCTGATATGGATGCCACTGCCTCCATAAACTCCAAGTAGTACTTGTGTGCATAAAGAGAATATGTATCTGAATTCTTAACATGAGATGTAAATCTTATGTTAACCTCCATCCAATGTCTTTGAAGTACACCGAAATCTTCATGTAGAAGACAATCTTCAAATACATTATGTAGATGGCTGATCCATACCACCAAGCTATTGATGGGTAAGTCCTCTCCATAAGCAAGAGTGTGAGCACACTCTTCTCCAAGAAGAACTCCATAGCTGCTCCTCAACATGCTGCTAGAGTGCACCATGGCTGCCCCATGTGTGCTAGAGCACCATCTCTACTGAGGGACCAAAGCTGGCATTGCCATTTGGTGTAGGATGTCTTAAAAGTGACCCAAGGCCTTTCTTATATAGCCCTCATAATGTCTAGCAATCAAAATAAAGCTTGGATAATTTTTTTCAATGGAAAGCTGCTTTTTAAACTTAAATCGTTATTTTAAAGTGAGTTTGCTTTATTTTTAAAGCTGCTTTTAGCTAACTTTAAAAATAGCTTCTAGACCTGCTTTTTCACACTTTTGACTACATGATGAATGACCTGACAACATTTTTATGATCCCCATGCCGAGAGCTATCATATGAGGTCAAAACCTTAAATGAGCAGAAAAGTAGGGTTAGGGTTTTCTCCTAAATCTGATCTTTGATGACTGCATTTCATATACCATTGGAAAGCTCTCTTCATGCACTACAAGATAGGCTCATAAAAATTTTACCCATTTTTGTGTCAAAAATGACTAAGTACCAAAATTAGGGTTTCTGCCTTAAATGGATTTTGGACTGATGTGACATTGTTTTCCAACACACGCCAATAGATGCAAGTGACTCACATATGCTTTTGATTTTCACGGTGTAGTCACTTACCGACATGCCCTTTTTCTCTAATGTATGCAACTCGTTCTTGAGTTGCAATTTTTGTGCCTTTGTATTGGTCTCATACAAAGTGACTAAACTGTTCCATGACTCTTTCGGAGTCTTGGCATCCTGTATGTGTCCAATCATGCTATCTTGTATGCTAACATATAGCCAATACATTACCTTTCATGGTCCTTGATTCCATTCCTCATATGCTCTTAACTGGTCTGCAGTCCGATTCCTCTTTGGTAATTGCGGAGCAATTTCATTCTCTCCTTCGATGTACTTCGAGTAGCCTTTTCCCATTAGGAAATTCATCATTCTGAATCTCCAAGCATGGAAGTTGTTATTGTCAAGCTTATCACTCATGAGTTGACTCATTCCATCTGCATTTGCCATTTCTGCAACAATTCACAACACTGCAAAACCATACAAGTAGCACTTCTGCTTGAACATTATCGCACTATGATGTGACAATTGGATCTCAGAAGAACACAGTTTTCGTGTATCAACAGTACATGGAATCGCTTGGAATTCTGGATCTGGAATATATGAATGTTGGCAAACAGAATGCAAGTTATAGTTTTATCCACAGCTTCTCGCATACTCTTCATCGTCGGCCTTCTCCATGAGCTCTCTACAGCCACACTGGCTCTGATACCATGTCACGAGGAAGGAGATACGGAAGAGAGCTCACACACACACTCTCACTCTCAAAGAGAAGCACACACCCAGATTGAGGCAAAGAAGAATGATCTTCTTCTTCTTCTTCTTCTTCTATTACATAAAAGGATTGTACAAGAATGACCTAAAAAACGACAATACAACAACTGCCATATATAAAGAAAAGTACATGAGGAAAATCCTAATGTCCACGAATGAGTGAGCAGGCAAGAAAAAAATGTGCCATCACTCTTGGTAGATAAATATAGTAAAGCTCAATGAAGTATCCCTGACAAATACCAGTGTGACCACTATACATGTCAGAGAAATGAAAAACTAATACGTGTCATCCTGGATCATTGTTGGAGTTAGACGTCTGCGGAAGCACGCGAACAGCACAAGGAAGAAGAAGAAGCTTGGAGCACAACACACAAGACTGAATGTATTACTAGAGAATGTACAAAGATAAGTAGCCCATTAGGGCAATAGGCGTATATACAAGCCGGGGGAAAAAAACCTCCTAAAGAGGGAAAAAAGTGCCCCGGCGGTCCTAGAGTGTTCACACACATCACTACCTAAATATATCAACAAATCCCCCCTGGGAGTGATGCGGTGAACAAGGAGCTGGCACTCATGTATAAGGAAGTGCCGAGCTATGTGGAAATCACTCCACAAAAGGAAGTAAGCCCAAAGCTTTGCGGAAAGCTTCAAACTTCTCCCTAGGCAGAGCCTTCGTGAAAAGGTCTGCAATGTTCTCCTGCGTGGGCACATATGCCAAGCTGATCTCCCCAGCAGAGAACCTCTCCCTGACATAGTGATAATGCACCTCAATGTGCTTAGTGCGAGCATGGAACACAGGGTTCCTCGCAACTGCCAATGCGCTCTGACTGTCAGTGAAGATGGTGGTGGCAGAAGACTGGCCAACACCCAAATCAGCCATAAGGCGTCTGAGCCACACACACTCAACAGTCGCTGTGAAAGCTGCCCTATACTCAGCCTCACAACTGGAAGTGGCCACAGTAGGCTGCTTCTTGCTCAACCAAGATATACATGAGCTACCAAGCATGAAGCAAAAACCACTGGTGGACACACGAGTGTCATAGCAACCAGCCCAATCTGAGTCAGAAAAAGCATGCAAATCTGGCGGTAGTGATCCCCCCTTGGGATAAAACAACCCAAGTAGCCGAGTACCACTCAAGTAGCGAAAGATGCGCTTAACCGCTTTCCAATGCGTGACTCCTGGGCAATGCATAAACCTGCTCATCTGTGAGACAGCAAACTGAATATCTGGCCGAGTAATGCATAAGTAAATCAAGCATCCAACAGCGTGCTGATAGAGAACAGCATCAAATGCATCTCCAGCATCATGAAGACTCAATCGTAAACCTGTCTCCATAGGAGTGGCAATAGGCTTACAGTCTTCAAGGCCAAAACGCTGCAATAATGTGTCAATATATTTCGTTTGACACAAAGCCATTCCACCATCAACTTGCATAAACTGAATGCCCAAATAGTGATGCAAATGCCCCAAATCAGACATCTCAAATGAGGCATGCAAATCAGCCTTGAAATCAGCAATATGCTTCTCAAGAGGACCAGTGAGCAGCATGGCGTCTACATAGACAACAATGATCAGAAGCACATCATTAGCACGCTTAACATATAAGGTGCTTTCAGTTGGACTGTTCTCAAAACCATGTGCAATCAGATAGGCATGTATTTTCTCATACCAAGCACGTGGTGCTTGCTTTAAACCATATAACGCCTTCTTTAACCTGCACACCTGGTTTTCATGCCCTTTCTGCACAAAGCCACGGGGCTGAAAAACATACACTTCTTCATGCAAGTCACCATTCAGAAATGCTGTTTTAATGTCCAACTGATGTACATTCCAACCATGATGGGCTACAAGTGCACAAATGCTCCGAACAGTAGTCATACGGCATGTAGGTGCAAAGGTCTCATCAAAATCAATGCCTCTTTCCTGCGCATAACCCTTTGCAACAAGCCTAGCCTTATACCTGTCAACTGTACCATCAGGTTTACGCTTCAGCTTGTATACCCACTTAGTGCCAATGGCCTTCTTGCCAGGAGGCAAGTCACACAAAGACCATGTACCATTCTTCATTATAGCATCATATTCAGATTGCATAGCAGCCATCCAATTTTCTGAATTTTGTGCTTCATAAAAAGAAACAGGCTCATTCTCATCACAGAGACTAGATGCAGCCATAGCATAGCAATCTGATGCAAAGGAGGTACTATGAGAGCCTGAACGAGTACGATATGACAAAGGTGCATCTAATTTGCTGTCACGCAAAGTCTGCACCAGCCATTTTGGCATAGTTTTTGCCTGTTCAATATCAGCTCTCTCATCAACAAGTGCATCATGTAAATCTGCATCAGAAATGGAATGATCTGCATCATCATATGAAACCTGCAAAGGCTGAGAAGTTGCCTCATTGGGACCAGCGCTAGCCTGTCCACCTGTAAAAAGAGGCATCAAAGTATCATACATGTCTTTGGAGCTAACAGATGTCTCCTTAGTACATGAAAGCAATGGCTGAATAGCATCTTCCACAAAGACAACATCACGGCTAACCAGAATGCGTTTAGTCTGTGGATGATACAAACGATAGCCTTTACTTTCAGAACTGTACCCAACAAAAATACATTTTACTGCCTTATCATCCAATTTTCTGCGATGTTGTTCAGGCACTAATGCATATGCCAAACAACCAAAAACACGCAGATGAGCAACAGATGGCTTGCGGTCATGCCAAGCCTCATATGGAGTGATAGACTGCAACGCTTTGGTGGGACACCTGTTCAGTACATATGCTGCACACATGACAGCCTCAAGCCAGAAACTATGTGGTAAAGCCTGACTTTTGACCATGCACCTCGCCATCTCCATGAGTGACCTGTTCTTTCGTTCAGCAACTCCATTCTGTTGAGGTGTATACGGCACTGTACACTGGTGTTTTATCCCACGTTCAGCCAGAAATGCATTAAAATCTGAAGACATATATTCCCCCCCTCGATCAGAACGGAGGGTGCCCATTTTACATGCTGACAGATTTTCAGCCAAAACCAAAAACTGTTTGAAGCACATGAACACTTCGGACTTTGCTTTGAGTGGATATACCCATGCATGCCTGGAAAAATCATCAATGAAAGTCACGAAGTAAAGGTAATTTCCAAAAGAGGGTGTCTGCATAGGACCACAGACATCACTATGTACAAGCTGCAATTTCTGCATAGCCCGAACTGAACCATCTTTTGGAAAGGAAGAACGCTGCATTTTGCCCAAAATACAGCCTTCACAAACATGTTTTCCAGGTGCCTCAAGTTTGGGCAAAGAGGACACCATTTCAGATTTCTGCAGGCGTAACAAGCTAGCAAAATTCAGATGACCAAAGCGTGCATGCCAAAGCTTTGCATCTGACATAGCCTGAGAATCATGAACTGCACATGCCGAATCATTCACAGATCTTTCATAGTCTATGAGCTTATACAGCCCACGACATAAAATGCCAGAAGCAATAATCACATCGCCATTTGAGAGATCATGGACTGTACACCTGTCATCAACGAATTTCACAACCAAACCAATCTTGGCTAATGCAGAAACTGATAACAGGTTCTTTTTGATCCCTGGCACAAATAAAGCATCTGACAAAGTGAAAGAACTACCATCAGCAGTAGTCAGAATGATCTTACCAACTCCCATAACAGGATAAGAGGAGTTATTGGCGCATGTGACAGTATTCCCTGTAGGGGCAGGCTCGAGTGAAGAGAAGAAACTGCGCTGCGAGGTAATATGTTTGGTCGCCCCACTGTCAAAGTACCAAACATCTGAGTCTACTGCAGACATGCACTGATCATGAGAAGATGGGTCAAAACTGCAGACAGTAGTAAACGCCCATTCTTCTTCCTGCACAAGATTTGCAGACTCTGTTTTTGGTGTAGAGGCCTCTGCAACAACCATTCCAGCCTCTTTCTTCTTTGCCTCTTTAGCAGCCAGTTTTGGACAGTTCTTTATAATATGATCATTTCCTTTACAGTACTTGCAGAACAATTTCTGCTTTTCTGATTTCTTCTCATCTTTATCCTGGTTCTTCGATTGTGCAGCATTTGCAGATTTCTGCTTACTAGTAGAAGAGCTCCATTTTCCTTTGCCCTTCTGACTAGCCAGGAAAGCTTGATCTGCAACACGCATAATGGACCTGTTCTGCCTGGACTGATCTTCCTGCAACAGAACAGAGACTAATTCCTCAAATGACAAGGCATTCGGATTGCCTTTCATCATCAATCGAAGAGTAGAGGCAAAACTCTGATATGAATCTGGAAGGCCATTCAGAACGGTCTGCACAAGTGAGCTATCTGGTATAACCTCATCAGCAGAAATCAATTGTTCCTTCAGGTCTTTGATCTTTGTAAGAAAACTGTCCATCGAATCACCTTCATTCATGTGCTCACTCTCCAACTGTTTTCGGAGGTAAGCAACACGAGCCTCATTCCTAGCCTGGTACAAAGTGGTAAGTGTATCCCAAGCATCCTTTGCTGTTCTGCAAGAGCGAATGTGAGGAATAATGGCACGTTTGACAGACAAAGCTATCAATGCATGTGCCTGGGCATCTCTGCCATCCCATCGAATCTGCTCTGCAGTAGGTGCAACAGAAACAGCAGCTTGAGCTTGATATCTCAACACATTCAGCTCAACATGTGTGCAAAAATGACATCGCTATGTATCCTTCTAGGGTCACATATAAAAGCCCTCCTAGAGATCAACAACAATACTATAGAGATCCTTACTATGGTCAACCTAGGTAGAATTAAAGAAATCAAGAGCCAATGAGGCTTTTTTTGGATCAACAACTACCTCCACCTCCAAATATTTTACCATTCAAATACATTGAAGAAAATATTGAAAGGGCTATCATGCATGTGGAGCTAGCAATGATAGACACAATTTTTTATTATTCAATCCCATATTTAGAGGTTAGAAATGAATATATAGAAGATACTTATAGTGAGGGTATATGGTATCAAAAAGAAATGTATTACCCTGCACACCTTAAAATCTGGTTGGCAAGTCTAGCATAGATGTTGTAGCAGTTTGGATGTGTGATCATTGGGGATATATGGTGGTCTCTTGATGTCTTGTTGCACAATTCATCATCCTCTACCGCCACCCTAGTTGTCCAAAAATAGTCAGCTTAGCTTCCTCTCCCAACTCCACACCCAAGGAGCCCAAAATGCACTCATCCTAATTCCCCCACTAGCCCAAAATAGTTGCCATGTTTTGCTAATAGCTCAATTTTTGTCACCCCATATCGCATTGAAGCCCAAATATTGGTGCCCTATTTTCCTCCATAGGATAATTTGCTTCACCTAATTTTTCTCTAAAATTGGCACCCTATTTTAAGACACTCACCCCAATTTTCACAAGAAATCCTATTGGCCTATTTTGCATGAATGACCTATCTCACTCGCCTTAAATGCTAGTCAAAGTCACTTGCCGATTTTTATCACTAACCAAATTTACTCGCCCTGAGTTCTCAATCACCAAAAACTAGGGGCCATCTTACCCTATTTCCAAGATGATCCCACTTGCCTTGATTGTGTTAATGCCCAATCACTCACCCCTTTTTCTTGGACCTCTAAAACTAGGTGACCCCCATTTTTGCATGAAATAAATAGGGTGACCTTCACAAACTTTGTGATCCATCCCATTCTTATGCCTCATAATATGGGTGGCCTCTTGTCACGAACTCCAAAAATAAGGTGACCTCCAAAAACAAGGCGACCCAATTACTCATCAATGACATCACACAATTGGGTGACCCAATCTAGGGTGACCCCACCTCCCATTTGTTTCCAAGACAAAAAGCAAGGTGACTACAACTCCTCTCAAGGCCCAAACTAAGCGACTCCATGTGAGCACACAAACCTCAACATATTTTTTTATGTGACTTCATGGTAAATATGGCCTTTTCCAAGATTGTTAGAAGGAGTTAAATATCACATGAATTGCAATTGGGGCCATTGCAAATTCTTGCAGATCACAAAGCTCTACTTACACACTTGAAAATGGCAAAACTTGTTAGTTGTTAGTGAATTAGATGGGCGTCTCTTCAAGCAGTTACATGTGCTCAAGGTAAACAAAAGGAGGTTAAGTATTCAAGTGAAGAACAACATTCTTCACCCCCGCAATCCCTCAATCAAGAATTATCCGGGGATAAAAACAAGAAGAAGAGGAATTCGACTTGAAGACAACATAAGGAAAAGATTAGTTAAAAATCGCAAAAAAAGATGGTTAGCTTAAAAGGAGCTACATGATGCATTTACTGATGAAGCTTCTGTTGAAAAATCAATGACAACTAAGATTAAGAAAGCTCCTAGAAATCAAAAGGTAGGCCTTGTATTGGCATATCCTCTCCGTAAAGATATAGAAATTATGTTCGAATCATGTGAACATTAAGTGAAAAGTGTTCCTAATGTGGAAACACATCACCAAAGTTACTTTCATGCTCAATTAGACAAAGAGAGGCTCATCATGTGCAAAGAACTCATAGAATTATCCCAAAAGATTCTTGATGAAGCTAGCCTAATCAAGGAGCAAACACACACAATTCTAGTTCAAAAATATATTCTCACTTTGTGATGGACCAAGAACGACAATTACCTTAGGTAGAACCTAGCAAAGAGAGTGAATCATTTGAAAAATCCACTAGAACTCAAGTGGTGCTAGATTAAGTTGAATATTGGCAAAAGAACATGTTATGGGTGAAGTTGATGAAGAGATACAAATAAGCTTCATGATACCTGAAGTGGAAGAAGAATGGCCATAATACTTGTGGATGTTGGCGCTAGTGTCCATGTGAAAAGCCAAATGGTTGTGGGACACTTTTGTATATGTTCCTTAATAAAACATATAGTGGTCAGGTCAGCCACAGATTGTAAGTTCAACCGTATTTTTTAACATCTACGAAGTCTATCTTCGTGCTCCCTATGTACTTTTTTTTTTAGTATTTTGTAGCTTGTGTGTAGACTATTGGGTGCGGTACCTCAAGCTTGGTTTTCTACTCTAAGGGTATCATCATGGAGCTCTCAAGAGGGATATTTTATCATGGTGCATCATCATCAAAATACTTCATTGGTATCAGAGCATTTCTCCTTTTGTGGGAGCGAAATGAGCACCCACCCACCCACACAAGGCTTATGATCAAGGCATAGACCTTGGCATATCTTTTCATCTGAGTCACCAAAGTCCCCATTGGTTGCATGCCAGGGAGGACTTCAACGATCAAGGAAGACAAAGGTTCCTGACACTTCTTGGGAGGACATCCATCCTAGTTTGTTCACCTTAAAGCTTGCTTAACCAACAGACTCTCTTGCCACTAAGCTACACTCTTCTGGTGTCTAAAGAAGGGAAAAGAGTAAGGTTCACATTACCTTGAACATGTCTAGCTCCCTCAAAGCTTCATTCTTTGCTTTTAAAACCTCCTTTTGAAGCATTTTTGGGGCAATTCTTGGAGCCATTTTGAAGTACTTTTGTGCATAGTTCTCTTTATGCAGGTTCGAGAACATAAAAAAGAGTGCTCTTTGTACTTCTTCAACAATGAATATTCACCTTTGGGGCTATGTTGTTCAGCCACACTAGTAAATCTACAAGTTTCTTGAAAGGTTTTAGTTGTTGTGAGAGTAGCCACTGCAAGTTTATGCAGGTTTTTGCGCTGAAAGAATAGAGTTGGCAAACACTTGCAGGTGTTGTTGGTTAGTGGTTGGGCTATGAATTTAGCCTTTAAGTTCCATCTTACTACATATATTGAGCACATACGCACGCTTCTGTGGATACCGCTTATGTACATCCATGTGGTAATTGATATAGAAGTTATGTTTTTGCATAAATACTTTGATGTTGATAAAGAGGGTCGTGGTGAGGTTTTCTTAATTGGGAGACACCTTGATGTCAAGGTCTCTTTGGTGATTCAAGTGGAAGACTTACCCAACCTCACCATAAGAGATGTATGCTAGTTGTTCATAAGTGCTCAATAAGCCAAGTTGGATTCTTTCGATTAATTGATTATATGCACTGGAATCAACGATTGCCTATGCAAGTTTACAAGTTAGTACTTGTAGTTTTATGAGCATTTCACACTGGTCATATGCTCATTTTGCAAAGGATACTCTCACAAATTTTTCCAAATTTTTTGGTTTTGTCAATTATATAGTGGTCGATTTACTCCTTGATACACTTATAAGTGTGAGAACATTTATTCTCACATAATCCTTTTGGTTGGTCATTACTGTTCATTAGTTCATTTCTCTGGGAAGACTCTGTTAAATTTTCTTTTCCAAAATATGATACTTGGTCATCATTTTTTTATCCTTAGTGGTGTTTGGAATCTTCTAGTTCCATTATCATTCTATTCAGTTCTCTATTATCATGGCATCAGAGGTCTCAGGCATGTATGGTGGATCAAGGTCTAGTGCCAGTGTTCTGAGGAGGAGCTATAACTTGTAAGGCAAAGAACATTTCAAGATCCAAAAAATTGATGGCACAAACTTTGCTCTATGGAAGAATCAGTTTAAAGTTGTGCTGATTCAAAGGAGGCAATGGAAGCTAGTAAATGGAATCTCAAAGAATCCTGTTGACATGGATGAAGATGATCGGGATGAGTTGGATGAAATGGCCAAGTTTACCATTCGATTGCACCTGGCGGATAATGTTTAATTTACATTATTGGACTGTGAAAGTGCAGAGTAGCTTTAGAAGAAGTTATGCAATACATATGAATTGCCATCATCATGGGATACATTTTGCACTACTATTAGCAATAGTGCACCTGGTGGTAAACTGTCTATGATGACATATGTGGAGCACTCTTGAGTGAGGAGATTCATAGAAAATCTATGGTTCTCATTAAGAGTGGATATGCATATAATGTTCGTGATTCTTAACAAGGAAAGAATCAGCAACATGACAAGAGCAAGAAAAAGGAACAGAATGGTCAACAAAATAAGAGCAGAAGAAAATCAAAGAAGAGGGATATCGAATGATATTATTTTCATAAGAAAGGACAAATGAAGAAAGATTGCTATGCATTAAAGAATGCTAAAGATAAAGGGCAAAATGTTGATGGGCATGTTAAATAGCTACCTACACCATCTACTTTGACTGTGAACATTGAAGAAATCAATGTTATTTATGTTGATGTTGATGTGTTGACACTTGATAGTAATGTGCCTATTGACGCTCTTAAGGCTGATTCTCTTTCCCACACATGCCTACTAGATTTTGGTGCTTCTTTCCATGTGACACCACATAAAGAGTGGTTCTCTACTTATGCACCAAAGTCTCTTGGTACTGTGATACTTGGTGATTCTTATCAGTGTGACATTGTCAAGATTGGAGATGTGTTTGTGTAGTTCATTAATCGTTCAAAATTTACTATGCATAATGTACACCATGTACCTTATTTATCATGTAGTTTGATGTCAGTTGGTCAACTAGATGACCTTGGCTACAAGGTGTTCTTCAATGCTCGATCCTTTTGCATATCAAAGGGCAATATGGTTATTGCAAAAGGAAGCAAAGTTGGCTCACTTTAACCTTTATTTGTATCATAGAAAGAACACTTGTTAGCTGAACACTTAGCCTATAACTAGTATTTGGCATGGCCATTTGGGCCATATATACCGTAGTGGAATGGAAAATCTTTCTTCTGACTATTTACCTATGTTATCTTTCTCTAACTTTTCATTTTTTGAGCATTTTCAATATGGAAAGCAAACTAGGAATGTGCACAAAGTATACATTGACTCTTCAATTTAGAATTTAGATCTTGTTCGTGCATATGTGTGTGGTCCTATGCCCACAAGGCCATTAGGTGGTTCTGTTTACTTTGTCACTTTCATAGATGATGCTACTAGAAAAGTCTGGGTATATCCTAGCAAAGAAAAGGATGAGGTATTCCCTACTTTTAGAAAATGGTTTGCTTCAGTTGAGACTGAAAAAGGAACTAAGCGTAAGGCTTGATGTTCAGATAATGGGGTGAGTATACCTCACATGAATTTGGCATTTCCTATCAGTCTAGAGGAATTTGTAGAGAGCTTACAGCTCCTTATACCCTAGTACAAAATGATGTAGCTAAAAGGATGAATAGAACTATTCATGAAGAGTAGTTTCTATGTTGCATCATGCAAACCTTTCACAAGGCTTTTGGGTAGAAGTAGTATTAACTGCAGTTCATGTGATTAACCTTTCACCTAGTGCTGCCAAAGGTTTGAAAGTGGCACAAGAATTCTGGACGGGAAGCCACCATATTATGATCATCTTCAAGTTTTTGGGTGTCTAACATGTGTTCATATACTAAAGAATCTTAGACAAAGTTGGACCATAAGTCAAAGGAATGCATTTTTCTTGGATATGGTCGAGAAAGCCAATTTGGATATCGCTTATGGGATCCTAAAACACAATCAGTGACTAGAAGTAGTGATGTTATTTTCAATGATTCTAAGATGCATAAACAACCAACTAAGGAGGTTGAAGTGAGAAGAGTGGTGTTTGCGGATACTAATCCTCCAACTAGCATGCATAAAAATGCTTCATATAGGGATGTTCAAGAGAATGTCCAATCAGATCATTCTACAAATGTTCCTATTTAGCAACCATTGAGGCATTCTGCACGTGCCTCACATTCACTTGATAGATATGTTCAATGTTGGATTTTGTTATGTTAACATATGTTGGTGAGTGTTCTTGCTACAAAGAGACTATGTAGATAGAGGATCATGTCAAGTGGGAGCATGCCATGAGGAGTGAATTGGATTCTTTTCACAAGAATGATACTTGGGATTTAATACCTTTGCCAAAGGGAAGGAAAGCTTTACCATGTAAATGGGTATATAAGTTGAAATTCACATCAGATAGTGCTTCTCCAAAGTATAAAGCATGACTTGTTGCAAAGGGTTTTAAGAAACAACACGGCACTGATTTTGAGGAGATCTTCTCTGCAGTATTCAAGATGAATACCCTATGCATGTTGCTCGCATTCATTGCAATTGAGGACTTAGAAATAGTCCAAATGGATGTGAAAATTGCTTACTTGCACGAAGATCTTATAGATGAGATCTATATGGAACTGCTTACTTGCACGAAGATCTTATAGATGACATCTATATGGAACAATGAGAGGATTACGTAGTTTCTGGCAAAGAAAGTCTAGTTTGTAAGTTGAATAAGAGCTCCTATGGACTTAAATAGTCCCCTAAACAATGGTACCAAAATTTTGATGCTTTTATGCAGTCTCAAGGCTATTCTCGAAGCAATGAGGATCATTATCTCTACACAAAGAGATGCTCAAATGGCAGCTTGATGCTTTATGTTGATGATGTGTTAATTGCTAGGAAATCTTCTCATGAGTTGTCATTTCTCAAAAAGAAATTGAGTGAGACATTTGATACGAAGGATTTGTTGACATATTTAGGTAGTGATGTGTGTGAACAGACTAGGACTACCAAGGCACTTTTTTCCCTCTTTAGGAGGTTTTCTTTCCCTTCGCTTGTTTATATGCCTATAACCGTAATGGGTCACTTATCTTTGTATATTCTCTTGTTAATACATTAAGTATTGTGTTATGCACTCCAAGTTTCTTCTTCTTTCTTATGTTGTTCACGTGCTTTTGCATACCTCAAACTCCAACAATTGGTATCAGAACACGTCGCCACTTCATCTAGGGTTTCATCGACAGCCCTCCATCACAGTCTCAAAATCGCACGAAAATTGGTGAGCATACTCAAGGCAATTAGGAGTTCAAAATCGCTTCACTCTATTATGTGGAAATCATGGTCTGAGCTTGTTTCAACCCCTGAATGCACTATCACAGTGCTTATGCAGGCAACTTTGTCTTTTTGTGCCAAACGATATATATCGGTTTTGGTTCGCCAGTATAAGTGCATCGAAGTTTGCCACATGTTTAGTGCCATGTATTGGTTGCATAAGGACTATGGAATATTATGCATGGTGTTGAAAAATGCCCTATTACACCTAGAAATACAGTTACTAAAGGTGATGTAGATGTTGTTGAAGATGGTGATATTCTTCAAGTTCCTATTTGTGTTGTGGTTCTTGCTGCACCTATCGTATAGCAACTTCGTTGGGATGGTAGAGATGCTCAAGCACATGCATTGATAGCCTTGTTTGTCAAACGTGCCATTATTCCTCACATTCGCCCCTACAAAACAGCAAAGGATGCTTGGGATACACTTACCACTTCATACTAGGCAAGGAATGAGGCTCATGTTGCTTACCTCTAAAAATAGTTGGAGAGTGAGCACATGAATGAAGGAGATTTCATGGATAGTTTTTTGACAAAGATCAAAGATTTGAAGGAGCAGTTAATTTTTTGTTGATAAAATCTTGTGTAGCAGTTCACTTGTGCAGATTATTCTAAATCATCTTCTAGATTCACATCAGAGTTTTTCTTCTACTGTTTGATTGATGATGAAAGGAAATCCAAACGTCTTAACATTCGAGTTAGTCTCTGTTATGTTGTAGGAAGATAAGTCTAGGCAGAAGAGGTCCATCATGTGTGTTGCAAATCAAGCTTTCCTAGCTAGTCAGAAGGGCAAAGATAAATGGAGCTCATCTACTAATAAGGAGAAATCTACTAATTATGCACAATCAAAGATGGATGATAGAGATGAGAATAAAACAGAAAAGCAAAAATTGTTTTGCAAATACCGTAAAGGAAATGATCATGTCATAAAGAGTTGTCCAAAATTGGCTGCAAAGAGGCAAAGCAGAAAGAGGCTAGAATGGTTGTTGTAGATGCCTCTACATCCAAAACAAAGTCTATTAATCTCATGTAGAATGAAGAATGGGCATTTACTACTATTTTTAGTTATGACCCATCTTCTCATGAATAGTGTATGTCTGTAGTAGACTTAGATGTTTGGTACTTGATAGTAGGGCAACCAAAAATATTACCTTGCAGTGTGATTTCTTCACTTCACTTGAGCTTGCCCCTACAAGGAATAATGTCACATGTGCCAACAACTCCCCTTATCTTGTCATGGGAATTGGTAAGATCATTCTGACTATTGTGATGGTAGTTCTTTTACATTGTTGAATGCTTTATTTGTGCCAGGGATCAAGAAAAATCTATTATCAGTTTCAACATTAGTCAAGATCAGCTTAGTTGTGAAATTTATTGATGACAGATGTAGAGCTCATGATCTATCAAATGGCAATGTCATTATTGCTTTTGGCATTTTATGTCGTGGGCTACATAAGCTCATAGACTATGAAAAATCTTTGAATGATTCAGCATGTGCACTACATGATTCTCATGCTATTTCAGATGCAAAGCTTTGACATGCATGCTTTGATCATCTGAATTTTACTAGTTTGTTACGCCTGCAAAAATTTGAAATGGTGTTCTCTTTGCCCAAACTTGAGGCACCTGGTCTGTGAAGGATATATTTTGGGCAAAATGTAGCATTGCTCCTTCCCAAAAGATGGTTTACTTTTCAACTTAGATGTAGCTCTATCATATCGTACTTGCTCATGCTCTCATAGTGCTTCTTTTGCATCAGATTTCTATGTTATGGCTGCCTCGAGTCTTTGTGATGAGAATGAGCCACTTTTGTTTGATGAAGTACAAAATTGAAAAAAATTGATGGCTGCTATGCAATCAAAATATGTTGCTATTATGAAAAATGGTACTTAGTCTTTATGTGATTTGCCTCCTGGCAAGAATGCCATTAGCACTAAGTGGGTATGCAAGCTGAAGCATAAGCCTAATGGAACAATTGAGAGGTATAAGGCTAGGCTTGTTGCAAAGGGTTATGCACAAGAAAGAGGCATTGATTTTGATGAGATCTTTGACTATTGTTCATAGCATTTGTGCACTTGTAGCTCATCATGGTTGGAATGTACATTAGTTGGACATTAAAATTGCATTTCTTAATGGTGACTTTCATGAAGAAGTGTATGTTTTTGAGCCCCATGGTTTTGTGTAGAAAAGGCATGAAAACAAAGTGTGCAGGTTGAAAAAGGCATTATATGGTTTGAAGCAAGCACCACGTGCTTCATATGAAAAGATACATGCCTACCTTATTGCACATGGTTTTGAGAACAATCCAAGTGAGAACACCTTAAATGTTAAGCATGCAAATGATGTGTTTCTAATCATTGTTGTCTATGTTTATGACATGTTGCTTGTTGGTCCTCGTGAGAAGCATATTGCTGATTTTAAGACTGATTTACATGCCTCATTTGAAATGTTAGATTTGGGGCATTTGCATCATTATTTGGGCATTCATTTTATGCAAGTCGATAGTAGAATAAGTTTGTGTCAAGCAAAACATGTTGACACATTATTGCAGTGTTTTGACCTTGAAGAGTGCAAACCTATTGCCACTCCTATGGAAACAGGTTTACGGTTGAGTCTTCATGATGTTGGAGATGCATTTGATGTTTTCCTTTATCAGTAGGTTGTTGGATGCTTGATTTAATTATGCATTACTCATCCATATATTTAGTTTGTTGTCTCACAGAGGAGCAAGTCTATGCATTGCCAAGGTGTCAAGCATTGACAGGCAGTTAGCGCATCTTTTGCTACTTGAGTGGTACCCGGCTACTTGGATTGTTTTATCCCAAGGGGGGATCACTGTCACCAGATTTACATGCTTTTTTTTTACTCTAACTAGGCTGGTTGCTATGACACTGGTGTGTCCACCAGTGGTTTTTGCTTCATGCTTGGTAGCTCATGCATATCTTGGTTGAGCAAGAAGTAGCCTATTGTGGCCACTTCTAGTTGTGAGGCTGAGTATAGGGAAGCTTTCACAACAACTATTGAGTGTGTGTGGTTAGACGCCTTATGGCTGATTTGGGTGTTGGTCAGTCTTCTGCCACTACCATCTTCACCGACAGTCAAAGCACATTGGCGGTTGCGAGGAACCCTGTGTTCCATGCTCGCACTAAGCACATTGAGGTGCACTATCATTATGTCAGGGAGAGGTTCTCTATTGGAGAGATCATTTTGGCATATGTGCCCACATAGGAGAACATTGTAGAACTTTTCACAAAGGCTCTACCTAGGGAGAAGTTTGAAGCTTTCCGCAAAGCTTTGGACTTAGTCCCTTAGGCTTTTTGAATTAAAAAATATCATTCGATGCATTAATATCAACCTGAAAAGGCTAATATAATTGTGTTGATGATAATTAGTCACCGTTTTGTAAGACCTAATTGTGCTAGTGTGAATAATATATATATATATATCATTCAAATTTGTTAATGTGAATAATATATCTATAATTCAAATTCACTCATTTGCATAAAATGACTTTCAAAATCCAGCGCTACAAAATATTCACGATTAAATTTTTCACAATGGATTCTTACACTTTCAAAAGAAAATTTTCATCACTCAACATTTTAAGGAGTTTGTGGTCTTTTTTTTTGTCATACATGGAAAAAGATATTACATAATTTGTGTTCACAATGCATTTTTATGGAGGGCATTTGTGCAAAATTATTTGTATTGTTAATGTTATTATCTCATATGGCAGTGAACTATGGAGGGCATCTAGTGTACTTAAAACAACTTCAACCTCTTGACTGAAGGTTCAAAGTTCAAGACTTTGTAGATTGGCTTGATGTGAACCCATGAATGTTGGGGATAAACAAAATCCCTTGGGTGTATGTGTTTGATCTTTCAATATTTCCAATCTATAAGGAGAGTAGGTTTAAACTAGGACCAGACTCTAAAAGAAACAACTATTGAAATGTTGATTATGTATTTTATTGTTGTTATTTGTATGAAATCTTTATAGAATGATATTGTTACACTTATGTGTACCTTGAGTAGCTTTGATGTGAACCTTTTCCCTATACGTGGGCACTTTTTACTCTACTGCTGGCTAGAGTTTTCCCATGTTACCACATACTTGATACTCTCATATGTTGTGGTACTTTGTACTTAGGAATATTATTGAGCTCTTACTTCAGTTGAGTTCATCGTCGATAGATAGAGCTATTCCAACCATCGTCTTCTCTGTGTGTCTTGCTGCATTTATACTCCTTGTGTGTGCTTCTCATGTGTCTCTCGCACTTCTACACACACCCAACAGTGGTATCAGAGTAGGTTCAGCTCCTTCTCAACTTTCAGCTTTTCACGTCGTGGCGCACATGCACTTTTAACAGTGCAAATCAACTTCGGAACATAGAACAGTGAATTTCAACAGCCAAGAAACATTTCCACCAATTGCACTGTTGCACTGCAGTTTTACCCCCATTTCAAAGCCATTCGTGCAGTCAGAATCGCCATCAGAGTGACGGTTTGTGAGCTAAAATTTTATCGTTCATTTTAGCTTTCGTGGAAGTAAGATTTTTTCACATTCTTGTTCTTTAGTGAAATGACAGGCAACAATGACTTGTTTGGCATGCATCAAGTTGAAGATAAGCTTGATGGGACCAACTATCCGATGTGGTCTTACATGATGAAGCATGTTCTTGTTGCTAAACAACTTCGGAACATAGTGGCGGATGTAGATCGAAGACCCGCAAGTTCTTCTACTTCACAGTCTACTGTCACAGATGGAGCTTCTTCTTCGAGTACAATGGTTTCTCCTTCTCCACCTACACAGGAGCAGCTTAAATGGGATGGAAGAGATGCTCAAGCTCATGCTTTGATTAAGATTTTTGTGAAGTGTCACATAGTTCCACACATTCAGTCATGTTCTACATCACGACATGCATGGGACACTCTTGCATCTTTGTATGCCATGCGTAATAAAGCATGTGTTGCATACTTGAGGAAGCAACTTGAGGATGTATGTATGGCTGAAAATGAGTCTGTGGATGTGGATGTGTATGTGACACGCATCAAAGACTTGAAAGAGCAATTGGCAAACATAGATGAGATTATTCTGGATGCATCACTCATTTCTAAGTATACATTTGATGAGGTTGTGTCTCTTCTTTTGCAAGAAGAGCAATCTAAAGTGAATAGGAGTGGTTTGATTGAGGGAACACAAGCACTTGCTATCTCACAAAAGGGGAAAAGCAAGTATGGTTCAGCTTTGGGTTCATCAAAACCAAAGCTTCAACCTTGCTCTTCCACTCATTCCTCTAATGATGGTGATTTGCAAAAGAAGAAGAGATGCAAATATTTCCAGAACGCTGATCATACTATTGATGAGTCTAGAAAGCTTGCTAAACAAAATGAAAAGAAGAAGGAATCCGGCATGTCTATTGTTGAAAAATTCAGCAAATGCAAAGAATGATGAAGCTAACATGGCTCAAGATTTTTGGGCATGTGTTGTTACATGTCATTATGATGCTTCTTTGCATTCTAAATGTATGATTGTGAGTGAGGCTGATTTTGATTGGTTCTTTGATAGTGGTGCTTCAAAGCACATAACATCATGCAAAAGATTTTTTGCCTCTTTGAAAGATGCACCCAAAGGAGGACATGTGGTGTGTGCAAACAATGCCTCTTATCCTATCATTGGAGTAGGAGAAATTGAGCTTACGACTGCAAATGGAGAGGTGATTCTCTTGAAAAATGCATTGTATGTGCCCGGTATAAAGAAGAACTTAATTTCAGTTCCATTGATTACCAAAGCTGGACTTCATGTACACTTTGTTGATGATAAGTGTATGGTTTATGATTTCAGCAATGGTGATGTTATCATGATGTCCGGTACATTATGTAATGGCTTGTATCGCATGGATACTAAAGAGGGCTTTCTCAAATGCCTTAGTTTCTCATACCTCTTCCATGGCTAAAATGGAGCTTTGGCATGCTCATTTTCGTCACTTGAACTTCAATAGTTTGCTTTACTTGCAAAAGAAGGACATGGTTATTGGCTTGCCTACACTTGAGTCCATTGAAAAGCATGCATGTGAAGGTTGCATTCTTGGAAAGATGCATCGTGCTTCTTTTCCAAAAGTTAGTCATACACACACTACAAGAAAATTGCAAGTTATTCATAGTGATGTATGTGGTCCCGTCAAGACTCCATCTTTTGGGAAGCATGTATATTTTGTTACCTTCATTGATGATGCTACTCACCATACATAGGTGTATCCTATGAAAGCAAAGAATGAGGTGTTTTCTTGCTTCAAAGCATTTTTAGCTATGGCTGAAAATTTTTCTTCACAAAAGCTTTTGACTCTACGCACGGATCGTGGTGGTGAATACATGTCACATGAGTTTAATGTGTTTCTTCATGAAAGAGGTATTTCACACCAATGTATGGGGCCATATACACCGCAACAAAATGGTGTTGCAGAGCATATAAATAGAACTCTACTTGAAATGACACGATGTATGGTTAAAGGAAAGCATCTTCCTGATAAGTTTTGGATGGAAGCGGTCATGTGTGCATGCAAACTATGTGTTGAATCGTTGCCCTACAAAAGCATTGAGAGTCATCACTCCTTATGAGGCTTGGAATGGTCATAAGCCTATGGTTAGTCATATGTGTGTCTTTGGTTGTTTGTCATATGCTCTTATGCCATCACAACAACGTCACAAACTTGATGACAAGGAAAAGAAATGTATATTTGTTGGTTATAGTGCTGAAAGTAAGGGATATTGTTTGTACCATCCATTGACGAACACATTTATTGTGAGTCGAGATATGGTATTTGCTGAAAATTCAGTTTTCCCTCTACTTGAATGCAAAAAATAGCCAACAGTTAGCTCACAAGATGTGTTCAATACACTCATGCATGTTGATATATTTAGGTAGTGATGTGTATGAACACACTAGGACCATCGGGGCACTTTTTTCCCTCTTTAGGAGGTTTTTTCCCCCCGCTTGTATATACGCCTATTGCCCTAATGGGCTACGTATCTTTGTACATTCTCTAATAAAACATTCAGTATTGTGTGTTTGTGCTCCAAGCTTCTTCTTCTTCCTTGTGTTGTTCGCGTGCTTCCACAGACATCTATCTCCAACAATTGGTATCAGAGCAGGTCGCCGCTTCATCTAGGGCACCTTCGACACTCCTCCGTTTGCAATCTCAGATTCGCACGAAATTTGGTGAGCATACTTAGAGTGTTTTCGAGATCAAAACAGCTTCGTTCTGTGGTGCCGAAATCGTGATCTGAGCTCGTTTCGGCCTCCGAACGCACTATCGTAGTGCTTGTGCAGACTATTTTGTCTTTTTGTGCCAAAGCTATATACCTGTTTCTGTTCGCCAATATAAGCGTCTCAAAGTCTGCTACAAGTTTAGTAGAACTCGTCTGGGTAGTTCCGTTCAACTTTTTGAGATACAGTCAATTTTCTGCATCAAGGTATTTTAGTCACCGGCCATGGCTGAAAGCAGTGATGTATTCCGTATGTTGGCTGTTGAGGATAAGTTGGATGGTACCAACTACCCATTATGGGCTTATATGATGCGACATGTATTGGTTGCAAAAGGATTGTGGAACATTGTGCAGGGTGTTGAAAGACGTCCTGTTACACATGTAACAACAGGTACTACTAATACAGGTGCTGGAGCTGATGAAGATGGTGTCGAAGATCATATTGTGCAGATTCCTATTTGTGCTGTTGTTTCTGCTGCACCTACTGCAGAGCAGATTCATTGGGATGGCAGAGATGCCCAGGCACATGCATTGATTGCTTTGTCTGTCAAACGTGCCATTATTCCTCATATTCGCTCTTGCAGAACAGCTAAGGATGCTTGGGATACACTTACCACATTGTACCAAGCTAGGAATGAGGCTCGTGTTGCTTACCTCCGAAAACAATTGGAGAGTGAGCACATGAATGAAGGTGATTCTATGGACAGTTTCCTAACAAAGATCAAAGACTTGAAGGAACAGTTGATTTTTGCTGATGAGGTTATACCAGATAGCTCACTTGTGCAGACCGTTCTGAATGGTCTTCCTGATTCATATCAGATTTTTGCTTCTACTCTTCGGTTGATGATGAAAGGTAATCCAAATGCCTTGTCATTTGAGGAGTTAGTCTCTGTTCTGTTGCAGGAAGATCAGTCCAGGCAAAACAGGTCCATTATGCGAGTTGCAGATCAAGCTTTCTTGGCTAGTCAGAAGGGCAAAGGGAAATGGAGCTCTTCAACGAGTAAGCAGAAATCTGCTAATTCTGCATATTCGAAGAAGGAAGATAAAGATGAGAAGAAATCAGAAAAGCAGAAATTGTTTTGTAAGTACTGTAAAGGGAATGATCATATCATAAAGAACTGTCCAAAACTGGCTGCTAAAGAGGCAAAGAAGAAAGAGGTTGGAACGGTTGTTGCAGAGGCCTCTACACCAAAAACAGAGTCTGCAAATCTTGTGCAGGAAGAAGAATGGGCGTTTACAACTGTCTGCAGTTTTGACCCATCTTCTCATGATCAATGCATGTCTGCAGTGGACTCAGATGTTTGGTACTTTGATAGTGGGGCGACCAAACACATTACCTCGCAGCGTAGTTTCTTCTCTTCACTCGAGCTTGCCCTACAAGGAATACTGTCACATGCGCCAACAACTCCTCTTATCCTGTTATGGGAGTTGGTAAGATCATTCTGACTACTGCTTATGGTAGTTCTTTCACCTTGTCAGATGCTTTATTTGTGCCAGGGATCAAGAAGAATCTGTTATCAGTTTCTACATTAGCCAAGATTGGCTTGGTTGTGAAATTTGTTGATGACAGATGTACAGTTCATGATCTGTCAAATGGCGATGTTATTATTGCTTCTGGCATTTTATGTCGTGGGTTGTATAAGCTCATAGACTATGAAAGATCTGTGAATGATTCGGCATGTGCAGTTCATGATTCTCAGGCTATGTCAGATGCAAAGCTTTGGCATGCACTCTTTGTTCATCTAAATTTTGCTAGTTTGCTACGCCTATAGAAATCTGAAATGGTGTCCTCTTTGCCCAAACTTGAGGCACCTGGAAAACACGTTTGTGAAGGCTGAATTTTGGGCAAAATGCAGCTTTCCTCCTTTCCAAAAGATGGTTCAGTTCGGGCTACATAGAAATTGTAGCTTGTACATAGTGATGTCTGTGGTCCTATGCAGACACCCTCTTTTAGAAATTACCTTTAGTTCGTGACTTTCATTGATGATTTTTCCAGGCATCCATGGGTATATCCACTCAAAGTAAAGTCCGAAGTGTTCATGTGCTTTAAACAGTTTTTGGTTTTGGCTGAAAATCTGTCAGCATGTAAAATGGGCACCCTCCGTTCTGATCGAGGGGGGGAATATATGTCTTCTGATTTTAATGCATTTCTAGTTGAACGTGGGATAAAACACCAGTGTACAGTGCCGTATACACCTCAACAGAATGGAGTTGCTGAACGAAGAACAGGTCACTCATGGAGATGGCGAGGTGCATGGTCAAGAGTCAGGCTTTACCACATAGTTTCTGGCTTGAGGCTGTCATGTGTGCATCATATGTACTGAACAGGTGTCCCACTAAAGCGTTGCAGTCTATCACTCCATATGAGGCTTGGCATGACCGCAAGCCATCTGTTGCTCATCTGCATGTTTTTTGTCGTTTGGCATATGCATTAGTGCCTGAACAACATCGCAGAAAATTGGATGATAAAGCAGTAAAATGTATTTTTTGTTGGATATAGTTCTGAAAGTAAAGGCTATCGTCTGTATCATCCACAGACTAAATGCATTCTGGTTAGCTGTGATGTTGTATTTGTGGAAGATGTTATTCAGCCATTGCTTTCATGCACTAAGGAGACATCTGTTAGCTCCAAAGACATGTATGATACTTTGATGCCTCTTTTTACAGGTGGACAGTCTAGTGCTGGTCCTAATGAGGCAACTTCTCAGCCTTTGCAGGTTTCATATGATGATGCAGATCATACCATTTCTGATGCAGATTTACATGATGCACTTGTTGATGAGAGAGCTGATATTGAGCAGGCAAAAACTATGCCAAAATGGCTAGTGCAGACTTTGCGTGACAGCAAATTAGATGCACCTTTGTCATATTGTACTCGTTCAGGCTCTCATAGTGCCTCCTTTGCATCGGATTGCTATGCTATGGCTGCGTCTAGTCTCTGTGATGAGAATGAGCCTGTTTCTTTTGATGAAGCATAGAATTCAGAAAATTGGATGGCTGCTATGCAATCTGAATATGATGCTATAATGAAGAATGGTACATGGTCTTTATGTGACTTGCCTCCTGGCGAGAAGGCCATTGGCACTAAGTGGGTATACAAGCTGAAGCGTAAACCTTATGGTACAGTTGACAGGTATAAGGCTAGGCTTGTTGCCAAGGGTTATGCACAGGAAAGAGGCATTGATTTTGATGAGACCTTTGCACCTACATGCCGTATGACTACTCTTCGGAGCATTTGTGCACTTGCAGCCCATCATGGTTGGAATATACATCAGTTGGACATTAAAACAGCATTTCTGAATGGTGACTTGCATGAAGAAGTGTATGTTTTTCAGCCCCGTGGCTTTGTGCAGAAAGGGCATGAAAACTAGGTGTGCAAGTCAAAGAAGGCATTATATGGTTTAAAGCAAGCACCACATGCTTGGTATGAGAAAATACATGCCTATCTGGTTGCACATGGTTTTGAGAACAGTCCAACTGAAAGCACCTTATATGTTAAGCGTGCTAATGATGTGCTTCTGATCATTGTTGTCTATGTTGACGACATGCTGCTCACTGGTCCTATTGAGACGCATATTGCTGATTTCAAGGCTGATTTGCATGCCTCATTTGAGATGTTTGATTTGGGGCATTTGCACCACTATTTGGGCATTCAATTTATGCAAGTTGATGGTGGAATGGCTTTGTGTCAAACGAAATATATTGACACATTATTGTAGCGTTTTGGCCTTGAAGACTGTAAGCCTATTGCCACTCCTATGGAGATAGGTTTACGATTGATTCTTCATGATGCTGGAGATGCATTTGATGTTGTTCTCTATCAGCAGCCTGTTGGATGCTTGATTTACTTATGCATTACTCGACCAGATATTCAGTTTGCTGTCTCACAGATGAGCAGGTTTATGCATTGCCGAGGAGTCACGCATTGGAAGGCGGTTAAGCGCATCTTTCGCTACTTGAGTGGTACTCGGCTACTTGGGTTGTTTTATCCCAAGGGGGGATCACTACCGCCAGATTTGCATGCTTTTTCTAACTCAGATTGGGCTGGTTGCTATGACACTCGTGTGTCCACCAGTGGTTTTTGCTTCATGCTTGGTAGCTCATGTATATCTTGGTTGAGCAAGAAGCAGCCTACTGTGGCCACTTCCAGTTGTGAGGCTGAGTATAGGGCAGCTTTCACAGCGACTGTTGAGTGTGTGTGGCTCAGACACCTTATGGTTGATTTGGGTGTTGGCCAGTCTTCTGCCACCACCATCTCCACTGACAGTCAGAGCGCATTGGCAGTTGCGAGGAACCCTGTGTTCCATGCTCGCACTAAGCACATTGAGGTGCATTATCACTATGTCAGGGAGAGGTTCTCTGTTGGGGAGATCAGCTTGGCATATGTGCCCATGCAGGAGAACATAGCAGACCTTTTCACGAAGGCTCTGCCTAAGGAGAAGTTTGAAGCTTTCCGCAAAGCTTTGGGCTTACTTCCTTTTGTGGAGTGATTTCCACATAGCTTGGCACTTCCTTATACATGAGTGCCAGCTCCTTGTTCACCGCATCACTCCCAGGGGGGATTTGTTGATATATTTAGATAGTGATGTGTGTGAACACACTAGGACCATCGGGGCACTTTTTTCCCTCTTTAGGAGGTTTTTTTCCCCCGGCTTGTATATACGCATGTTGCCCTAATGGGCTACTTATCTTTGTACATTCTCTAGTAATACATTCAGTATTGTGTGTTTGTGCTCCAAGCTTCTTCTTCTTCCTTGTGCTATTCGCGTGCTTCCGGAGACATCTATCTCCAACAATGCCTTTGTTCCAAAATGGTGCGCTTGACTATGGCCATGTAGACCAGCCAACTAAGGCTCAAAAGGCTAGAAAATTCCAGCAAAATAGTGTTGAAAATGCAAAGAATTTCTAGCCAAACATGGCTGAAATTTTTCAGCCAAAAAATGTCAAAACTGTTGGAAATTTCCAGCCACATATTGCTGAACATTTGCATCAAAATATGGCTGAAAATGAGCATGAAATTCAACCCACGCATGATGTATATATTGAAGATGTTTTACATAATGAACGCATGTATATCAAGAGTGCACAAACTATGCCAAAGTAGCTGAAATAAACTTTGCAAGACAACAAATTGAGTGCACCTTTACTTGGTAGAACAAGATCAAGCTCTCACCATGCATCAAGTAATTTTATGGATTATTATCTTATTGCTACAACATGTAATGAAGAGCCACTTTCTTTTGAAGATGCATCTGACAATCCACAATGGATGAGTGCTATTCAATCAGAAATGGATTCCATACATAGGAATGCTACTTGGGAGTTATGTGAATTGCCAAAACGAAGGAATGCCATTGGTACAAAGTGGGTTTATAAAATTAAGAGAAAATCTGATGGTAGCATTGATCGCTACAAAGCTAGATTGGTTGCCAAAGGATATGCGCAACAATATGGCATTGATTATGAGGAAACATTTGCACCTACTTCACGCATGACTACCATTTGTACCATGGTTGCATTGGCTGCCCATCGAGGTTGGAAAGTGCATCAGTTGGACATAAAAACAACCTTCTTGAATGGTGATTTGCAAGAAGAGGTTTATGTGAAGAAACCTCATGGATTTGCTATGAAAGAGAAAGAGCATATGGTTTGTCACTTGCATAAAGCCTTGTATGGTCTCAAGCAAGCTCCACATGCATGGTATGACAAAATCCATAAGCATTTGATTGCTCTTGGCTTCACATGTAGTCCGATTGAAAGCACACTCTATGTACGCAAAAATGGGGATGATCTTATGGTGCTTGTTCTTTATGTCGATGACATAATCTTGATTGGGTCATGTGATGCAAAACTTGACGTTCTTATGGATGATTTGCAGCATACTTTTGATGTCACTTATCTTGGTCTTTTGAGCTACTATCTTGCAACTAGTTTGTATCTGTTGAGGGGGGAATTGTTATGCATCAACCAAAGTATGTTGAAAAACTACTTCAGTGTGTTTTGACTTTGAGGATTGCAAGCCAATTTCCACACCAATCGAGACAAGATTCGGGTTCTCCGTTGAGGATTCCAGTGATGCATTTGACACTTCTCCTTATCAACAAGCTGTGGGATGTCTTATATATGCATGCAACACAAGGTCGGGTATACAGTATGTAGTTTCCCAGTTGAGTCGATTCATGCATAGCCCTGGCACTAAGCATTGGCAAGCAGTGAAATGTGTGATTAGATATCTTCGAGGCACTTTGAACTTATATCTCTTTTATGGCAGAGATATTCATCCATGCTTGCATGCTTTTAGAGATAATGATTGGGCTGGTTGTTATGATACTCGCTTGTCCACTAGTGGTAATTGTTGAAATGAAAAAGAACTACTCCTACTCTAATCACATGCACACATCAAACAAGCTAAGGAGGAAGGAACAAAAGATAACAAAACATTATGAATGAATTAAAATGGAAATGAACTTACAAAGATTGCTCTATGAGCATGGTGACTCCATGAGGAGAGGATGCACACTCTTGGCAATGAGCTAGAGTGGAATGACTTGTGTGGAGTGAAGGGAGGCCTTGCTTATATGGAGTTTGGGAGAATTCCCTTGCATGTGGGATAAGTGAACTTGCATGAGAATGAAACTAGCTTTGGACAAAAGGGTGGAGCATAGAACTCTCAACACCCCCCCCTCCATGTGGTGACCCTTTTGTTTTTAATATGGGGGACTAGTGACATATGGGATCACTTAGTCTATGGGTTTTTAGGATCCAAGGACATATGGGATCCTTGGACATAACTTGGACATATGGGATCCAAGGGGTTTTTGAGGGGATCTAGGGACATATGGGATCCCTAGACATATAAAGGGTTTACATCATGGGGTAGGTGGTGTAAATGAGATGCTTTAAAAGAGATATTCTTTACAAATGGTTGCCTTGGGTGACCCATCAGATTCTCCATCACTTCTTTCTTCACTGATGTTGGCATATTTCTTGGGTTTGTAGTAGCGTTTCTCTTCTGGATGATTTGTTCTTTTGCAGAAGCGACATGGTCTGTACTTTTGATGAGGTGGTTTCTTCTTGCTGAACAAAGCTTTCTCTTGAGAGGAGCTATGGTGTTGAAGATTCTTTTCTTCATCAAGGAGGGCAGCTTCAACATCGCTAAGGGTTGGTTGTGGAAGAAGCCTAAGTGTGGTGATGATGTGGCCATATGAATCCTGGGGAAGACTTCGTAGTAGCAAGGCAATGAGTACATATTCATCAAGCTTTTTGTCAATGTCAACAAGTTGAGTACACATACTCTTGAAGATATTGAGATGGGAGGCCAGAGAGGAGTTGGGCTCCATTTTGAGATCAAATAAGTTCATAAGGAGGGTGATTTTGGAAGATTTGGCTTTATATCCAAAAAGATGATCAAGTTTTGCCCAAGCATCATAAGCGGTGCCCTTCTCATCAATGTGATGCACATAATGATCACTTAATCCTAGGGCAATAATAGATAGTGCTTTCTCATCCTTGGTTTGCCAAGAAGCTTCACCTTCTCTTGTAGCGGGTTTCTTCTCCTTGTCACTAGCAATGCCCCATAGGCCTTTCTTCATGAGCTTGTATTGCATTTTGACTTGCCAAGTGTGGAAATGTTGGCCATTGAAGGTGGACTCGTTCTTTTCCTCCATAGTCAAGAATGAGGTAGGGATTTGAATGGAGAAGCTTGCTTAATAAAGTATTTGGCTGCCTGCGATGTGTACCTGAAATGGAGAGAAAGACTTAGTGCTAATATACCAGGGGCACAAAGGAAGGTCTTACCACTTATGAATGTGGCAGTGTCTAATCCTTTACAATGAACCATTAATTGAGTGTCAAGATATGATGAGGTTTCCTTTGATGCATGAAGAATCATATTTATATAGAAAAACATAAATTCTTAATGATGCATATGGCATGAAGGGGAAACCTCAACTCTCGCTGATACAAATTGAGAGTGGAAAATATGAGTAGTAATAGTTATGTCAAATATGTGCATGGATGTGTTCTGGAAAACAAATGAATCAGAGGAAGTACAACGTTGGGAATGTGCTGCTTGACAATCACACATTCTATGTGGTCATCCATCCCAATGTGGACCAGGCTTTCGTGCTTGTGATCACCATGGATCGCATCCATGAGGATAAAAATCGGATCGTGCATGACATGGCTATGGCTCTTAGTACTATTGGTGCACAATGGTTGTTGACATTCTCTCTCCTGCACGTGGCTCAATCAGTAGGCTCACACCAGAGGATACCAAAAAAGATGACATCATAAATTATGTAGACAGATACATGCATGTGGCTCGCTTTTGGCCAGTTTGTGAATCGCCAGATACATTGTTCCAGCCCGGATGATCTCTATCTGCTGGGCTCTTTGTCCTTCTGCAGTTGTCAGTCGGAGCTGCTCATCAATGCAGAGAGCATCTGTGCAGAGAGTTTAACATAGAGACCTCTGCACAAGTTAACATGCAGACTTCTACGCGTCATTCGGAACCCCTATGGAGCCCATTTGGCGCTCGCATGAGAGCCTCAGGTAGTCTATCCCTTTGCGGATCTTCATCAGCCACGTAGATCTATTCCCCATCGCTCCTCCATGAATCCCGCTTTCTCCGAGTCAAGCCTTCGTCTGCTTCAGCATTAGCACTTCACTGCAACGAAGGTGGCTCTAAGCTCTGCTGGAATGGGTTCAGAGACAGTCAACCCGAACGCATACCCTCTTGCAGATGCCCAACTTACCATCACTATTTTGGAAAGGGTGCAAATGAAGCGATGAAGACTCTAAAGAGAGGTTTTGTAGAATTCATTGTGATGGAAGCTGACACTGAGCCTTGAGAGATTCTCTTACACCTTCCTTTATTGGCTGAGTCTCTCTTTGTTTCTCTGGCGCTGCTTATTCACAGTCTTCATCTTTACTGAAAGACTTGACTTCATTATGCAAACTTCCGCCCAGAGATTCTTCTGCAGCTATGTTCATTGCACTCAGCATGTGTAAAGCAAGTGTGAAGCTTTTGTTCCTCTATCCTTGGTATTTCCACGCATCTTCGAATCCAAGAAATAGAAAGCAGGTCGTTGATTCACGCTTTGAAATGCTGTAGTATACTTCTTCTTTGTCGCTAATCTGCCCAACAGTAGTAGCACTTGCAAATGGTTGGGACCACGATCTTTAGGAGAAAGACTTTAAAGAACTCTGATCAATGATTTCTGAGCCTTCTCGACAGGCTTGTCTCGCTCCGACTGAAGCTCTTTTCACATCAACACCACATTACTGCTTGATGTCTATCGCCTAAAGTGTTTGCCTCTTGCCCACAATGTTCAGCTTCGACATATGTGCATGCCATAAACTGCTCATTCAATCTCCAAGATGTGCTTCTGAAATGTTTATAAACACTTTTTATTGCAAAGTGGAATGCTCAACAAAGCACTTATTCTTGAAATGATTGCTACTTAGAAACATCTTTATTGCAAAGAAGCAAAACGGACTATGATACGAACAAGAAGCTCTAAACAACAAATAGAATAGTGCTATGATGAAATAGAATAGTGCTTAGAAGCACTTTATTAGAATGAACTGCAAGGATGGGAGGGAGGGATTAAGAGAAGAATGGATCTTAACTAATGACAATAAAGATGATGAAAACACAAATTGAAAAAATGAACCTATGCTCTGATACCATGTTGAAATGAAAAAGGACTACTCCTACTCTACTCACATGCACACATCAAACAAGCTAAGGAGGAAGGAACAAAAGATAACAAAACATTATGAATGAATTAAAATGGAAATGAACTTACAAAGATTGCTCTATGAGCATGGTGACTCCATGAGGAGAGGATGCACACTCTTGGCAATGAGCTAGAGTGGAATGACTTGTGTGGAGTGAAGGGAGGCCTTGCTTATATGGAGTTTGGGAGAATTCCCTTGCATGTGGGATAAGTGAACTTGCATGAGAATGAAACTAGCTTTGGACAAAAGGGTGGAGCCTGGAACTCTCAAAAGTAATTGCTTTTTCCTTGGAGACTCATGCATATCTTGGTTGAGTAAGAAGCAACCTACAGTGGAGACATCAAGTTGTGAAGCTAAGTATAGGGCAATTTTCACAGCTACAATGCAGTGTATATGGCTGAGACGCCTATTGATGGATCTTTGCATGGAGATTGATGTTGCTACGCATATTCTCACTGATAGTTAGAGTGCTTTGGTTGTTGCACGAAACCTAGTGTTTCATGCACGGACCAAACATATTGAGGTGCATTATCACTATGTGAGAGAGCGCCTTCATGCAGGAGATATTGATTTGATATATGTGCCTACACAAGATAATGTGGCAGACATATTCATCAAAGCTCTTCCACGGGAAAAGTTTGAAGCTTTTCACAAAGCTTTAGGCTTATTACCTTGTGGGGGCTGATCTATCACTCCTTGTATGTGTTCACATCATTTGCTCTAGGGGGGTTTGTTACACTTATGTGTTCCTCGAGTAGCTTTGATGTGAACCTTTTCCCTATACATGGGCACTTTTTACTCTAGTGCTAGCTAGAGGTTTTTTCCCCATGTTACCACATACTTGATACTCTCATATGTGGTGGTACTTTGTACTTAGGGATATTATTCAGCTCTTACTTCAGTTGAGTTCATCATCAATAGAGAGAGCTATTCCAGCCATTGTCTTCTCCGTGTGTCTTGCTGCGTTTGTGCTCCTTGTGTGTGCTTCTCATGTGTCTCTTTCACTTCTACACACACCCAACAGATATGAGCTGGAAAATAATAGATAAATTTAGCAAATATGCATATTTTATTCCATGTAAAAAGACAAAATCGATACTTAAAGCTAATAAATGTTTATGAAATATATTTTTCCACATCATGTGTTCTCCATAGTTATTTTCTCATATCATGATATTCATTTTTCTAATCACTTTTGGTTTGCATCGCTTAAAAAAAAACTTAGATTGGTTTTGCATTTCATATAAAAGTAATGAAAAAAACGAAGCAACTAATAACATTTTTGTAAAAAAATTATAATGTTATTTTATAAATAGCTCTATGATTTTGAATGAAAACGTTGAAAATTCTTCATTTTTCATACAATAACACACCACATTGTGCTTTTATGCATCCACTTTCTAAAATTGTATTTGGCAAAAGACTCCCCATTCGATATGATTCTATAGCTAGGGATCTCTATGGCTGATTCTATAGCTAGGGATCTCGATGGCTGATTCTATAGCTGGGGATATCTGTGGCTGATTCTATAGCTAGGGATCATACTAACTTACTTCAAGAAGTTTACCTTTAATTTATGCAAATTAAAGAAAGGCACATACAAAATCCTAATAAAAAAATGAAAATAATCGATAAGATTGAGTTGAATCTCCAACATGGGGCTTTTACATCTATATTTATGCCTATGCCTTGCATATGGGATGTAAAGGGTGTCTCTACCTTATGAGATTGGGTGTGTTGTGATTTCTTCTTTTTTTTGTTCTTAAAAAATAAGGAAAAACTAGGACCTAAAGTGTGTAAAACATAACCTAAAAGTGAAAATAGTACCATGATCTAATGGACCATTCAAGATCATACAAAAAACTACTAAAAATTCACTTGAGTTGGAAATATCCCCAAATTGCTATTAGTATATAATTAGTGACTTCCCCTCGTGATTGTATGTTGTATTGTTTGTATTGCACATTTGTAAGGGCCCCATTATGCAAATAAATCAACCATGCATTACCCCAGTAGTTGAGATCCCAGCATAGATTCTAGATGAAGACCATATTGGACCATTTATGACTTGTAGATGGCCTAGGCAGAGTTGTCTCACCATCAAGTGAGATTTTGATTGGAATTGTATGCAAGGAAAAGTTAAAACACATGACTCTTTAGCTTCAGACCTTGTGTTGACACTAACATGATTCAAGATCACGAATTTCAGATCAATTTTGACACCATAACCCAATAGTTTTTTTTTCCTTGTTTGATGTTGCTTATCATGGATTCAATTGCTTTGTTCAATGCACTATGTAATAGTGGCCCTCATTTATTGCTTGTGTGTGGGTGACAATCCACTATGTGTGTGGTGCCCCCCACACAAATGTCCATGTCTAGTTGACCATAGAAGGCCACACCTCTCCATCCTCTTATTTTTAGATGACTCGTACATTAGTTCAAATATCAATTCGAGCAAAAATATCTTTACCTTGTAATCTACCATTTAAAATTGTCTAGATTGCCATTTAAGTTCTACCTTGAAAGTGTATGGGGAAAATATTATCATCATTGTATTTTCTATTGTTAAATTTTTTTCCTAATTCTATTTCTATTGTGTCCCTTCTTTTCTCTTCTATTGCATTAATCTCTCTTGCATAATTGCATTTTCAAAATTGGAATATACATAATTCTTCAAAGAAAAACACCCAAATAAACTTCTCTAATGATTCCACTTATTAGAAATCCTCAAAAACTTGAAGAAGATAGGATAGTTAAGAAAATAATTGATGATGATGATGTAACTACAACATTCACCAGTCTTCAGTATCTGAATATTCAATAAAAAATACAACAATTAATATGTGGAAGAATCTCAATGGATACAAAAAGCATGGATTACTCCGCAATTTCAAAAAGTGGCATTCTGTCATAAATGAACCTATTGAACTTTGTTTATTTCTGTTTTTTGCATACTAATGGCTTATCACATGTTATTGCATGTGGTATTGGCTGCATTATGCTTGGTAGATAGAGAAATCTATGTGATTTGTATTTCAATTAATAGATCAAGGATCATGAAAACATGGACATCACTTAATCATTGAAAATTATATTTATTCTGCAAATGATGTAAAAAAGGCCCTTATGCTGGAAAGGTTAATTATTAACAAGTTCATGGTTGTTTTTTCCTTTAAAAATAGACAAACTCATAATTTCTATGGATAGGCATACTAATTGTCTTTCATGGTGGCTTTGTTAAGCAATGGGCCATGAATGACTCTCCTTGTAAAACTCTATTTGTGAACTAATAAATAATATCTTCAAATACATGCATTTTGGAACTTATACAATGAAATATGTTGAAAAAGATTGCACCCAATACTATGTATCATCTTTTTTCTTTGCATCTACATTCTATTATGTTTTCGGTACTCTCTTTGGTTCATGTTTCTCTATGTGTTTGCATATTAGCATGTGAACCTGCTCCAATTTTGCATGTCTTCACATATAGAAATGCATGCATGTGGGTGCACTTGTATTCACACTCATACATGTAGTCAACACATACACATGTAAGCATACGCACATGTTTCATATATTTTATTCACCACATAAAGGTGTAAGCACATGCACACATACATTTTTCATATATTTTATTCGCATAGTTAGGCATACACGTTGAGAGGAAACGACAAACCCTTTTTTAAAATTTTCACATTGGATTTATTTAGTTTGGGAACTTTTGGCAACTTTTTCTTTCGTTTATTTCTTGAAATATGGCGTGATGAGAGGCTACTTCTCACTTGTCACTTGGACTAGTATTCCTCAAGAAATCAGATTTATGTTTTTTTTTTTCAAAAGAAAGTTCAGGGGAGGCCTAATCTCCCATGCTATAATTAATAATTAATAAAATAACTCAAAAATATAGTGAAGAACAAAGCGCCCATGGGGTCTCCCATATCCTACAAAGCACATAGAAAAGATTGGAGCAAAAAAGCATGACATTTGTTTTTACACACTATGCAAACACATAAATGCATGCATTCATGACACGGATGCCCACTTAACTTTCTGCATGATAAGGTGTCTACTAGGCCTAACCACTTGAGAGGTTGAAGGGCTTTAGTCAACCACTAGAATAGTGTCTAGATCTTCTAGTGGATTGCAAAGGAGGATATATACGTTTAAGGGTGAATTCACACAGGGCAGTACTATTTTGCCGAGTCCAGATAAGTGCCATCCTCTTGAATTCATACATCGACGGCCTTTTTTAAAACAATACGGATGTACTTAAAGTTATTGGTTGAGCGATAAAATGGACCAATAAAAATTCAATGTCAAAGTGACACAAAAATATGTACCAAGGAGGAAAAGTTGTCTCAAAAAATGGTGGAGCCAGAATATTTTGCTTTATAAAAAAAAGCACTTACATTTGGGATGAGAATTTGTGCCCTCATTCTTTGTTAACATAGCCTTGATATCCAATGATGTTATCATTCTTGGATGATCCCAACGGATTTAACATTTCAAGATCTAAAGGAATCATATCGATGGTCCATTCATTCACCTTTTTTTTTTTTAGTACAATAGGAATTGAAATCACACTCACACACCCACGATATGGTACAAAGGACTTCGAATACACTCTTAAGAGCTGACGCATCTAGTCTCGGGTGGGACTTGAACCCTCACCATCTGCTTAGGAGTACAAGGCACTACTGCTAAACCATGCTCGCTGGATTTCATTCACCTTTTTATAATTAATTATTGATTGATATGTTGTTTAAGGAGTCTGATCTTTAACTTATTCTTCTTCACATGGGCTTGAAGTTTGAAGAGTTCAATGTGTTACCATTACACCACACTCCCTCGACTTTTGATGAGATGAGTGCGAAAACGTCCTTCACTATGTTATTCATCAATATCATAATAGCAAACACAAATAATTCACATGACTTTCCTTATCCATGACAAGATGTGCATGTGATTGTAAACAAGCATAGATCCTCTCTTATCAAGGGACTCTTAAACCTTGGAGTCACATGAGGATATGTGAAAGATTCCAATCAGTTATAATGGAAATTAGACGAGTTCATGTGATTCGTCATAAAATTGAAAACGAAGTTAACCTTTTTTTATTTGAAAATGGAGGTTTGGTGGGCTCCTACGCTCTCATTTTTAACTTCGAAAGAACAACTATACAAGTGAATAGGCATAGT
>CM035414.1:71759630-72014630 GCA_020310875.1 Ceratopteris richardii
CCATGTGACTTTCCATATCTCATGATTGGCTCCAATTTTGGGGATATGCTTCCATTGCATCCGAAACGTGCCAAAACCCCAAGATCGACGGTCTATTTGCTGAATTCTGACTCCCGGAGGTCTTGTTTCAAGTCGTTGACATCATGATGATCCACATCAAGACCGTGCCAAGCATGATGGACTCCATATCCAGATTCCATACTCAAAAATATCGAGTCTACTCTAGATGATATATATAAAAGACTTCGAGACTTTGAATGGAGGTTACAGCAAGGTGATTGCTCAGTTGGAGAATTCGCATCAGACTTCAAAATTGTATTTCAAGGATCCACATATCAAGAAGACTATCTAGTTAGTCAGTTTCAAAGTGGTCTCAGAGATGAAATAAAGGGTTGTTTATCCTCTATATCTTAGCTAAATACTTTAGATGAAGCTATCAATCAAGCAATTCAGTGTGAGAATCGGTTGTTAAAAGAAAGCCAAGTCCAAGAGTTAAAAGTCTTGAATAATGAAGACACTATTCCTCAAGAATCTGAATCAAGAATCTTTGAAGCCCAAAAAGTCATTACAAATGGTATGGAGCATAAAAACTATGAAGATAACAAGAAGATAAAGGATAAGAAGGAGTTCATGTTCAATCAAGGAGGTGAGCTTACTCAACGCTCTCCATCAAAGATCTTGGAAACACAACATTCCACTAGAAGCTCAAAGGATCTATCGCATGAAGAACCAAAGGAAGCTCAAGAGACACCCAATCCTTCACCACCTATCATGATTGAGAATCATGAAGAATTCGAGGTCATGCATGTATTAGATTCAAGGATCTCTTGAGGAAGATTGGAATGCCTTGTGTGTTGGAAAACATATGACATCAATGATCGTACTTGGAAGCTTATAGAAAATCTTCAGAGAGCAAAGATCAAGGCTTTTGAATTCCATAAGAAGAATCCAATGAAACCTAAGCTAGAGAACATAGCCGCTCCTCATGGAACTCATCGCTTGAGGGGGAGGTGATGTCATGGACACAAAGAAAACCATCTTAAACATTGGATTCCATGTGACTTTCCATATCTCATGATTGGCTCCGATTTTGGGGAAACTAATGCTTCCATTGCGTTTGGAACGTTCAAAACCCCAAGATCGACTGTCTATTTGCTGAATTTTGAGACATGGAGGTCTTGTTTCAAGTCAATGACATCATGATGACATCATCAAGTCCTAACTGCCATATAGCACTGCCTTTGAACACCTATAAAAGGAGGGGTTGGCCACATTCATTCTCAGTCTTGTGGATACCAGTCTTGGGAGCTCAAGGAGTCTTGATCACCAAGTAAGTACTTTCAAGTTCTAGTTCGAGTTCTAGTCTTGTCTCTTGCACTAGTCTTGTCTAGTCTTGTATTCTGGACATACTCTTTTGACTTGTTGTAATCTCGTAGTATGAGATCCTTTTAAGTTATTTCTTGTAGCTAGTTCATCTCCCTGAAGGAGTTCTTGTAATCATGACATCTTGTTTCATACTTCCGATCCCGGGTTATGGGATCTTGTGTATCATCTCTAGTCGAGTTATCCATACCTATTAGTCTCGGGTTGTGGGACTTCGTGTATCAATTACGTATTCTTGTATCATTTTCCCTACATGGGTGTTCTTGTAATCAGAAGTGTATTTGTCTAGTGTAGTCAGATAGCACAACCTAGTGCTCCACTAACAAAATGCTCTAAAGTCAATTTAGTTTTCCAAAGCTCTTGAAATGTGGATTTCCACCTGGCATGTGGTTTATTGAGTTTCCATCTCTAATCACTTTGAGTGAAACTAATATGCTCATGTAAGAGGGATGCATAATATGTATTCACTTTACCAATCCATCTTGTGTGTTTGGCATAAATCCAATCCATCCATGGAGATGATGAATCTATAGAGAGGGGAACTTCAAATTGTTGCAAAAATTGCACAAGGTGAAATTATTTAGATCTATAAGCAGCCCCAACTCTATATTTTCTTCTTTCTGCTAAGAAGAAATCGACTCCCATCTTGCATCATAACAATTTGAGACCAAGGAGATGCCTTGTTATTAAAATACCTTGATGTTGCCCTAGTGTATATAATGTTGACGACATGATTTTATCTATCACTTTTCCATTTGTGTTCGTATGAATGCATCTGCATTTTGTATCTAGGAGACCCTCCATTTCATTCTAGTTGTATCTCATTGTATTTGGGTACCTTGCCATTTGCTTCTACCTTGTAATCATTCTCCTTCAAGGGGAATTATCCTATATATATTGTACTTTGGAGACACTCCTCAAACTCTATATAAGGAGGGTCTCTCCCCCACTTTGTACTTGCTTAGAAGCTTGGAGAGCCCATTTCATGCTATTGGCAAGCTCATTCTAATCCATGCGAGTTTACCCATTTTTGGTTTTCGCATTTGTACTCTCTACATGGTATCAGAGCACTAATCTGAGGTCTTGGTGGTTTTCCCATCGGTGGTGCTTTTGGTGGTGGTGGGGCTTGAGTTTTGGTGGTTTACTTTCTCCCCATTGAGAGCCCTTTTCCATCATATTTATACTCTTTGATTCTCATTTTGCCCAATTGCCCACCCTCCCACCCTTCTCTTTCATCCATTCTTCCATTTGTTTACCCCCCATTCTTCCATTCTTCCACCCTTCTAGTGGTAGTCTTTGGTGGCTCTTAGCAATGATGTGGCATTGCTCTTCGTTTAGTGATATCTTTGTGGAATCATTGGCATATTTCCAATCTAGTTAAGTGTTTATAAACACTCTTGAATTTCTTTTCACAAACTCGTGGTCTTTGATGATGATGTAATGGCTTTTCTTTATTTTTGGAGACCATTTTGGTCATATCGATGAGTTTATGATTGTTTTTGTGGATTTAATATACAACAGTTTGCTGTTGTATCTAAAGTCTGCAAACTTCGATCATTGGAAAAGTAGTAGCATTGAACACAATTCCTCATTTTTTGGTGCACTGTGCTCAATATAGCTTGTAAGTGTGTGCAACATTGCCCATCTCGTAAGCCATTGCTCTGCGCATCATTTTTTTTACATTCATTACTTGATTCTGTAAAGCTCCCGAAAGAAGCTCGCATTCTCTGCATTCAACACATGTCAATCTTTGCCACTCTAGTAGTCATAAACACAAGCTCAACATTTGCTATGCCTCCTTGGATCAACACTCTTTGATTCCTCCGTTGATTGTTCACCAAGCTCAAGTTTGTTACCTGTACCAACCCCTCTTGTTATTTGTTGTTCAATTTGTACTACTACAAGGTGTCTGGGGAGCATTGGATTGTGCTCTCCGACTACAATAGACAAGATCTCGGAAATGCACTTCTGATTACAAGAACACCCACGTAGGGAAAACGATACAAGAATATGTGACTGATACAAAACGTCCCACAACCCGGGACCGATAGGTATGAAAAACTCGACTAAAGATCATACAGGAGATCCCACAACCCGGGATCGTAAGTATGGAACAAGATATCTAGATTACAAGAACTCCCTTCTCGGAGATGAACTAGATACAAGAAATAACTCGACAAGATCTCGTACTACTAGACTACAAGAGGACAAGACTAGATGTCAAGGATACAAGACTAGACAAGACTTACTTGGTGGTCACGACTCCTTGAGCTCCCAAGATTGGTATCCACAAGACTGATTATGAATGTGGCCAACCCTTCCTTTTATAGGTTTTCAAGGGTGGTTACGATTTGATGATGTCATCGATGACATCATCAACTGAAAACAAGACCTACGGGTGTCAGAATTCAGCAAATAGGCCGTCGATCTTGGGGTTTTGGCACATTCCGGACGCAATGGATCTCGTACTACGAGACTACAAGAGGACAAGACTAGATGTCCAGGATATAAGACTATACAAGACTGGAACAAGGAACAAGACAAGAACAAGAACTTGAACTTGGAAAGTACTTACTTGGTGGTCACGACTCCTTGAGCTCCCAGGACGGGTATCCACAAGACTGATTATGAATGTGGCCAACCCTTCCTTTTATGGTTTTCAAGTGCGGTTACGATTTGATGATGTCATCGATGACATCATCAACTGAAAACAAGACCTCCGGGTGTCAAAATTCAGCGACTAGGCACTCGATCATGGGGTTGATCACGTTCCATTCATCGTCCAGTAGCTTAACTTTGAGTACTTAATGACAAATCTTGGCTTACTTCACTACTTCTTAGGCATGGAAGTTTTGGAGATGAAAGAAGGCATATTCCTATCTTAGAGGAAGTAGCGCCCTAATATGTTTTCCAGGTATAACTAGACGAGTGTGGCTCAATCTTTAATCTCTTGATCCCAACGTCAAGTGCACACAAGAGGATACATCATCATTCTTGGACGTGCATGATTATTAAAAACTAGTTGACTTTTTACCATACCTAGCCAATTCGAGACAAGACATTGCCTGTGTAGTTGGTATACTCAACTAGTTTGCATATCAACCTTGTTAGAAACATTGGCAAGTTGTTCAAAGATTACTTTATTATGTCGCTTTCACCTAACATCATGGTCTTTGATACAAAGGGGAGCATTCATCTCGTAGGATATTCTGATTCAGATTGGGTTGGTGATTTTGATTCTCGATGGTCTACTTCTGGATACATATCCTTGCTTGGCTCAGGACCTATCTCTTAGGCAAGTAAGAAATAACTTGTAGTTGCTCTATCATCCATAGAGGCTGAGGATCGAGCATCCAACTTTGCAATATATAGGGCCATATGGCTTCGTTATATATTATCTGACATTGGTATTTTGTAGGATACTCCTACATGCATCCGCATCGATAGTCAAGGAGCCTTGGCCATCGTCAAGAATCTTGTCTTCCATGCTCGGACCATGCACATCTAGATCCAATACCATTCATCTGCGAAAAGATCATATCTCATGAGATTACTATGGAGAATTTTGAATACATGTTCACAAAGGCGCCTCGAGTTCTTCTCTAGCACTTGATGGACCTCTTCAACATTCAATCGCTCCAAAATAGACCTGGAGAGGGGGTGTTTATGACATGATTTTATCTATCACATTTCCATTTGTATTCATATGAGTGCATCTCCGTCTTGTATCTAGGAGACACTCCATTTCGTATTTATTTAGTTGTATCTCATTGTATTTGAGTACCTTGCCATTTGCTTCTACCTTTAATTCATTCTCTTTTAAGGGGAATTATCTCACATATGATGTACTTTGGAGAGCCTCCTCCAACTCTATATAAGTAGGGCCTCTCTCTCACTTTGTACTTGATTAAAAGCTTGGAGAGCCCACGTCATGCTCTTGGCAAGCTCATTATAATCCATGTAAGTTTACCCATTTCTTGGTCTACTTACTTTGAGTGTCACATTCTTTCATTTTGTGAGTACACTCTTTTTTCATTTTGCTTTCGCATATGTACTCTCTACTTATGCGAACAAAGAAGCTACAAACTACTTGGAATTAAGAAACTCATTGTATAAGATGTTGTGTGCAAAGGGGCATGTGAAAAGAGCTTATTCCATTGTCCACGCACCACATTCTTTTGTAATAAACCGTACCATTTTCTACCGTTTTCCAAAAAACCTCTATCCATATAGGAAATACATGGGAGCATATCCTCATCGTGAATGGTGCTCTTCTTGCTATAGTATGTGCATGAACTTCTAATAACTCAAATCCCCTCAATATTTTGGGCTTACACACATATTTTCAAGCTGACACATATTTCCATGCCGATACAACAGTAGATATGTCATGCTTTTTATTCTAGAAAAAGTTCTTAATCAATTTGCTGAATACATGAAAATGGAATTTCTTTCAATCCAATAAAAGCATACAGTACATTATGTATGGTTGCATAAATGCTTGGATAATCTTCATCCTATGCAATGGCCATTCTGCGTCGTTCCATAAGTCTATTTTCATCTTAAATTTTTTAATGACAAAAGAAATCAAATCCTTAGTATGCACATCAGTACCCAAGGGATATCCCATCCACATTGTATCTTTCCATTCCAAGGAAAAGAAACAAAATCCCTGGAGGATACATCAATAAGAGCTGATTCCTTGACATTAACGTCAAGGTCAAAAGCAATAAAGAATGGGGATAGTGATGAAAGAATTTCTTTAATATTTTCGAAAGATATTTGGGCAAAAATGAAAGTATCATCAGCAAATCTCATTGTAATTTTGTCTATTCCAAAAAAAGACATCATGTGTATAGATTGAAATCTCATCTTAGACTTAAGCATATGAAATGTGGGCATAGAAGCTAAAGCATAGAAGAGGGGGCTCATAGGGCATGCTTGGCACACTGAAGTTCTAATCGAGAAAGGTGAGGAGAGCTTTCCATTATATCAATATGAGAGGCATTGACATTAGCCATTAGATAGACAAGATGAAAAATTCTTTTCCCAAATCTTAATTTTTGCATAGTAGTTGTTATAAAGTCCCATCAGATACGATCGAAAGCTTGCTCAAAATCAACTTGTATGCAAAGCACCTCTCGCTTAGAGCTCATTGCATGCTCCATAGCCAATCACACCATGAGTATGTTATTGAATATAGGTCGGTGATTATTGAAACCAATCTCTATTGGGTGAACTACTGAGGGGACAATGGTTTTCAACCTGAGAGCGAATACTTTGGCAAATGTTTAATATTTTATACATTATTCCCATCATAGTGATGAATCTTCAATCACTTATGAGTTTGGGATCTTCAACTTTTGAGATAAGCTTAATCATCCCTGTTTGAATGAGAATGGCACTTTCTAATCTTTCCATATCTCATTACAAGCATCTATGATTATATGCCTTAGTATTTACCAAAAATGAGATAAACCATCCAAACTTGGAGCTTTTCCTTGTTTCAAGGATTGCACAGCCATAAGTACATTTTCCTTAGAGATGGATTTCTCTAGCACCATTGCCATCTTATTATCTACCAAACAAGGAGTAGATGTTAGAGAATAGTCCTTAAGAGCAATGTCCCATAGTGAATTTGCACAAGGAGGTGAGGCAAATATATGTTGGAAATGTTGTGTGCATGCATCAACGATGGAATCAGCATCTATAAGTGATTGTCCTTGAACATCCAAGGATGAAATGGAATTGTGAGCATGCTTCCTACGTAAGTGATCAAAGAAGCATTTGGAATTAGCATGAAAACCATTTACTTCAATACATCTGGCTTTCACCTTTGCAGCTTGCATATTAGCATTCTCAATGGATTGTAAGCATCTATGTGCATCACAAAGATGATCATACTCAGCATTCGATAAAGTTCCTTCATTATCCACTTTGGAGCATAACAAGGAAATAAGATGTTGAGCCTCAAAGATAGCAGATTTCAACACCTCTACAATCTTTCCCACATTCCCTAATAATTTGCTGCATCGAATCGACAATGAATTCCCACGTCATGCCGGTAGATGCATGCATTTAATTGGCTTTTTGCACCATCAATTCTACCTTGGATTTGAAGAGAGTTGTTGACATCCATAAATGATTCACTCTCAATGGTGCTTTTGTTAGCTTATTGGACATCATCACATGCCAATCAAAGTCATATAAGAACATCATGAAAGGGCTATGATCAGATAGCAATGTGGTAGCATCAATACATGCCTTAGAAGAGGCATGCAAAAAGTGTATGTGAAAATAATAGCATCGATCTAGCCTACTCATAGCACTTTTATGAGATCTAGAATGGAAAATAAACCTGAGAGAGTTACCCCAATTGCTTCTCATATGTCTCTACATTGAAGCATATCCAAAATAGACATCGAGAGGTCTCTTTCTTGAGCAGCAAATAAAGATGATTGAGTGGTGCAATCTCTCTCATCATCCACCATATTAAAATCAACACATAACAGAGCACGAGCATCCTTTAATGGCTGAGATTGGATTTTATAACAATATTGTATGGCCTGCAGTAAATGATGCCACGTTTGCACTCTTTTTTCTGGAACGTCTGGGGCGTACAGATTTATACATACATATTCAGTCTTGTCAATGATCATCTTGATGAAACAGAATCTTCCATACACATGATAACTCGGACAGAACTATGCCCTTTTGAGCATTAAGAAGGCAGCCATAATATCCATTTTTACAGCCATTATAAAATAATTGAAAATCCTTAAATGAAAAATGTACATTAGCCAGATCCTGCTTTTTCTTCTCTTGTGAAGCCACAAAATCAAGCTTATGCTTGATTATCCATCTCTATAGTCTAGTCCGTTTTCTGTATTGCCCCAATACTTGAATGTTCCATGTAGCTATTCTCATGTAGTAGATGCTAGGGCATCTAGGGAATTCGATTGTGCCAATGCAGGAACAACGTCATGCAATTCAATATCCATATTCTCTAGGAATCCTGGCAATAAACTATCATTTTCCGGTGCAAAATTCGCATCATCAGTTGGAGAGGTAGAGCACCCATAATGTGACTTGCTCCTTTTACCTCTGAGAAGAGATTTCTTATAGCTGACTTTAGTGAAGCCATCACTGCCTATGCTTCTTTTAGTCAAGTTAGTAGCTCTTCCAGCTATGGGATGCTTACTAGTACCTACTCCATCCTTACATCTCAGTTGATTACCTTTCAATGGTGTAATGGGTGCAATAGGAGGGATCATATGCTTCCCTATCATTGTTTTACCTTTATCATGAGTGTGTGGTATTGTTGGAGGAGGAACGGGTATCATATTCTCAAACTGTCAATCAAGTGTACTTGCTAACCCTTCTTATCTCTGCATGACTATACTTTCTAGCTTGCTGATTACTGTATTACTGAACTACGTCGAACTGCTTGCAAAGTCGACCTGCATCGAAACCACTCCATTCCCTTCATAGACTTCTACGAGCATGAAACCTTATGCTGACAATAGTGACCTGCTTCAAAACCCTAGAAAAGACAAAACCAACTATATGTATAGAATAGAAGAATGCCATCATCACCTCCATCGTCGATCATCATATATCATATGTGAATTAACACACACACACACACACACACACACACACACACACACACACACACACACACACACACGCATGCATGCATGCATGTGTACACGCACGCACGCATGCATGTGTACACGCACGCACGCATGCATGTGTACACGCACGCACGCATGCATGTGTACACGCACGCACGCATGCATGTGTACACGCACGCACGCATGCATGTGTACACGCACGCACGCATGCATGTGTACACGCACGCACGCATGCATGTGTACACGCACGCACGCATGCATGTGTACACGCACGCACGCATGCATGTGTACACGCACGCACGCATGCATGTGTACACGCACGCACGCATGCATGTGTACACGCACGCATGCATGCATGCATGTGTACACACACATGCATGCATGCATGTGTACACACACACACACACATATATATATATATATATATATATATATATATATATATATATATATATATATATATATATATATATATATGTGTGTTTGTGTGTGTGTATGTATGTATGTATATGTGTGTGTATGTGTATGTGTGTGTGTGTGTATGTATGTATATATATTTGTATGTATATATATACATATATATATATATATATATATATATATATATATATATATATATATATATATATATATATATATATATATATATATATATATATATATATATGTATGTATATATATAATCTTTTTTTTTTGGAAGTATGCTTATTTCTTAAAAAATGAGTAATATATAGGGAGATATGTTTACATATCTCGTTACTTCCACAATGGTCTATGAAACTAGTCTACTTGCATCATCTGACTTAGTAACCATGTCGACGGAGCTTTGAGAGCCGTTGTCTACGTTTTGCATGCTTCACACATAACAAATTGCATTTTTTTGCTTACATATTTGCCATGTGAAAGGACTCAGGAGGCACTTGTTGTCGATTTGCAAACATTTTTTTGTTTCTGCTTTGTCAAACGTGAGGTCACAAAGAGCTACGTAGTGGTGAGCTCGATTGCTCCAAACACCAAGGGAGAATGGGTTGTTGTGTGAGGAGAGAGAAAGCAGAGAGGGAAACTTGTGCAGAAATTTGGAGACAAAGACGAAGAAGCTGAAGTTGAAGAAGTCCCATTCAAGTTATGAGAGTTTTGGAACCGAGTCTCATTGATAAGTGACTTTTAAGTCGTTTGGGCATGTTGACACGTGGCTACTGACCAAAAGTCATAAAAATAATGTAAATGGCTGCATTTGGTGCTAGGCTTCATTATGGCTGAGTTTGCCCATCACTTCCGGAAGTGATAGAAACTCAGTTCGCAGAGCTTCTTGTGAGTTCATGCTCGTGGTGTGTGTGCGTTGTGGGGTGTGTGTGTGAGCATGTATTCATTCTGAGCTCTATACCCACTATTGGGCATTGAGGACGTTAGTGGGGATGTCATAGTATTGAGTCGATACTGTGCATAGTGGAGCTTATATGCTATATAGTCTTGTGGTTGACTACCATGAGCTTGTAGTTGCACTTTCCTTTGAGGGTGAATTTGGGGTTTACCTGGATTCATTCTGGTATATATAACTCCCCAATTTGGGGTCCAAAAGTATAACAAAAATATGTCTGGAAAGCTCTTGAAGAGAGCTATCATGTAGAAGAGTCAAAATATACAAAAGGAGAGTCCTTGGGGGCATTTGTCCCCAACAACCTCCCACTAAGGACCAAGGAGGTTCTTTCAAGCTTAATTAACTCCCACCATTTGAGGTAGACACTTAGTAAGAACATCTACCGGATTCTGTGAAGTATTGGCCTTGATCAAAGTGATCAGATCATCCTCAAACACCTCTCTGATGAAGTGGTATCTCATGTCAATTTGCTTTGTGTGAGCATGGAACATGGCATTCTTTGCCAAACATATGGCACTCTAGCTATCACATCCAAGACGTGCCTTTTCAGGCATCCCAAACTCATTGCACAAGCAAGCTAACCAAATGGCTTCTTTGGAAGCTTCTGTGGCTGAAATATATTCAGCCTTTGTAGTAGATAGTGCAATTATCCTATGAAAGAGCACCGCTTGCAAGGGTGTATACATAATCACTTGTGGACTTGCGAGTGTCCACATCACCTCGCATGTCTGAATCTCAGAATCCTTTCAACTCCAATGGACTCTTTTCATAACATAGGCATTTACTTTTGGTCCCTTTCAAATATCTCAGGATAGATTTAACTGCCTCCCAATGAGCTTTGCCAGGATTAGCTATAAACCTGCAACAACTCCCACTACATGAGCAATGTCTGGCCGAGTGGCAACCATATCATACATAAGTGAACCAGAAGCTGATGCATATGGAACACTCTTCATGTAGTTGGCTGCATCACCATCTTTGAGACAATCATCCTTTCGAAAGATTGACATGTGGTTGCAAATTGCAATGGCATTCTAAGAGGCTTAGCATCAGCCACATTAAATCAGTCCAACACTTTTTCAATGTACTTTTCCTGGGATAAATGCAAAGTATGCTGCCGCCTATCCATTTTTATTCACATACAAAGTATATGCTCAGCTTTCCCAAGGTCTTTCATTGAGAATGCAGGGTTTAGCTGCACCAGAATCCACAATCCATGTTTGTGGCAAAGCATCATTCATAGTAAGCAAGGCATCCATCAGATCTCTCTTCGTGATCTGCATATCTTGTGCATGAATATTAACTCAAGCATCATTATCTTTTGCATGGTCTACTTCCATAGTAGCACAAAGAAGATCTTCTGCATCTGATAGTTCCTCAATGACGACACTAGAGGCCACTTTGGCCTTCTCTTTGTCCTTTTTCTTAGAGTTGTCATGTGCCTTATTCTTGGTGTCCTTTTTCTTCTTGTCACACGTGTTCTTCTTTCTTACTGCTTCACCTTTGTAGTATCTGCAATCAGGTTAGATTAAAATAGATTAGATTAGATTAGATTTGATAAAAATAGATTAAAATAAATTAGATTAGATTTGATTTGATTTGAATAGATAAAAAAATAGATAGAAAGATAGACAGACATACAGAAAGACAGACCATGGTATACGGGAGGTGGTAACAGATGGCCAACAGATTTGTGTAGCTTGGGGCATGGGTCATGGGAATCTCCCATTAACATGCAAGTAGTCGAATAGATAAAAAGATAGAAAAGCATATAGACAGACATACAAACAGACAGACCATGGTGTACTGGAGGCATAACAGATGGCCAAGAGATGTATGTAGCTTGCTCCATGGGTCATGGGAATATAAAAAGAACGGATGTAAACATGATAAGTGAACATTCTTTGCTATTTACTAGTGCATTTGATGTGTATCCTTGTGCCATAGCCTGCAGATGAGTTTTGTGTACAGGTCTAGTATAATCTATAAGGCAATTTGATTACTTGTGGTGATCGTGATCACCTTATCTCTTTTTTATTATGATATTGTAAACTGTTTATGGGTTTTGTGGAGGGAGCATTGACATTGTGAGTAGCACATGGTCTTAGGCATGGGAGCTCCTGAGCCATAAATTGGAACTCATGGATATCCTCTTTTATATACAATGTCGACTTATCTAGAATCACATACATACATATATATGGATACAATCACATACATGTAACATACATATATATGGATACATAGTCTCATGTGTTTGATGGTATACAAAATAGGACATCAACACATGACTGTGTATTTCAATAGTTATATCAATAGTTTATTGTCTTATCTTGTTATAAAATGTTCATCGGACAGTCTGCTTAACAACTTTTTCTGTTGTGTGGATCACAGTCTCTCGATTATGCAATTGTTGAAGCTAGACGGCATGGAGTACGGTTACTGTTGAGCCTTGTAAATAATCTACCTGCATATGGGGGCAAGGGTCAGTATGTTGAATGGGCCAGAAATGCTGGTGTTGATATTGGCTCCTCCAATGATTCATTTTTTTCAGATTCTACTGTTCGGCAATATTTCAAACATTATCTTAAGGTCTTTCTTGTTCATTGATTTTCTTTGTTCATCATCATGTTGACAAGATTACTGTTAGTACTCACTGATGTGTGTTCATGATTATGCAAAGCATACTTTTAAGTTTTCTTGGTACAAGCTGTGGCAACTGAAATATGGAAATTATCATATGGCTCCATGGAAGGAAGGACATTCTTCTTTAGTTATATGAGGCATTAATTCTTTTACCATTAAGTCCTTTTGAACTTGCACATATTACACTCTTGTATGATTCGAGTATTCCATTAACTGGTTTCTCAGTGCATTTTACTATCCCTTTGATTTTTCCAGACGATTATCACACGAGTAAACAGTTTTAGTGGGGTTGCTTATCGGGATGAGCCAGCCATTTTTGCATGGGAGCTAATCAATGAACCTCGATGCCAATCAGATTCATCAGGTGACACTTTAGAGGTATGAATGTATAGTAGTAATGACAAGGCTATGTTTTGCTTAATTAAACATACATTAATTTCAGCTATAATTGCTGCATCATCTTTCATATTCTTGTATTTACAAGACCTCTTCCTCCTTTTCCTCCATTCACTCCCGTTATCAAAAACTTAATTTACTTATTGATCCCTCTCTGTTGGTTAACCATTCCATTGCAGCTTGGGCCTCCCCTTTTACCCCATGGCTTCTTTTTGCTTTCTTTACAGGAATAAGCAGAAAAAAATCTTCATGTTTGCTTATTTGTCCCCTTGCTGACTCCTATCTTGATTTTTTTAGTCCTGTGACTAAGCAACCTTGTAGCATGAATGACGATTTCTGAAATTACTTCTCTTATCCACTTTCTTTTTCTTTCTTTTTACCCTTCATCTTTGTTCTCATGAGATGGAGATATTTTTATACAGATGAAGTACTTATCTTTGAAACCCATCTCATCACGTTCTTTATTAATTTGATTGCCCTCCTAGACATTGACCCATGCAGACCCTTCTTGTAGGTGATTCTGGTGCCAGATTAGGCCTTAGACTTGTTTGTAATGCGAGACTCAATTATCAGTGTCTTCTTCTCTGTCTTTAGTTATATGAACTATCGTGGACCATCTTGTGTGCAGTTTGCTTATTCACTTATTGAATTGGGATGTAAAGTGTTACATCACTTGAATCCCATACCTGAATGATTTTTATGCCAGTTTCACCTTTCAAGCTTAAGGAGAGGCTTTTGCTCTTATCTTAGAGCACTCTCAGCATGCTTTTAACAGCGACTCATTAGGCACACCTAGCATTATGATGTGTATTGTAAGAAATAGACATGCTAGTAGCATTTGGGATTTCATTCCTTCAACTATCCATGGTGCATTGCACTGCAAATTGTACTCTTAGTATGCTTCTAGAAGGGGCTCATCAGGCAGAACATTAGTGAATCGTTTCCTGCACACCTAGCATTATGATATGTATATTGTGTTGGGGATAAAGGCCCCAAGGACTCTCCTTTTGTATATTTTGACCCTTCCATGTGAAAGCTCTCTTCGAGAGCTTTCCAGACATATTTTTGTTGTATTTTTTGGACCCCAAATTGGGGAGTTATAGGCATTTACATTATTTTTATGACTTTTGGTCATTGGCCATGTGTGAACATGCCCAAATGACCTAAAAGTCACTTATCAATAAGACTTGGTCCCAAATCTCTCATAACTTGATTGGGACTTCTTCAACTTCAGCTTCTCCATCTTCTTCTCCAAATTTCTGCGCAGGTTTCTCTCTCTACTTTCTCTCTCCTCACGCAGCAGCCCACTCCCTTGGCGTTTGGAGCAACCGAGCACACCACGACGTAGCTCTCCGCGGCCTCTTTCAACTGGTATCAGAGCTTTGAGCTGTTCCATCGCGACAAAGTTGCTCAAACTGTTTTTCTACTTCAGCCTATGTTGAGCTTAAGGTGTTTTCTTGCATTTGGGAGAATTTCATCGCGAAAAACCTTCTTTTTTCGCGATAAAAGGGCTGTTTTTGGAGGATTACTTCAGCCCGGAGCAAAGCTGAAGCAAATTTTGTGCTTTTTAGAGAGTTTCATCGCGAAGAATCTCTTCTATTCTTCTTTTTTGTATCCCCACAGGTCTTTTTCAGCATCCACATTGCTGATTTTTTCATCTACAGGTCTTTTGTGGCAGAAATTCTCTCATTTTTCAAGTGGGAGGACATGCACAAAGATTGAGAAAGTGCATACTTGCTGGAAACTTATTACAGTAGGTCATTTCTCTGATTTTACAGGTCATATTGCTGCAAAAATTGGGGCTTTTGTGAAAACAAGCACCCATTGCCTTGGTTTTACATCTATGTATGCCTTTTGTGGTTGAAAAACAACAAATTTGTTGTTTTTGATGCAATTACAGCTTGCTGGAATTTTCTGAAATTTTCTGCAGAAAATTTCAGAAATTGTTTTTTGCAAGTTTTGAACAGTTTTTGGGCTTAATTTCTCAGCTATAGTCTCCTAAGGTAATTGCGCACAGGACAACAGGTGAATTTTACCTTTTTGGTGAAATTTTGAAGTTCTTAGTGTGCAAACATGGCCTCTACCTCCTCTGATGTCAAAAGCTTGTTTGAGATCAAGAGATTTGAAGGTAATGGTTTCCATTTGTGGAAAGAGAGAATGTTGGGAATCCTCTTTCTTAAAGATTGTGAAGGGGCTCTTGAGGAAGTCAAGCCTGAAGATATGACAGATGCAGCATGGATGAACCTAAACAAGAAGGCCATCACTTACATCAAGATGGCTGTATCAGATGAAATCTTAGTGGATTTGAAAGGCCTTACAACTGCTTTTGAGGTATGGGAGAAGCTGAAAGCCACTTATGAAAATACCACGCCTGTAAATCAAGTGCATCTTATGCGTAAGCTAGTGTGTATGCAGCTTGATGAGTCAAAAAGTGCGGCTGAGCACTTATCTTTGTTTACAGGTACTCTTTCACAATTGCAGGACTCTGGATTACCTCCATTTGATGATAAGCTTAAGGCCATCTTTTTGTTGATGACCTTACCTGATTCGTGGGAAACATTGGTTGTTTCACTTTCGAATAGCCCCAGTCTTACCTTTGATGGTGTAAGGGGTTCTATTTTGAATGAGGAAATCAGGAGGAAAGCTAGTGGAGAGGGCAGTGGTTCAGCCAATGTGGCTAGAGGAAGAACAGAAAAGAAAAGTGGAAATGTACAGAGGAACAGGAGCAAAAGCAAAGGCAAGGCTGAAGTGACTTGTTATCAATGTGGTAGGAAAGGTCACAAGAAGCCTGATTGCAGATTCTATAAAGCTGAACTAGAAAGAAAGAAGAACACAGGTGACAGGAAGAAAAAGGACACCAAGAATGAAGCACATGATACCTCAAAGGACAAAGACAAAGAGAAGGCCAATGTGGCCTCTAGTGTCATCATTGAGGAGCTATCAGATGCAGAAGATATACTTTGTGCTACTATGGAAGCAGAGCATGCTGAAGTTATTGATCCTTCTATTAATATTCATGCACAAGATATGCAGATCACAAAGAGGGATTTGATTGATGCCTTGCTTACTGTGAATGATGCTTTGTCACAAACATGGATTGTAGATTCAGGTGCATCGTTTCATGTAACTCCTATTAAGGAGTGTTTCACTACCTTTCATGCAGGCAGCCATGGACATGTATATCTTGGAAATAACCATGCTTGTTCAATTGAAGGTATTGGCACAGTGCATCTCACAGTGGATGGTACCAATGAGCTGGTTTTGCATGATGTAAGGTATGTACCAAGCATCAAGAAAAGCTTATTGTCTGTTGGGCAAATGGATATGCATGGATATAGTACCCTCTTTGAGAAGGGGTCATGGAAGCTTATCAAAGGCTCTAGGCTGATTGTTAAAGGTACAAAGAAAGGGACTCTTTATTGCTTGCATGGTAAAGCCTTGCTGGGCAAGTTTATTGCTTTGGCTGAAATCCATTCACATATGGAATTATGGCATAAAAGGCTTGGTCACATGAGTCAAAAAGGCCTTGATAAACTATGTAATTTGGACAAGTTTGATGCTAAAGGCTCAAAACTTGATTTTTGTAATGAATGCCAATATGGTAAGCAAGTAAAGAATTCTTACTACTCTGGTGTCTCTCGTAAGTCTAATGTGCTTGATCTTGTTCATTCTGATGTTTGTAGCATGCCCACAAAATCTATGGGGGGTGCTCTTTACTTTGTTTCTTTTGTAGATGATTACTCTAGGAAGCTTTGGGTATATTTGTTAAAATCTAAAGATGAAGCCTTTGCTGCATTTAAGAAATTTCATGCATTTGTGACCACTCAAACAGGTAGAAAGCTGAAATGCTTACGTACAGATAATGGGGGTGAGTTTACAAGTGCTGAATTCAATAGATTTTGTGAAAATCTTGGTATTAAGAGGGAGCTAACAGTCCCATACAGCCCCTCTTCCAACAGTGTGGCTGAAAGGTATAATAGGACTTTATGTGAGAGGGTGAAATGCATGCTGTCCACGGCTAATCTCCCTCATGGATTTTGGGGAGAGGCTTTGAAAACTGCAGTTCATGTTTGCAATCGATCCCCTCATATGTCCTTAAAAGGTGGCATTCCAGAAGAGGTTTGGCCTGGCAAACCAGCTTCATATGACCACCTACGCATCTTTGGTTGCGATGCTTTTGTGCATATAAGGCCTGAGTTGAGAAGCAAGTTAGATGCAAAGTCCATGAAAGGAATCTTCATGGGTTATGGAGATGAAGGTGAAATGGGCTACAGGATTTGGCTACCTCAACTCAAGAAGGTAATACGCAGCCGAGATGTTGTATTTAATGAGGCAAGGCTGCTCAAAAACAATTGTGCCTCTAAAGATGACCATAAAAGAGTCAAATTTCAGCATGTACAGCCACCAGTTAAATCTGATATGGACCCTCGGGATGCACCACATATGGCTGGAAATGACAATGAGCCCGTGGTTATTGAGCCAGATGATGCTGGACAGCAAAATGATGCTCCTGAAGGGCATATGCAGCCACCTATTCATGCTGAAAACAGGGCTGGAAATGATGTACAGCAGCCTGTTAACAATGAAGAAGTTAATGTACCTCCTGATGTAGATCCATTGCCTGGTAATGTTGATCATTGGGTAAGAAGATCTATACGTCCTAGGAGGCGAGTGAATAGATATGATCCCTCTATACATTATATTATGTTATCAGATGAGGGTGAGCCTCTTACTTATAAAGAGGCAAAGCTATGTGAGCACAAGAAGAAGTGGGAGTTAGCCATGCAGGAAGAGATAAAGGCCTTGCATGCAAATGATACTTGGGATTTGGTTGAGTTACCCAAAGGAAGGAAAGCCATTCCAAACAAGTGGGTGTACAAAATCAAAACTGTTGATGGCAAACCCAAGTATAAGGCAAGGTTGGTTGCTAAGGGATATGCCCAAAAAGAGGGCATTGATTTCCAAGAAGTGTTCTCTCCAGTGGTGAAAATGACCACTTTACGTGTGTTGTTTGCTCTCACAGCTGCCTTGGATTTGGAATTATTCCAAATGGATGTTAAAACAGCCTTTTTGCATGGTGATTTAGATGAAGAGCTGTACATGAAACAGCCAGAAGCATATGCCATTCCTGGAAAAGAGCATCTGGTATGCAAACTGAAAAGGAGCTTGTATGGGCTGAAACAGGCCCCCAGACAATGGTATAAGAAGTTTGATGCATTTATGCTCAAACATGGGTTTAAAAGAAGCCATGCAGATCATTGTTTGTACACGAAAAAGGATGAAGATGGCAGCCCAATTATTCTTGTACTGTATGTAGATGATATGCTGCTGGCTGGGAAGAAAAAGAGCACTCTGAATGCTCTAAAACAGCAGCTGAACTCTGCATTCTCAATGAAAGACCTTGGGGAAGCTGAGCATATTCTTGGTATGCGTATAAAAAGGGATAGACAGCAGCATACTTTGCAGGTATCCCAAGAAAAGTACATTGAAAAAGTGCTGGACAGATTTAATGTGGCTGATGCTAAGCCTCTTGGAGTGCCATTGCAGCCACATGTTAAGCTTTCCAAGGATGACTGTCCCAAAAATGATGATGCAGCCAGTTACATGAAGAGTGTTCCATATGCATCAGCTTGTGGTTCACTTATGTATGCTATGGTTGCCACTCGGCCAGACATTGCTCATGCAGTGGGAGTTGTTAGCAGGTTCATGGCTAATCCTGGTAGAGCTCATTGGGAGGCAGTCAAATCTATCTTGAGATATTTGAAAGGGACCAAAAGTAAATGCTTATGTTATGGAAAGGGTCCATTGGAGTTAAAAGGATTTTGTGATTCAGACATGGCAGGTGATGTGGACACACGCAAGTCCACAAGTGGCTATGTATACATCCTTGCAGGTGGAGCTATTTCATGGTGCTCTAGACTTCAGAGGATAGTTGCACTATCTACTACAGAGGCTGAATATATTTCAGCCACAGAGGCTGCCAAAGAAGCCATTTGGTTAGCTCGGCTTTGCAGTGAGTTTGGGATGCTTGAAAAGGCACCTCTTCTTGGATGTGATAGCCAGAGTGCTATATGTTTGGCAAAGAATGCCATGTTTCATGCTCGCACAAAGCATATTGATGTGAGATATCACTTCATCAGAGAGGTGTTAGAGGATGGCCTGATCACTTTGATCAAGGTCAATACTTCACAGAATCCTGCAGATGCTCTCACGAAGTGTCTACCCAAGGCACAACATCAGCTATGTATACAGATGGTGGGAGTTACTTAGCTTAAAGGAGCCTCCTTGGTCCTTTAAGTGGGAGGTTGTTGGGGATAAAGGCCCCAAGGACTCTCCTTTTGTATATTTTGACCCTTCCATGTGAAAGCTCTCTTCGAGAGCTTTCCAGACATATTTTTGTTGTATTTTTTGGACCCCAAATTGGGGAGTTATAGGCATTTACATTATTTTTATGACTTTTGGTCATTGGCCATGTGTGAACATGCCCAAATGACCTAAAAGTCACTTATCAATAAGACTTGGTCCCAAATCTCTCATAACTTGATTGGGACTTCTTCAACTTCAGCTTCTCCATCTTCTTCTCCATCTTCTTCTCCAAATTTTTGCGCAGGTTTCTCTCTCTACTTTCTCTCTCCTCACGCAGCAGCCCACTCCCTTGGCGTTTGGAGCAACCGAGCACACCACGACGTAGCTCTCCGCGGCCTCTTTCATATTGTAAGAAATAGACATGCCAGTAGCATTTGGGATTTCATTCCTTCAACTATCCATGGTGCATTGCACTGCAAATTGTACTCTTAGTATGCTTCTAGAAGGGGCTCATCAGGCAGAACATTAGATTATAGGTGAATCTTTTCCTTAGCATTATGATATTTATACCATGAGAAACAAGGAGCTATTAGCATTTTGGATCTCATTTAATCGACCATGTGTGGTGCACTGTACTAGAGATTGCGTGAGATCTTTAACACTATGTGGCCACTTGTGAGCTTTTCTTGGCCTCTTTCAACAATCCGGGAAAGGTCAGAGCTTTGTTGGACATGCCCAACAATGGCAGAGTAGGTGGTGGTCATGGTTTGCATGGTTATTTATCTTCTTTTGAGGCAAGGAAACTCCTGAGGAAGCACTACACAACCCAGCCTGTTGGTTTAATTAGTAGTCTTCATTTGAAGGGCATCTCTATTAGAGTCAACACCTAAAGCATTGATGATGTGGCAAGGGATGTCATAACACCTTGTCCAAGCTATGCATGATAGACAAGGTAAAGATGCTTACACTTCAATTTCTTTGTGAGTGACATAAGATGTCTTTTTTTCTAAATATTTTACTTGAAAAAGAAAAATAAAATGGAAAAATATTTTTAACGTATATCCATTTGCTTGAGTTTTGATTCAAATATATTTTCATTTTCAAAAAATTTTGCTCATTTTGATTTGTATATTCACATGATTTTTCTTTATAATTACTATATCCATGTGAATAGTTGTTATTGTATTTTCTAATCAATGCATGTTGGTGTTTTATACATTCTGTGAATTGGGAGTAAATCTCAGCTGACACAAGTATATTATATATTTAACACACAACCCAATGATGTTTCATGCTGTGTTTTAAGTGTCTCATGTAGACAATACGTCAGTTCTATAAGAGGATTACTTGTCCAAGAGCATAACTGGAAACTCTATTGTTAAAGAACACATGCTTGAACAAATGCGAACAATAGCTTAAGGTAGACAGTGAAAACAATGTTGATATATTTAGGTAGTGATGTGTGTGAACACTGTAGGACCGCTTGGGCACTTTTTTCCCTCTTTAGGAGGTTTTTTCCCCCGGCTTGTAAATACGCCTGTTGCCCTAATGGGCTACTTATCTTTGTACATTCTCTAGTAATACATTCAGTATTGTGTGTGGTGCCCCAAGCTTCTTCTTCTTCCTTGTGCTGTTCACGTGCTTCCGCAAACGTCTAACTCCAAAAATTGGTATCAGAGCATGTTGTCGCTTCATCGAGGCGTCATCTACACCTCTCCGGTTGCAGTCTCAGATTCGCACGAAATTTGGTGAGCATACTCAAGGTGTTTCAGAGATCAAAATAGCTTCGCTGCGTGGTGCCGAAATCGCGATTTGAGCTTGTTTCAGCCTCCGAACGCACTATCGCAGTGCTTGTGCAGGCTATTTCGTCTTTTTGTGACAAAGGTATATACCTGTTTCAGTTCTCCAGTATAAGCGTCTAGAAGTCAGCTTCGGGTTTAGCAGAACTCGTCTTGGTAGTTCCGTTCAACTTTTTGAGATTCAGTCAATTTTCTGCTCACCAGCCATGGCTGAAAGTAGTGATGTATTTCGTATGTTGGCTGTTGAGGATAAGTTGGATGGTACCAACTACCCATTGTGGGCTTATATGATGTGACATGTATTGGTTGCAAAAGGACTGTGGAACATTGTGCAGGGTGTTGAAAAACGTCCTATCACACCTGCAACTGTTACAACTGCAGGTATTGAAGCTGATGTAGAAGGTGTTGAAGATGATGATATTCTGCATATTGTTAGGGGAGCACTAGATTGGGCTCTTTGACTACAGTAGACAAGATTTCGGAAATACGCTTCTGATTACAAGAATACCCATGAAGGGAAAACGATACAAGAATATGTGACTAATACAAGATGTCCCACAACCCGGGACCAATAGGTATGGAAAACTCGATTAGAGATGATAAAGGGGATCCCACATTGCGGGATCGTAAGTATGAGACAAGATATCTGGATTACAAGAACTCCCTTTTGGGAGATGAACTAGATACAAGAAAGAACTAGAATGGATGTCGTACTACGAGATTACAAGAGGACAAGGCTAGATGTCCAAGATACAAGACTAAACAAAACTAGAACAAGGAACAAGACAAGAACTGGAACTGGAACTTGGAGAGTACTTACTTGGCAATCGCGACTCCTTGAGCTCCCAAGACTGGTATTGGCAAGACTGATTATGAATGTGGCCAACCCCTCCTTATATAGGTTTTCCAAGGGCGGTTCTAGGGCGGTTACGAATTGATGATGTCATCAATTCGAAGCATGGTCTCCGGATGTCAGAATCAAGCAAGAAGACAGTCGATCTTAGGGTTTTGGCACGTTCCAGAGGCAATGGAAGCATTAGCTTCCCCAAATTTTGAACCAATCATGAGATATAGGATTCACATGAAATCTGAGATTCATGATGGTTTCCTTTGTCCATGACATTACCTCCCCCTCAAGCGACGAGTTCCACGAGGAGCGGTCATGTTCTCTGGTCTCGGCTTCATTGGATTTCTCTTATGGAATTTAACATAACCATCACGTCTAAAGCGTGTCAAAACTCTAAGAATGATTATCTACTTGTCTTGTTTCGATGACTCTGTTTCGATTGATGGCATCATCAATTTGGAACCATCCTTCAACACCTGTATAAGGATGGTTTGGCCACATATATCCTCAGTCTTGCCAATGCAAGTCTTTTGATCTCCAAGTAAGTACTTTCCAAGTTCTAGGTCATGTTTTTGTCTTTCTTCTTGTTCTAATCTTGTCTAGTCTAGTTTTTGGACATCTAATCTTGGCCTCTTGTAATCTGGTAGTACGAGATCTTGTCTAGTTATTTCTTGTATCGACCCTCAAGGGAGTTCTTGTAATTCAGATATCTTGTTTCATACCTATGGTCCCGGGTTGGAGGATCTCTTGTATTCTCTCTAGTCCAGTTATCCACACCGATCATCAGTCCGAGGTTGTGAGGCTTCTTGTTATAGTTGTATATTCTTGTATTGTTTTCCCTGCATGGATGATCTTCTAATCGAAAGTATATATTTTTTTGAAATCTTAGTCAAAGGGAAGAGTCTATTGCTTCTTGGACATTTCGGCAAGACTAGCTTCTAACCAAGATTAGGCACTATGGAGAACACAATTGAATAGATTCCCTTTTTGTTAGGATTTTTGCAGCTTTTCATGCCGATTTCCATGGGTGGTCCAAAACCTATATAAAGAGGGGCATGAGAGCCTCATAAGACATCAATTCTTGAAATTATAGAAGCTTAAGCTCTAGGGTTAAGAGCTAGGAGGACTCTTGGAGGTATATATATGCAGATTTGGAGGAGATTTTGACAGTTTACATTTGTTCTTCTTCACACTCCCTAGTGTGCGTGCTGGTTTTGGAGAGTTCTGGCTTCTACTTTAGGGTTTTTTCATGTGCAGCTGCCGCCATATCAGGTGTTTACCTACCACTTCATCACGAGAAGTGACCATTGCTGCAACTCTACATCAGAGAAGAACTAATTTCAGATGAGGGTTTGCTGTAATAACTGTTTTGGACAATTTATATCCTTCTTTTTGCACATATTCATTCAGATATTGATATTTTGCATTTATTAATGTGTGTAGTATCATTAAGCTGCTGCACCTTTATAATTGTCTTCTTATCTCTCTATATTGTCATTTATCTCTCTTGATCAAGCTAAGGTGTGTTATGTGCTAAGGGCAACCGTCGGAAAGATCTTGGATTTAACTTGTGATTATTTTTTGGGCCTACCACACATCCAACAAATGCATGCTTTTCACATAGATTTTGTGGAAAAAGAGTATCCATACATTGATTTTCATGACAGTATGTATAGGTTTCTTGAGTTCTAAGCAAATAGACTTACGCCTATCAGTTCTGTTTTTCATGATCTATGTGAGAAAGCATGTATTTGTTTTTCTGTTTAACATCTGCAGCTGGGCATTGATAATACAGGTTCTATCATTGAGATATCTGATCAATACTGGACATGATGAACCTTATAATTGTAGTCCTATATTGTTACAGACATACAGCGGTATTTTTAATTTATGGGCTAATCCCAAGCACATTCTGCTCAAGGAATGTATGGCCAAAATGATACTCATCTTCCAAAGTAGACCTGCTTTATGGTATAAGAGTAATGTCTATATATTTTACATACAAGCTGAGTTTCCTGGGTCAGCAAAAGGTTTGTGATCTAAGTGTTTAGAGCACGTTATCAAGCAAAAAAATTGTAGATATTTGGAAAGAAGGCTGTATCTGAAAAATGATACTTTTTTGCCCTCCAAGATTGCAAAGGAAACTAAAAGCTGCCTGTCAATGTAGACTAATAGTAGAATACATAGTGCTAACTTTCAAACAGCATACATGATATGCAAATTTTAGTTTTTTCAGTTTCATGTTGTATGCTTCTTAGGTAATTTTCAGTAAGCACCTTACTCTTATGTTGTTTTATGATTATAGGCTTGGATTGAGGAGATGGCAGCATACGTTAAATTGTTGGATAAAAATCATTTAATAACAGTGGGGCTTGAAGGATTTTATGGCCTATCCACACCAGGAAAGCTTGTAGAGAATCCAGGAGACTGGGCTAAGGATCTGGGCTCTGATTTCATCAGGCATTCAAAGACAGGCCTCATTGATTTTGCTTCAGTACATGTATATCCTGATATGTGGTATGCTTTTCTTTTTAAGAGACTTCCTTTTCATATTTTAAAGAGAAGCAACTAGATAAGTGTAATGTCTATGTAATTTATTGTTGCAGGTTGCCAAACCTCTCAAATGTGGACAAGAAGAACTTTACATCAAGGTGGCTGGCTTCTCATATTGAAGATGCAGAAGTTGTGCTCCGTAAGCCGGTACTGTTTACTGAGTTTGGAGTGTCTGAAAAAGCACAAAAATTCAATGCAAAACAGAGAGTTGAAATAACTGAAATCCTGTATGAGAAGATATATGAGGCTGCTAAGGCCAGAGGTGCTGGGGCAGGAGCCCTACTATGGCAAGTTTCGGTGGAAGGTGTTGATCGCTTCCATGATGAGTTCACCACCATTCCATGGCAAGAGCCTCAATTGTACAAAACCATATTGCAACAATCTTGTAGACTCTACAACATATCTGACTACAAGCCAATACATCCGATTTGTACGATACATTAATGAAATGAATTATATTGAGATAATTTCTGATTCATTTTGCAAGATAAATAGCTTAACAAAAAGTTACATGTGATGATCAGATAGTAGTAAGGTACAACATTCTGCATGCTATTTGCCTATTATCTGGTGAAATATTGTGACCGCTCTTCTGTCATAATGTACATTTGTGCTCTTTACCATTGAAAAGGCTACATGAGTATATTATACTTGGGGTTTAGAAAATGAATGCTTGGATTGATTGTAAACAGCCATTTGTATTGTTTACTGGTAAGGTATATTTCTTCCATAGTTCAGTTAGATTCACCATGTTCAGTTAGATTGGGCTTGCCACCCGATTAAACTTTATTTAGATCACACCAGATTCCCAAGTTACTGCCATATGTTTAAGTTGGGAGGTGTGAATCTTCCCTTGTCTCCTCTTGTAGATGGGCACTCGCATGCATGCCAGGTGATGCTCTTGTGGGAGACTACTTAATAGCTTGTGTGGCATTCTGTATGAAGTGAGAAAGAAAGTCTAACGAGCGATGATGGTGAGGTTTTGAAAATCATCATGTGCCAGGGAAGTCTCTTAAGTCACATATTTTTGAAAAAATAAGGGAGACTCCCAGGGACAAGCTACAGCACCAACACTTGGTATGCAGAGGCAGGTGAGCACAACTTTGCATTATGACACGTGTGCAGCGTTCACAAGGAGAACATGAACAGCAGCAGTGGAGGCTCCTCCCCTCTTTTCCCTCTTGTTAAAGAACATCTATGTGAGGGCGCATATCTTGAAGCCTGACGGAGGTGCTGCATCTCATACAGGGGTTAAGATGACCTTTGTGTGTGCAGCAGCAGAAGCCATGACTTTTTCCCCCATCCTTACCATATTGGCAGTTGTTACAGGTCTTATCTTTTGGATTTTATCGAGAACTTGAACAAGATTAAAAGGATCATTAAGACAATGATAGGTCCTATAAGGGGAAAGAGATCACATATAAGCTTCATGTCAAGCTTGACCAGGCCACATAAAGAAATTCAAAGCTTATTTATGTTTTGATTACATTTTCTGTTCTCCAAAAGCCATTGTCATTCCTCTCTTACCTTTTCTTCTTGGGATGCATAGCTAGATATCTTGCTTTTGGAGCTCAGAAATCCCTCATCTAGTGTCAAAATTGTGGAAAAAGGGCTTACTTTGGGGAACATTAAAGTGTTCTACGTGTATGTATAAAGAATTGTACATGTTTAGTTTGGGGGCTAGAGTTGTAAGACTTATTAACAAAGGGATCTCATTGATATGCCATTTTTTAAAATCCTAGTGGAACTCACTTTCTTTTCTCAAAATAAGACAGCAAGTTAAAGTTGGGGCTGCATATAGAAGTGAGTGGTTTGAGCTAGTAATGTCCTTGCAGCAATCAGAACCAATGTTGGGGCTGCATATAGAAGTGAGTGGTTTGAGCTAGTAATGTCCTTGCAAGTTCAGGTGGAAATTCCAAAAGCAATCAGAACTAATGTCTCGTATGAAAATCTTTCTTTTGAGAGCATATGTGGATCACTTCACTTTGGGTGCTTTTCAATCGAAGCATGGTGTGGTTGTTAAATGTTTTTATTGTCCTTTATATGTAGATTCTATGCATCATGCTTTTCAACTTGCCTTGCTATATAGAGAAGTGTTTTCTTTTTATCCTTTGAGGGATAAGCTTGAAAAAGTAAGTGCACATTCTCTTTGTTTGAAACAGTTGATAAGGACCTGCTTTGGATATGCATTTATTATTTGCTATGCCATATTTGGAAGAATCTGAATAAATATGCCTTTGGGAATCAACAAATTGCTCCTTCCTTTACTTGGCAAATGTGCAAAGATAAGTTGAAAATGGATCTAGATGTATTGTTGCCAAGTTGCAGGATCAAGTTGACTACTATGCTGTGATATGCACATGGGTCATAAGAGAATGTAAATATACCCTTGTTGCTTGTGAGAGTTGCGAACAATTGCTCTCATCACATCACTCTTTACATTCTTTTGCTTAATGCAATAAAGTAATAATTTCCACCACAAAAGAAAAGAATTTGCAAAAATATTTATGTCTCTTTTTAGGAATGCAATATTTGGTAGCGAATTTCACCACCTTTTGGGAGCGGTTTCTCACAATCTAGGATTCCTATCAGTGTCTTCACTTTCTAAGATTCAAACAACTTGAAGATCAGATCGAAAAGAAATTTTTGTAGGTACGGTAAGGATGTCAAAGTTGTTATATTTTATTGTTGAAAGTATTTGGGGCTAATTCAAGCTCATTTTTGGGATGGTTTCCATTGCTTTTGTTGATTCGAAAGTGTACCAATACACATACACCCCTAGATGTAGAAGAGAGTGCACACAAGGAATTGAACCTAGATATGAAAGAAATAGACCATTGACCTCTATGATGAATTCATCTCATATAAGCAACACAAGATGTTCATGGAGAGAATTATAAGGTAGAGTCACTCTTGTAAACTATAACTTCATTTTTTGACAAGTTAAACCCCAATCAGTTATTGTGGAAACCTAAATCTCCTTTTTTATGATTAAAAAAGAGAGGTATAACTTACTACACAAGAAATATATTTTTGCATGAAGAAAAATTCAGGTAGATGCTCACGAGGGAAGTCCTATGAAAAAGAGCATATTGGCATACACATTGATGACCCCAGGGCCCGAGCAGAGCCACACGACCCATGTATGAATAACTGATGAGTTATTCAACAAGAAGTCCTACTACTAGACTTTCCCCAACCACCATTACTAACAAATGAGTGGTGTGTATTGGAAAGCTTCTTAAGCCATAGATCCATTATCTAAGGTCTTTAGGCCTTACTTTACAACATATATACATATATATTCAGATAGAAAATAATTGGAGCAATGTAACGAAATCACAAGGCAAAGTCAAAGGAAAACAACACATCTGAGAGACTTTAGCCACCAACCTTCATGGGAGTTCACTAAGTTTGAAACAAGAATGTAGTCTATAAGTTTTTACAAAATGGAAATACACGCTTCAACTCAAGGGAACCCCACCAGAGTACCAATTCCTAGAAGCAATTCTCTTGCTAGGGCTATGGCTATGTAAGTGGTGAATGAGTCTAAAAGGGATGGGTGCATTAGCTTGTGATAGGAACTACTTCGATACCCATTACTCAAAGAAATTTTGCATGAAAATGAAAAGATAAATTAGGGAGAATTAGATAGGGCCATGTATAAGGATAAATAGTTATTCATTTATATTTCCAATTATAGGAAAATAACTCTCAAGTTGAAGGATTTACTTAATCTTTAAAAGTTGAGAGGGTTTGTTAGTGTTACCGTTGGTGTCCATGTGAAAGGCCAAATGGCCACCAAACACTTCTTTGTATATGTTCTTTAATAAAACATATAGTGGCATGGTCAGTCATAGAATGTAAATTCGACCACATGTGCAAGACCTAAGAAGTCTGTCTTCGTGCTCCCTGTGTACTGTGTATTTTTGCGTATTCTGTAGCCTCTGTGCAGAGTACTATGCCCCCCAGATTTCTCCAAGGCTTACGACTAAGGCGGCGACCAAGGCATAGACCTTGGCATAACTTGTCATTTGATTCGCCGAAGTCATTGTTGGCACCATTGGCTCCGTGCGAGGGAGGACCTCAACGATCAAGGAAGTCATCGAAGTCACCGTTGGCGCTGTTGGTTGCGCGCGAGGGAGGACCTCAACGATCAAGGAAGATAGAGGTTCCCGGTACTTCTCGGGAGGTCACCCATCCCAGTATTGTTCCCCACAGAGCTTGCTTAACTGTGGGAATCTCTTGCCACTAAGATACACTCTTGTGGTGTCTGAAAAAGGGGAAAGACTAAGGTTAACATTACCTTGAACATGTTTTGGTCCCTCAAAGCTTCATTCATTGCTTTCAAAGCCTATTTTTGAAGCATTTTTGAGGTGTCTTTTGGAGCCATTTTGGAGTCCTTTCGCATAGAGTTCTCTTCACACAGGTCCAAGAACATCAAGAAGAGTGTTCTTTGTACTTCTCCAACAATAAATATCAACCTTTCGGGTTGTGTTTTCATCCACAATCGTAAAACTACAGGTTTCTCAAAAGGTTTTTCAGTTTTGGTGGGAGCAACCACTCCAAATTTATGCAGGTTTTTTAAGCCTAAAACATCAGAGTTGACAGACACTTGCAAGTGTTGTTGGCTAGTCTTTGGGCCGTGCATTTAGCCTTTTTAGTGTCATTTTACTGCATATATTGAGCACATACACACCATGTACACTTCTGTGGATACTGCTTATGTACGTCCATGTAGTCATTGATATAGCGGTTATGGTTTTTGCATAAAGCCTTTTATGTTTGACAAAGAGGGTCGTGGTGAGGTTTTCTTAACTAGGAGACACCGAGATGTTGGGGTCCCTTCGGTGATGCAGGTGGAAGACTAACCATAGGTTATGCATGATTGGGTAACTGATTATATGCAGTGGAGTCAATGATTCACTATGTAGGTAAACATGTCAGTACTTGCAGTTTTATGATATTTTGACATTGGTCATATGCTCATTTTGCAGAGGATACTCTGGCAAAATTTTCTAGATTTTTGTTTTATTCAACTATACAGTGGTCGATTTACTCCTTGATACACTTATTCATTGGTGTTTGGACTCTTCTAACTCCATTATCATTCCATTTAGTTCTCTACCATCATGGCATCAAAGGTGTCAGGCACATCTGGTGGATCAAGGTCTAGTGTCAGTGTTTCGAGGAGGAGCTATAAATTACAAGGCAAAGACCATTTTGAGATTCGCACATTTGATGGCACAAACTTTGTTCTATGGAAGAATCAGATTAAAGATTTGCTAATTCAAAGGAGGCAATAGAAGCTAGTAAATGGGATTCCAAAGAAGCATGCTAACATGGATGAAGATGATTGGGATGAGTTAGATGAAATGGCTGGGTCTACCATTCTCTTGCACTTGGAAGATAATGTTTAATTTACAGTATTAGACTGTGAAAGTGCAGAGGAGCTTTGGAAGAAGTTATGCAATACATATGAAAAAGAGACGACATCAAATAAAGTGTATCTGATGAGAAAATTATATGACCTTCGTATGAAGGACACAGATAGTGTTGCTGCTCATCTAAATGAGTTTGATGCTATATTCTCCCAGTTATAAGCTTATAAAATGGACATGGATAATGCAATGAAAGCAGTATTGTTGTTATGCACCTTGCCATCATCATGGGATACGTTTTGCACAGCTATTAACAATAGTGCACCTGGTGGTAGACTCGTCTATGATGACATATGTGGAGCACTCTTGAGTGAGGAGATTCATAGAAAATCTATGGTTGGCACTCAGAGTGGAGATGCATACAATGTTCGTGATTCTTACCAAGGAAAGAATCAGCAAATTGGCAGGAGCAAGAACAAAGAAAAGAATGGTCAATGGAATAAGAGTAGAAGTAAATCAAGGAAGAGGGATATCGAATGCCATTATTGTCATAAGAAAGGACACATGAAGAAAGACTGTTATCAATTAAAGAATGCTAAAGGTAAAGGATAGAATGTTGATGGGCATGTTAAATAGTTACCTGCACCATCTACTTCGTCTATGAAGATTGAAGAAATTAATGCTATTTCCGATGATGCTGATGTGTTGACACTTGATAGTACTGTGCCAAGTGAGGCACTTATGGCTGATTCTCTTTCCCAAACATGGATGCTAGATTCTGGTGCTTCTTTCCATGTGACACCACACAGAGAACGATTCTCTAATTATGCATCATCAAAGTCTCTTGGTACCGTGAGACTTGGTGACTCTTACCAGTGTGATGTTGTGGGGATTGTGGTTGTGTAGTTCATTGGTGGTTCAAAATTTACTATGCATAATGTATGCCATGTACCTCAGTTATCACACAGTTTGACGTCAATTGGTCAACTTGATGACCTTGGTTACAAGGTGGTCTTCTATGCTCAGTCCTTTCGCATATCAAAGGACAATATGTTTATTGCAAAAGGAAGCAAAGTTGGCTCACTTTATCCTTTATTTGTATCATAGAAAGAACACTTGTTAGCTGTTACTGAATAGCCTATGGCTTGCATTTGGGATGGTCATTTGGGCCATATATCTCGTAGTGGAATGGAAAATCTTTCTCGTTCTCGTTACTTACCTGTGTTATCCTTCTCTGATTTTTCATTTTGTGAGCATTGTCAATATGGAAAGAAAACTAGAAATGTGCATAGAACGTGCATTGAATCTTTTTAGATCTCGTTCATACAGATGTGTGTGGTCCTATGCCCACTAGGTCCTTAGATGGTCCTCTTTACTTTGTCACTTTCATAGATGATGCTACTAGAAAAGTTTGGGTATATCCTATCAAATTGAAGGATGAGGTATTCCCTACTTTCAGAAAATGACTTGCTTTTGTTGAGAGTGAAAAAGGAAATAAGCTTAAGGCTTTACGTTCAGATAATGGGGGTGAGTATACCTCACATGAATTCAACCTTTTCTATCATTCTAGAAGGATTCATAGAGAGTTTTTAGCTCCTTATACCCCAATACAAAATGGTGTAGCTAAGTGGATGAATATAACTATTCAAGATAGAGTATTCTCTATGTTGCATCATGCAAACCTCTCACAAGGCTTTTGGGCAAAAGCAATATTGGCTGCAGTTCATGTGATTAACCTTTCACCTAGTACTACCAAAGGTCTGAAAGTGGCACAAGAGTTATGTATAGGGAAGCCACCATATTATGATCATCTTCGAGTTTTTGGATATGAAGCATATGTTCATATACCCAAGAATCTTAGACAAAAGTTAGACCATAAGTCAAAGAAATGCATTTTTCTTGGATATGGTCGAGAAGAAAAATTTGGATATCGCTTATGGGATCTTGAAACACATTCAGTGATCAGGAGTAGTGATGTCATTTTCAATGAGTCTAAGATGCATAAACAACCCATTAAGGAGGTTGAGGTGAGAAAAGTGTTGTTTGAGGATCCTAGCATGCATACAAATGCTGCACATAGGGATGTTCAAGAGAATGTCCATTCAGATCAATCTGCACATGTTTTTGTTCAGCAACCATTGAGACATTCTGCACGTGTCTCACATCCAACTGATAGATATGTTCCAGGTTTAGATTTTGCTATGCTAACAGATGCCAGTCAGCCTTCTTGCTACAAAGAGGCGATGTAGACAGAAGATCATGTCAAGTGGGAGCATGCCATGAAGAGTGAGTTGGACTCTATTCACAAGAATGGTACTTGGGATTTAGCACCTTTGCCAAAGGGCAGGAAAGCTTTACCATGTAAATGGGTATATAAGCTAAAATTCACATCAAATAGTGCTTCTACAAAGTATAAAGCACGACTTGTTATAAAGGGGTTTAAGCAACAACATGGTGTTGCTTTCGAGGAAATCTTCTCTACAGTGGTCAAGATGACTACCCTGTGCATGTTGCTTGGATTCATTGCAATGGACGACTTAGAGCTAGTCCAAATGGATGTGAAAACTGCTTTCTTTCATGGAGATCTTACATATGGGATCTATATGGAACAGCTAGAGGGTTATGTACTTCTTGGCAAGGAAAGTCTAGTTTGTAAGCTTAAGAAGAGCTTGTATGGACTTAAACAGTCCCCTAGACAATGGTACCAAAAGATGCTTTTATGAAGTCTCAAGGCTATTCTCGAAGCAATGAGGATCATTGTCTCTACACAAAGAGATGTTCAAATGACAACTTGATATGCTTGATACTTTATGTTGATGATATGTTGATTGCTGGGAAGTCCTCTTATGATTTGTCAATTCTCAAAAAGAAGTTGAGTCAGACATTTGATATCAAGGATTTGGGGGATGCCAAACATATTTTTGGCATGCGCATTACTCATGATAGGAGTAAAAGATGCATGCAAGGATGATTGCCCCAAATCAGATGAGGAAAAGGAATTCATGACCAAAATTCCCTATCAGTCTACTGTTGGTAGTCTCATGTATGCTACGGTAGCTACGAGACCAGACATTGCATTTGCAATGGGAGTTGTGAGCATATATATGTCTAATCCTGGCAAGAAACATTGGGAAGCGGGGTCAAGATGGTTTTAATATATCTGAGTGGCACTAAGGACAAGTGTCTATGCTTAGGTAGAGGGAAAGCATCCATTATTGGTTACACAATTTCTAACTATGCTGGTCGTGTACATTTCTCATCTTGTTGGAGGTGCTATCTCTTGGAGATCTCGTCTTCAAGAATGTACAATTGTTTCCACCATAGAAGCAGAGTATGTTGCAACAAGTGAGGCATGTAAGGAAGCATTGTGGCTTTCTCATCTTGCTTGTGATATGGGTTTACCTCAGCATATACCTCGTTTGCTTAGTGATAGCCAAAGTGCCATTGCTTTGGCTAAGAATCCGGTCTATCATGCAAAGACCAAGCACATTGAGGTGAGGTATCACATCATTAGAGATTGCTTAGCCACTGAGCACATTATTCTTGAGAAGGTTCACACACGAGATAATGCTACAGATGCTTTGACTAAAGCTCTACCATAGGATAACTTTCGACACTATTGTCACTTGATGGGGGTTACTTGATTCATGATCTTACATAGTCACTTGTATACTGTGTAACATGCCCATGAGGTGGGAGGTATAGTTTGTATACTTACACTCAGGTGTTCTTTATCATTCTTTATTTTTCTCCCATAGTTATTGGCCTTTAGTGGGAGATTGTTACCGTTGGTATCCATGTGAAAGGCCAAATGACCACTGGACACTTCTTTGTATATGCTATTTAATAAAACATATATGGAGTACTGTGTGCGGCCTTAGGAGGTCAATTTTCTACTCCGAGCATATCATTGTGGAGATCTCGAGAAGGAAAGCGCACCGTGGTGAATCGCCATCGAATTACTTCAATTAGGGACTTGGATAAAGCCATGAAGAGAGAGGAAAGAAGAAATGCACTTAAAACATCCGAAGAAGCCATAAAATATGCAAAAATTTATGAAGAACACATTGATAGTCAGTTCATCCCAATAGAAACAAAATAACCATTGGAAATTATAAATTCTACCAAATCTAAAAGAAAACATGTTATGGGAAAAAATAAGATAATAACTAAGAAATTAAAGACAAGGATATTTAGAATGAGTACAAAAACGTTTAAATGGTTTAAAAGCAAGCCTTTGTTTTAGATGCCTATCACCAAACCATGCTCCACGGAATGGCTTAAAGAAAAAGGGGAGAGAATCCAAGAGATCAAGAATTAGCATGATCATAGATTAGCATGATCATAGATAAGTGCAAAAGGATAGTATATATGGTGGAGACAGTTCTAATTCAAGGAAAAAACAACTATAAATCAATGGAACTGACACAAGAAGACATCACACACTTGTAGTTTGACAAAATCTATGTTGGTCTCTCATAATTTGGTCAACATGACCTACTTAAACTACATGGGAGTACACATGAAGCCAAGTTACAAATCATGGTTGATGATTCCACCATCCATAAATTTTATTGCCCTAATGGGCTACTTATCTTTGTACATTCTAGTGGTAATACATTCAGTATTGTGTGTTGTGCTCCAAGCTTCTTCTTCTTCCTTGTGCTGTTCATGTGCTTTCGCAGACGTCTAACTCCAACAGCCTCATATGCAAGCTTTTCTTGGATTAGAGTCAATGCAAGGACCACAAAACATGTAGAGGGTGCCTAAAAAGCCTATGCAAGTGTGTCGATTTCCCAAGATTTCAAATAGCTCTCTCTCTCTCTCTAGAGCCTTATGTAGATTTATCATAGCCATTGATCTCAACCATCCAAAGATTTACCTGAAATCCACACCATTTTATTTCTTAAAACCCTTTGCAAATAGTTGTGATTTATACTTTGGAGATGCACTATCCGATGTGAATTTCAGTTTATATACCCATTTTACATGGTTAAGATTTCCTACCCATTGGCAAAGTAGCAAATCCCAAGTATGATACTTGTGAATAGAATCCAATTCACTCTTCATTGTATGCTCCCACTTGACAATCCTTTGTCTATATAGCCTCTTTATAGCAAGATCCAAACTTGAAACACATCTATCATGTGGATGCAAGGCCTGTGCAAAATGTCTCAATGGTTGTTGAACAAAAATATTTGCAGACTGATCTGAATGGACATTATCCTAAACATCCCTATGTGTAGCATTCTTATGCATGTTAACTGGAGGACTAGTATCCTCAAACAACACTCTTCAATTCAACCTCCTTAATGGGTTGTTTATGCATCTTAGCATTGATGAAAATTGCATCACTACTTCCGATCACTGATCGTGTTTAAAGATCCCATAAGCAATATTGAAATTGATTGTATCAATAGAAAAATGTATTTCTTTGACTTATACTCTGACTTTTGTCTAAGATTCTTGGATACATAAACATACACTTCACACTCAAAAGCTTGAAGATGATCATAATATGATGACTACCTTGTCCATAACTGTTGTGCCACTTTAAGAACTTTGGCAATACTAGGTGAAATGTTACTCACATGAAGTACAGTCAACACTTCTTCTGCCCAAAGACCATGTGAATGATTTTCATGATGCAATATAAACTAATCAATCTTGAATAATTCTATTCATTCTATCAACTACACCATTTTATACTAGGGTATAAGGAGCTATAAACTCTCTATGAATTCCTCTAGATTGATAGAAAAAGGTGAATTTATTTGAGGCATACACACCTCCATTATCTAAACATAAAGTCTTGAGATTAGTTCCTTTTCAATATCACATGAAGCAAACCATTTTATGGAAGTATGGAATATATCAACCTTCAACTTGATAGGATATACCCCAAATTTTCTAGTAGCATCATCTATGAAAGTGAAAAAGTAAAGAGAACCACCTAATGGCCTTGTGGGGAAAAAATCACACACATATGAATAATATCTAAAGGATGAACGAAGAGTCAATGTGCATTTTATGCACATTCCTATTTTGCTTTCCACACTTACAATGCTCACAAAATGAAAAATCATAGAAAAATAATGCAACTAAGTAGCCAAAACAAGAAAGGTTTTCCTCTTCACTATGAGATATGTGGCCCTAATGACCATAATGTATGCAAGCAATAGGCTCTTCACTAATAACTAACAAGTGTTCTTTCTATGATACAAATAAAGGATAAAGTGAGGCAACTTTTTCTTCCTTTTTTTTGCAATAACCATATTTCCCTTTGATATGCAAAAGGATTGAGTATAGAAAACCACTTAGTAAAAAATGTCATCAAGATGACCAATTGCCATCAAATTATTTGATAAAGGAGGCACATGGCATATGTTATGCATAGTAAATTTTGAACCATAATCAAATTTCACAACCACATCTCTAGTACCAAAAACATCACACCTTTAAGAATCTCGAAGTGTTCAAGGTACCAAGAGACTTTTTTGAATTAGTAGAGAACCATTTTCTACGTGGTGTGACATGGAAAGAAGCAATAGAATCTAGCATCCATGTGTGGGAAAGAGAACTATCCATAAGAGGCTCGCTTGGCACAATACTTTCAAGAGTCAACACATCAACATCATTAGAAATAGCATTAATTTCTTATCTTCATACTTGAAGTTGATGGTGCAAGTAACTATTTAACATGCCCACCAATATGTTGTCCTTTACCTTAATACATTGCACTCTTTATTCATATGTACTTTCTGATGACAATAATGGGACTCTATATCCCTCTTCCTTAATTTACTTCTAATCTTATTTTGTTGAACATTTTTTTCATTGTTCTTACTCCCACATTGTTGATTCTTTCCTTGGTAAGAATCACAAACACTATATGAATTTGCACTCTCTGTGCCAACCTTAGGATTTCTATGGATCTCTTCACTCAAGATTGCTCCACATATGTCATTGTAGGCAGTTTACCACCATGTGCACTATTGATAATAGTTGTGCAAAACATATCCCATGATGATGGCAAGGTGTACAACAAAACGATTGCTTTCATTTCATCATCCATCTCCTTTTTTGAGCCTATAACCTAGAAAATATAGCATCAAACTCATTTAGATGAGCAAGAACCTTATCTACACCCTTCATGTTAAGATCATATAACTTTCTCATCAAATACACTTCATTTTGTGTTATTTATTTTTCATAAGTGTTTCATACCTTCTTCCAAAGCTCCGATGCGGTTCACAATCCAATATTGTAAAGTAAATGTTGTCTATTTGGTGTAATGGTACATATGGCCATTTATCCAACTAATAACAATCAGTATGCATGGATTCTTTGAGATTCTACTTGCTGGCTTGCACTGCCTTCTCTAAATTAGTACATCTTTACTTTGATTTTTCCATAGAGCAAAGTTTGTGCCATCAAATTTCCAGGTTTCAAAATGGTCTTTGCCCTACAAGTTATAGCTCCTCTTGGAAATAGTAGCATTAGAACCTAATCCACTAGATGTATGTGAGATTTTTGATGCCATGTTGATAGAGAACTGACTAGAATGATAATAGAGATAAAAGAGTCCAAACACCAATTATTAAATTCTAGGAGAAGTGTATGATAATCGGAGAAGCACACATCGGAGAAGTGTATGATAATTGAGAGAAAACCAAAAAAATCATAGTTACCATAGAAGAAGGAGAAGAAAAATGCACATACATAGGGCATGATTTGATGAATGAAGAAGAAGAAGAGTTAGTTTCCCTATTGCGAGAATATAGAGATGTGTTCTCTTGGAGTTACAAAGATTTGAAAGGAGGAGACCCAGATATATGCTCCCATAGAATTCCTATGACTCTAGATGCAAAGCCTACAAAACAGAAACCATTGACGTACAATGATAACTACGCCACTAAGATTAAAGAAGAGATAGATCGTTTGATAGAAGTAGGATTCATTTATGAAATTGAGCATACCGAATGGGTATTCCCCATTGTGGTTGTGCCCAAGAAGAATGGAAAATTGTGTTGCGCATGTGTATTAACCTTAAAAAAGTTAATGCCACCACGATTATAGACAATTATCCTCTTCCTATCACAGAACACTTGTTGGAGAGAGTTGTGGGCAAGCAAGTCTATAGCTTTCTTGATGGATTCTCAGGCTATAATCAAGTATCCATTGCTCTAGAAAATCAACATAAGATGGGTTTTTCCATAGAATGGGGCATATTTGCATTTCGTGTGATGCCATTTGGGCTAACAAATGCACCCGCCACTTTCGAGTGACTCGTGTCATGTTTTTAAGGAATTCTTACACAAGAATTTGGAAGTTTATGTGGATGACATATGTACTCATTCGAATACGAGGCAAAATCCTATCCTTGAGCTAAGGCAAGTATTTGACAAATGCTAAGAATATCAGGTTTTCTTGAACCAAGAAAAGTGCGTGTTCATGGTCAGACAAGGTAAAATTCTAGGACATATTGTGTCAAAGAACAAAATTTTGATAGATGAAGAAAGGGCAAAAGTAACTGTAGACCTACCCAGACCAAAGAATGTAAAAGCAATACAAGCCTTGATGGGCCATTGTGGATATTATCGACAATTTATACACATGTACGCTATCATAGCAAAGCCCTTGCACTCTCTTTTGACCAAGTTTGAATGGACAGAGGAATGTGAGAACTCATTCAGTGAACTTAAACGACGCTTGTGTTCAACACCTATATTAATAACACCGGATTGGAGTAAGCCATTCCATGTACATGTGGATGCATCCAACTACCCTATAGGATTTGTGTTGGCACAACCAACGAGCAAAGGCAATATAGATTTTCCCATAGCTAACCTAAGCAGACAATTGAATGCAGCAGAAGAAATTACACCACTACAGAACACAAAGGATTAGGAATGATTTATGCAGTAAAGAAATTCAGGCATTACTTGTTGGCGAATAAGTTCAAGTTCTTCACGGATCATCAAACATTGCTTTACTTAGTCAATAAGTCTTGTAACACTGGATGATTGATATGATGGTTTCTATTACTCATGGAATACGACTTTGAAGTAGTAGTCAGGAAGGGAAATCCCCACCTTAGAGTTGACCATCTCTCAAGATTAACCACGGGGGAAGCTCCTCAAGGAATAGCGGATGAACTACCAGATGCGTACCTGTTTAATCTCGAAATAGTACCAGAATGGGCTAAGCCTATCGTCCCTATTCTCACATTTGGACCCAAGAATCCTAAGATAGGGATCAAAGAAAAAGAAATCACCAAGTCACAAAGATATCAAATAATAGCAGGAAGCATATATAAACAGGATAATTAGAAAATTCGTGCTTGTTGTGTAGATGAATCAGAATGCGCGAATTGGTTGCAACTAGCACATGTAGGTGCACTAAAGCAACATCATTCAAAACATCATACACCGCAGACTCCGCATAGACTAGGAGTATATTGGCCTTCTATGGAAGAAGATGTCTATAAGCTATGTAAAGAATGTCCTGTTTGTTGTAAAAGACCACTGATAGAACATGTCACATTATATCATATGTCTCTCACACCAGAATGGAGTGAACCATTAGTGACATACTTGAGGATGAAAACATTCCCTCGAGGAATGACTTTAGCACGACAACGAAGTCTAGAGCAGGAAGCTCAATATTACTCACTTATTGGCGATAACCTATACGAATGAGGAAGAGACGGACACCTACGACAATGTGTTCATGAGAATGATTATTTGAGTGTATTAGAGATTGCACACCAAGGTGTTGCAGGAGGTCATTTTGGCCCTGACAGGATAATCAAATCCATACTATTTGCAGGATTATGGTGGCCCACTCTTCACATGGATGCACATACCTATGTTAAGAGATGTGATGTGTGCCAAAGAACTCAGTTTCCTACTCGAAGATATGAAATGCCATTAAAACCCATGATGGGAGGACGTGCATTCTCTAAGTGGGGTATAGACTTTGTAGGACCCATTAACATCCATGCAAAAGGTACTCATGCAGAATACATCATAGTTGCAACAAATTATCTTACCAAATGGGTAGAGGCTAAGGCCACAAAAAAGAATGATGCACACACGATTGAAAAATTCTTATTTGAAAATGTCTTTACAAGATATGGACTGCCTATATAATTAGTGAACGATTGAGGAACTCACTTTCTAAACCACATCATTGAATATTTGTTACAGGATTTTATGGTGATTCACAAGAAATATGCACCATATCATCCTTAGGCCAATGGTCAAGCAGAAAGTACTAACAAGATCCTTTGTAACGTACTGACGAAACTCATGAACAACGAATGTTCAGATTGGGACAAACAGTTACATCACACTGTTTGGGCATATCAAGTGGCCTACAAGACCGTACTCAATGCAACTCCCTTTCAGATGGTTTTTGGTCAAAACATTGTGCTTCCTTTGGGCTTTTTGATACCCACCCTTAAGGTTGCACAAGAACATCATTGGAGTGGCCATGAATTATCATCAAGGATAATGGACTTGGAACGATTAGGAGAAACCAGGTTGAAAGCACTAGCAGGTATATATGCTGCAAAGAAGCGACAGAAAGCCTATTTTGATGCACATGTGAAAGACAAAGTCTTAAAAGAAGGCGACGTACTCCTAGTGTATACATTGAAACAACACACACAGAAACTAGAAAAGCGAGGTTATGGACCTATGCTAAATCAAGGCAACACCCAACAGGAACTTAGAGCCTTAATCAATTCAGGTGCTGTGACTAGTGCCGTTAGATGGTCCCACTATAAGGATTCAAGAATAGAAATGTGGCCAATTGAGGCATACCTCATAGGGCTAGGAGGCATGGAAACCCCTTGCATGGGCGAGGTGGACCTTCCTATCCTCATACAAAAAGTGATCGTGATAGTGAAGCTCCTAGTGTGCCATGACGATGACCTGATAGAACCCCTCATCCTTGTCCAAGATTAGCTATATGATCCCTCAGTGGATCTAAATCTTAGACAAGGCTCCCTATAGATTGGAACCTTAGGCTAGAAGCAAGTGATACCACTTGACTTCCCTAACACCACTCCACTTGAGGTATGTAACCCCAGACCATATGGAATGAATGTGAAGGAGGACCGGAAGATCTGTGGCCAAATAAGTCAAATCACGCCTACACCAACCCACGTGGGCTTGGCAATGGACCATTGCTACTCAAGAGAATGTCAAGAGATTTTCCCCTGGTCTTCTTGCAAACTAGAAGGGGTCACCACCCACCAGATGGTTCAGGTGGGTTGCATCAGCCATCAGGTGGACTGCATCAGCGGCCAAATGGGCACAATAGCCTCCAATGTCCATCCTTCCACACTTATGACAAACTGGCCTAGATTTTTGGTACAAAATGCCTCACCTCCTAATGGGCAATTTTCAAAAGTGTTGGACCTCCCTTCTTTTCCAAAGCAGAGTGTCAACCCAACCTCTCACCCCCAATCATAAAGGAGTCACCCATGACTCAACCCAAACCAACAATCATAGAAGGCGACATAGAGATGGCAGCAGCCTCAACAAACTAAGACTACCTGCACAAAACAAGTATGGGTGACAAAGGAACAGAGTGCACCAAGAGTGTCCAACAGTGCAGACAATGACAAGAAGAAGTCCAAGCAGAATTTATGTCAGCAGCCAACATCCCATCCACCTTCTTCTCCAACCACAAGAGTTTGAAAGATTTGGATCACGAAGAAGTACCTCACTAGTCGACCCACACCCACGCAGATCTGGATACCCAAGCATTGTATTATAGCTCAAAACTCAAGCCATGTAACATATAACCTCTTGAAATCTCTTCACGCATCAACACCACCACCACCAATATCCCCTTTTGTACCTCAATAGAAGAATACCACCCAATCATCAACTAGGAAATGGATGTCGAAACGTATCTAGAAGCCGCCTCATGATCCTCTGTACAACATAACACCTATCCCGACTAACCCCTACTTTTGTAATAATTCACTCACGACTAAACTTTGTACAAATTCACACACGATCACCCACCATCACTTGTAATACCAAACTCATCACAAGCAATGTATGCATTATCTAAAGCATGTAGGTGTCTAGTGACCTACATTAGTTTTTGCTAAATCATTCCATAAACCACCTCACAACACTCAGCTACACGGGTTACACATCGGTTATGGAAAGGGATTACAGTCTCACTTTAATGGGATCATGATTAATTTCCATACTAATGTGTTAATCTTTTGTAGAAGATCTCCTCCGCATTCATATCGCTCATCATGCAGGCTGAAGGACCTTTCGCGGCTGGCCCCAGTGTGCCTGTGGTCAATTTTGGCAATTTATTAGCTGAATCCTATCCCATGTTGCAACCTCCAGAGTTTTAGGGATTACCCGGACCAATGCCCATAGGCGATCCTCCTATGGGACACACGAAAAAATTTCATAGCAACTCTCATTGGTTCCAAGGTTTAGCATGACCCTTAGCTGATGCAGACTTTATCTTTGATGCAATGCTATGTTTTGACAATATTAAGTGGGGCAGGTATCAGTTTTTCTCCACAGAATTTGAAGAGCTCCAAAATCCAGAAGTGTTAAGGCATATTTGGGCTAGAGTTGTTTTTATAGAATATTTCAGTGATCCATTGCCCAAACCTAACTTCTATAGATGCTATTACTTGGTGACTACACTTACAACCCCGAGAACAAATACTTGCCAGGAACATTCATTCTTCAATCATTGGTAAATGATCCTCCATACAAGAAGTTTTATGTTTCAAAAGATCTCATTCGGGTAGTGCTTAAGATTCACGGGACTCACATGCTGACAGATCACGAAAGGCTTATTCGAGAGCCTATGAAATGCAGCGATGTTTTGAATGGGGCAGATATTTTGGCCATTACACGTGAAATCTCTAAGCCGTTGCACATATGTAGGCAACATTTTGCATTCCTTTCCCAAGATCGTTTTACCATCCCTTAGAAATGCATCTGGTTTGGTTTGTATTTGGCAACTACAGGGCCCCAAACCATAGATCCTGCCAATTAGATTATCAAGCAGTTGTATTTAGCTCAACAACATTGGGAGCGCAAACACATCATCCACGACCGTTGTGCTCTTACTAGAATCATCTATATGTGTTTGGCATATTATTTTCCCATCGAACGTGCCATGACCACTGGAGAATTAAAAGCATTCAACGGAACCACCAAGAAGGCCAGAAAAGCTAGCAAAGGATGGGCAGGCAAGCGCATGCGAGGTTCCATCCCATGCTTGCAGGTTCTAGAGTCCCCATCACCACAACCATCTCCTCAATAATCTCCAACGCAACCCCCTGCATTTGTATAGCCAATCTGTATCCTCCTTTCAGGACCCATTATCATAGAAGGCAACACTAGTGTGATAGCTTCTCAAGCAACCATCATTCAGGAACCTACCACTACCACAGGAGAAATTCCCACCACCATTGGTGCTGAAGCCTTTACTTTCCCTATACCTAACTTGGAGGCAGAGCCAACTAACGCCACCTTTAATTTTGAAATGCATGATGCGTTCTCCAGTGAATTCCAATATTCAGAAGGGCAGTTTTTCTCACAAGAGTATGAATGCCCCAGTTACCCTATGAACCCCCCTGATCAACCACATGAACAAGTAGTTTCCAGCTCAGAAGATGAGATAACAAAGACCGACAATGAGGATGGTGATGACGAAGCCAGTCAAGATAGCCATGAATCTCAAGAGGATGTGCAAGATGAAGAACAAGAGCAACAAATCAATGCTCAAGGTGATGCAAGTACCCATGAAGATGGCACGTTCGAAGGTGCCACCTACACTTTGGCAATCCAGAAATTATATCGCACTATGCAGGCAGTCTGGGCACACAAACAACTATCCAAAGCAGAAAGTCAAGCAATTCTTGAGCAATAACTCGCTACTGGAGGTTTCAAAGAAGCTTTCATTCAAGGCTTCAAGGAATTAGTTAAATCATTCAGAACCACTAAGGCACTACGTTATTTGAAGAGGAAACCACTACTGAAGTTTGACCCACGATGCATCCGTTTAATATCCAAGCCAGGTTAGTATGTACCTAATTCGTGAAGTCTTAGGGACTTGTGTCGACAAGACTAAATCTCAATCGCCCCACAAGTGCGTATAGTGGTGGATCAATACACATTTAATTATCAATCCGAAGAACCACATGAACCAAGTGTATGAGGATGTGTGCACACATGATGGAAAGTGAAGTGGCTAAACTACAATGCATGTGAAAAGACTAAGCTACCTCTCCAACTCACTAAATCTCTGGAAATGCCTGCCGCGATACCACTTACAGTAGTAAGCATAAATTTGAATGTTTTTTCTAGCTCTGAACTCCGAATATGGCCAACACAAGTTCTTTCAAAGCTATCAATGAGACGCATCTCTTGGTGGTATTTTCACTCGAATCTGACAATCGCTCTTCAAGTTATGGCAAAAAAAGTGAATGGCGGGAAACACCTACACTCGCCCCACAACTCGTAATGGTTCACACACACACACTACAGTAGTTCAAAAGTGATGGGAAGGGATAGACAATAGTGCTACACATAGTTTCAAGAATTACACACACACAAAAGATCATGGAGAAGGAGAAAATTAGCAGGAAAGAAGAAAATTCAAATTTCTGCTCTTCTTCTTCACAATGGGCAAAAAAGTCTTTACAAAGAGTCACAAAGTGACTTATATACATGTGCCCTAAAAATGGTCCTTTCACACAACAGACCGGCACTTTATTGACTAATCTCTAATTTCCTACCATTTTATAGGAATTATGTTACAAGGACTTATGGCTTATGCATCTAGAGGACTCCTATAGTGCATTTACATATTTTCGAGGGAATGTTTTAGAATTTGGAAGAAGAAATTCTATGTCCATTAATTTGAAAATTTTTGGGGCTCCTCTTTTGTGCCTCTTTTCTCCGCAACATTCTCCCCCTCTTTGTCTCTGTCGTCCCTTGATAGGCTTTGCTTTGTGTCTGTAGCTTGTCTATAGCTCGTAGATACACGCACCCAGTGGTCGAAGAAGCGATAAGGATTGTCAGAATATTTGTTACTTTATTCAAGCTTAGTCCTTTGCTTCTATAAGCCCCTTGTTATTCCTTATATCATAAATTTGGGTTACTGTATTAAGTCCGGCTGCCACGCACACCATCGGTGGCTAAGAATGTGATATTCTTTGTCACTCGCTTCAACTTCTCAACCTCTCCTCTTTCTAACTTTTGGTCTTCTAATATGTCTTTGTCTTCACACATCTAACCTTGAAGTATTGTCTGGAGCCTGCTTACTTTTTCCCGTTGCACACCTTACTTTGCATGCCTTTGCATTCTTCTAAGTTAGCAGTACATTTCAAAGGTCTTGTTCTTGAATCTTCTTCATCATCCTCTGGGACCTGATGCCTTGCTTAGCCTATTCATTTCTTTCCACCACATGCACTTGGTGGATGAGGAAGTCTTGGTTGTTACCTTTCTTTATTTCCATTCCTCAGGACTTGGTTCTTTGGTGTGGTCACCTGGTGTGTGCCCCTCCGGGGCTTTGGGCAGAGGGTTGTTCTTTTCTTGATGAGATTTTTCTTCATTGAGCCGTTTTGGTCTTTGATCTTCTTCTTCTTCTCTTTTTGCTTGATTCTCCCTCCACATGTCCCTCTTCCCGAACTCTGTCGTCCCCCATAGGCTTTTTGTGGCGACGTGTGTATGTTTGGATGACTTTATGCTCTCTATGGTTAAGCGAATTTGCTTGACATATCAATAATTCTTTCCATTGAGTTGACTTTATGCCATCATCTAGTGCCTGTCTATGATCGACAAAAAGCTTAATCTGTAGGTCACGAGTCGCGCATTTAGGTTAGAAGATATTTTGCAAAAATCTCTGAGTCCATTTGAAAAAATCCTGTAAAGAATGCTTCTTCGAATGTCTGCATATATGGACTTGACAAAAACATAAGTATGGAGTATATGGCCATGAGTGTTAAGCGACTTGGTATAGTAGATAAATAAAAAATTAATGTGTCTGATCCCTAGTTAATTTCGATGAAGTTCAAAAACGTATATTGCACGTGTTGAAAAACCTTTATTACTATAAGTAACATACTCAAAATTTTGTTAGTCATCTAGACGGCTAGATTCGGTACTGTGTCATATCTGGCGATCCAAAATTTGATGGTTTTCACCATGTACTCTTCGGTTGGTAAGTAATTATGGGGTGGAATTGGTAATAATGGATAGTTTAGCCATTGATTATTTAAGCTTCCCTAGCACTGTGCTTGCCAAAACTACATCCAGGAGCATCTTTTGGGTACTGGGAAAATGGGGGGATTGACTTGAAGTACATACGGTGCCGATTCCCAGTGTACCCGTAACATAGGATTCTTTTCCAAAAATTTCCATCTCCAAATAGGATCTGCCTTATCAAATTTCTCTTGTGTATAGGTGATTGTCTGCATGTTGAATTGCAGATCGCTATCTGGCTCTTTATTGGTGGTCTTCCTGATATATTGGCGTGTTTCTTCTTTGAGTAACCCATAAGGTACATTGAAAGGCTTCATAACCTATTCTAGGTTCTTGCTCTAAATCTTTGCTTCTTTCATTACTTTGATTACCTGTTCTTCAAACTCTTCTGTAAGCTGAGACACCAGTAGTGCCCGCTCATGTCGGCTTAGTTATGTAGTATCCCGATCAGGTTTTTCAGTGTTTGGCTTTGCTTCCTCCCTTATTGATGAATGATGCATGGGGGGAGAGGGAGGATGTACCTCAGTCTCATCAGTAGCCGCTATGGAGTCTGGAACTACTGGTGTCCCCACGGTTACCTGTTGTTCTATTTGAGCTTTCAATGTAGTGATGAGTTCATCCTTTGCATTGATTTCTTCAGTGACTCGCGTGACTGCATCCTTGCTCTTTAGGAGTTCCTCTCCTATGGCAGCAAGTTGATTAGCGTCTTCATTGCATTGTACTAGGTATTTATTCTCTGCCATCTTCCACTTTCTCCTAAGCTCATTAGTATCATGCATATATTTCTTCTCCCATTCCTCTCTGATAGTTTGCTCTTGCTTCAATTGATCTTCATACTTTTCAATTTGATCCGCCAATGTTTTTGTATTGCTTTCTGTCATTTTTGGCACTTCGATAGGTTGGTTGCATAGTAAGGCCGTCATCAGTTCTTTGTTCTTGTTCCTTAGATTGTCGGCTTCATCCATGTATACCTTGATTTGAGATTCAAGGAGTTTACTTCTAGCATTCATTCGTGCTTTCTCTACTTCACCAACTTCATATTTGCTTTATAGCTCTCTTATTTGCTCTTGCAGCTTCTTGTTTTCAGTTTCCAGTATGGTACATTTATTCTTGGCTTTGTTGGTTTTTGACTCTTTGTCTAAAAGTGCCCTTTGAGCTTGAATTAATTTTGCAGATAAACTTTCACCTATTTCCTGGAATTGATTTTTCTCTCGCATGGCCTTGTCGTAGTTTGCATGAGCTTCAAGCATTAGCTGTTGAGTATCCATAGCAGTTTGTATCATTTGGTGCACTATAGGCTTGAGTTGAGCTACATCCACATTCAGCCATGTTTTGAGGATGCTTGGTTCTTCCCCTGTTTGTACGTCTCTTCCTTGTTCCACATGTATCGTCTTGTTGTGCGGTTGTCTTATCTGAAGATGTACTTCTTGCTCTTGTTCTTCATTTTTATTCATCGTCGACTTTGTGGTACTGCCTTGAAAAGTGACGTCCAGTGGGGAGGGTTCTACTACTACCCTTATTGGTGTGAAGGGTTCGGGCTCCTTCACTGTGTCTTTGACTTTTTCTTCCTTGGGGTTCTTTACCAGGTCATCTCCCGCTAAATGAGTCTCTTTGATTCGGATGTTCGATGCTTCATTCAGTTTGATTACATGAAGTCCTCCTTTAGGTGACTCCGGCTTTGTCGTGCCCTCGCTAATTGTGTCCATAATTTTGATCTACCTTGATGCCTTCCACACCAAAATCATTAGTTACTTGATTCAATTCTTCCCATTGATCATCATCTTTTGAGTCGCTTTTGATGTCCACATTTAGCATTGATGTTTCTCGCTCTTCAAGCGTATCGGATGATGAGCTAGAGTTGATCAATCCCAATTCTCTATATCTATGAACTTTAGTCAACCTTTTTCTTTGTTTAGAGCCTTCATGGGATTGTCGGAAATGATGCCCTTGCACTGGTAGATTTACTTGGTCTTCCATATATTGATGAGTTGCTTCCATGGCTTTGGTTAATTCTGCTTCCGTGATGGGTGGGCTGTCTTCAAGCCTTGTTCTTGGAAGTACATGTATTCTCTTTGAAGTTGGAACGACTTCTTCTGCTTGCATCATCCCTCGTAGTCTTTTGGTACCTCTCATTCTCGGTTGAGAGCTGGTTTCAACTTCTTCTACTATTTTTACTACTTTATTTTTCCTTGGAACCGTGGCAATCTTTGCATACTTAGCCATTTCTTCAGATGAGGGCATCTCTTTCAAATGTTCCCAAATGCCTAAGGCATGATAGATCAGTACTGTTAAGGAAACGCTTCCGTTCAAGAACTTCTTATGGTTCCACTGTTTCTTTGCTTCGAAAAGTCGTTCTTGAATATATGGAGTCATGTTAACTTGATTCGCTATCTATTTGATGGCATGGGATAGCATCTGCACTATGATCTTCTGTGGAGCGGTATATCGGTGCATGTGTGGAAAGCAAAAATTTTGGTGAATGAGTCGGACTTCCTCTTCTATATCAATATGGTTGATGTCTATAAACGTTCGGGTCTTCGCCCACCGACTTTCCTCTTTCAAAATTGTATTTCCGTCTTTTTCCCATCCAAAAGCTTCTTTGATTAATTCGTGGGTCAATTGTATGATAACCCACTTGCATGCTGCATCTAGGACTCTTGCTTCGGGTACTAATGGATCATGCAAAGATGGTTGTAGGGTATTCATTACTTGTGTGCATCGCTGGAAGTCTTGTTTGTAGATTGTGAGTTCAAAGTACTTCTGAATACCAGCTTTCTTCATAATGTCTATGGTGGATGGAAGTTCATGCACGACTTTGAAATCTTGGGACATCACACATGATGGTCCATGTTCATGATCTTGATTGTTACTAAGAACAGATAGTCCCCAACAGGTTGGTCCTCCCAAAAGGAGTGACCTTTTGCTTTTGTCACACTTTGTAAGGGGATTTCCAGAACCTCTTCTTGAATAGTCCCTTTCGAGTCCTCAAAAGCCATCTGCACTTGTAATAAGGAGAACATCAGCTTCTTATAGAAGTTAAGTCATGAGTTATGTGTGTCTCAATGACATGTTGCTTATTGCATCACTCAGTTTCCCTTTACTCAAGTAAGTAAGATCTCTTACCACACATCTTTTGATTTATATTCCTAAAAGAAAACAGGAGTTAGTTTAGCGGAAGCATTATTTTATTTACATAGGAGGTTCACTCCTATGGAAGTAGAACCTAGGATCTATTCCCAAGGGGGAAATGTGCACCACTAGTTTTTTTGAACATATTATATGCCAAATGCATGGCCTTATAGTGTGGCCTTGGCATGCATACTTTAGGTGCAATCGACTCTTCATGAGTGTAATTGGAATCGAGTCTGTTGTTCCTATCCGATAGCCTCTTGGGTCTCCATATCCATTTTGTAGCTGATGTTTGAGGCTTCCTCTTCTCTTGGTTTTGTCCTATTCTAGGCCTTTCCTCTTTCTTTATTGAAGTCTGATTGGTTGATGTCGTGTTCCTCTGGTACCTTTGGTGGGTCTTGTTTGGTTTGTGATCTTGCTTTGTCGGTGTAATATTTCCTCTTACTTGTCTAGCTCTTGACTTGCAGTCTATCTGACCTTCTTTGGAATCCACATGTGTTTCCATATTTTTTGGGCTTCTACTAATGACTTTGGAAGCCAAACTTTCAGAAGTCTTTTTGGTCCTGATTGTAATGAAGAGAATTTGTTGTTTCGCCTTGCCTTCATAGGGTGAGTGACCTGTATCAATGTTGAATTCTCTGATTCCCTCATTTGATCCTTGCGAACCCTGTGTACATTAGCGTTTCCTGGTTGTGGTAATCGAGTAGTAGACTTCCACGTGGATGCTCTTCCCTTGTTGTAGGTAACTTTAGGAGCGTTGTCTTCACAGTTTCTCTTGGATTCATCGTTCATGGGAAATGAAGGCACATCATCAACTGACACATTTGTATTGGTAGTCAATCTTTGCTTAGGGTACTCTTTGGGTAAACTCTCGATTGATTTGTTTCTAACTCCTCTTCTAAGGTTTCTTTCTCACGCTGGATGGCTTCACGCATGTGAGGGAGTCTTTCTTTTAACATGCTAAAGATTTCCTTATGCCCTATTTTGGCTGAGATGTATTCTTGAGCTAGATGAATGCTCAGTTCATTCTCAATAATCCAATCTTGCCTTCGGATCAGGCTTTCTATTAAATCCTCATCTTTACATACCAAAACTCGTTGCTCCATAGTGGAATTTCCTAGGTGGATGGATATTATGGCTTCTCCAATACACTCTATGACTTGATCTCCAACACCTATCATGTGAGCTTTAGTCTGTTGTATAATCATCTGAAGACACGTAATAACCATTATTTGTATGCAGTTGAGTGCTGCTCCTTAGTCTATCAATGCATCTATCAACTGGTATTCGGTAGTTCCAATCCCCATGTTTAAATATGGTTGGGATATGCTGAGGTTATTTGTGTTGGCTTGGTGAACTTGATAGTTGGCAAATTGGCTCCTCACCTTGTAAATATCGTTCATCCCTTTGCGTTATCCACTCTTTTCATCTCTTGATATGCTCTAGAGCTTCTTGCCTTGCCTCTTCTCTAATTCTCTCTTCTTGTTTGTTTCGGTTTTGCGCACCTATGAGTCGTGCTAACATATGATCCATCAATGGTTCCATATATCGCTTTACTCAACAACCACTTAATATGTAATTAGGAAGTATATCTCCATCCAATGTATCTAAGTTGACTTCCCCACTCATTGAAATACTATTGATTAATAGGGGTCCATATCCGCGTTTATGTAGCTTGTTGGCATGTTGCTTCAAAGTATACACCAAGACTGAATCTCCTTCTTTTAGGCCTTTATCTTGGATGTGCGCATCATAATATGATTTCTGTCTCCTTTTCGCGGCATAAATTCCTACAACAACTTGTAGTCTTGTCTCGTGCAACTTCTCAATCTGCTCGAGTTGTTTCAATAACTCATGTCCTGTTGTGCTAATTTTAAAGTAGCCACCAAAAAATCAATCGGCAGATTGCATTTTGGCCATGCACTAGGTTGAATGGTGTAGTTCCAATGACTGTTTTGTAAGCCACATGGAAGGCCCAAATTGCGTGATGCAATTGTTTGTCCCAATCTGACCTTCCACTATTGACTATCTTTGTCAATGCAGTGCATAACACTTTATTGGAACTTTCTGCTTGACCATTGGCTTGAGGGGGATAAGGGGCTGATTTTTTATGAATCACTAAGAACTCATTCATCAAGGACTCTATTACTTTGTTAATAAAGTGTGTTCCACGATTACTCACTATCTCTATAGGTAGTCCAAAGCGAGTAAACATGTGCTCAAAAAGAAACTTAGCTGTGGTCTGTGCATCATTTTTTCGAGTTGATTTTGCTTCTACCCATTTAGTTAAATAATCTGTTGCCACTATTATGTATTCAACGTGTGATCTTTTGGCTAATGGATTAATGGGCCATATGAAATCAATACCCCATTTGGAAAAAGCTCATGCAAACTATAGGTCTCAAATGCTTGTCATCTCGTCTAATAGGGTACTTAGCTCTTTGGCATGCCTCACAACTTCATACGTAGGTGTAGAGTTGGTCACCACAAGCCCACAAAGAGAATCATTTTTACAGTTCTTTCGGCTGAGAAATGTCCTCCTCTGACACTTGCATGTGCCATTTCTAATATGGGTAAGTACTCTCCTTCATGTACACATAGTCGTAGTTGATTGTCTTTCCCTTTCTTGAATAATTGTCTCCCCATGATAACATAGTCCTTACTCATTTCTTCTAGGGATCGTTTCCTAGCTAAACTGATTCCGTCCTCATGCTCTCGTGTCTTTAAGAATTTCACTAACGTCTTACTCCAATTGGGTGCTATTGTAGAGAAGGGTAATGATGTATGGTCATCTAGAGTTGTTTCTTGACATTCTGTGCAATTACCAACATATTCATGAACATCCTTAGGCATATCAGGCCAATAGACTCCTAATCGTTTCAATTCTCTTAAAGTTCATGAATTCCCTTGTGCATTCTCCATTTGTTTACGTGCGCTTGTTCAATCAAGTTCTTCTGTTCGTCTCCTTCTACACATCTAGACAATACACCATTGGATTCTTTATGGTACACACTTCCTGCTACAATGTGTAAGTTATGCGATTGCAGAATTTCCTTCCTAACCTTTTTATTAATCGAGTGTTGTGGTCCATGAGTGAGTATTGGAGTTAGGTTTTCTGCCCACTTAGGACATACTTCCAAATTGAACAGGTAAGTGTCTGGCAAATCGTCGGGTACTCCGCTAGGTGGTTCTCCGTGTGTTAACATGGAGAGATGATCAACTCTCACGTGAGTATTTCCTTTTTTTTACAATCACTTCAAAATCCAACTCCATTAACAACAAAAACCATCTCACTAGTCTTCCCATGTTACGCGTGGTATCGTATCGTGTGTTTAGAAAGTATCGTATCGCGAGAACTCGAGTATCGTATCGTGCATTGCTATAGTATCGTATTGCGATAGAGCACCGATATCATATCATGACCATTCTTGGTATCGTATCATGATGAATTTTGGGATCGTATCGTGCGGTTTCGAGGTATCGTATTTCCAGTTGCACTGGTATCGTATCATTAGGATTTCCAGTATTGTATCATGCTCTATACTAGTATCGTATCGTGTCTTTGGGTGATATCGTACCGCCTGAAGCCCATAGTATTGTATCGCCTAGAGCACTGGTATCATATCGTGTGAAAAGCAGTATCGTATCATCCAGTCCTCTGATATTGTATTGTTGACTACCCGAGTATCGTATCGCGACGAGTAGTGGTATCGTATCGTCGACAAATGGTATCTCCTAGTGCAGTATCGTCTAAGTGGTATCGTCCAGAACACTTGGAGCATTTTCAAGGGTAAATTGGAGGCATTTGAGGAGCCACTTAGGGAGAGTTTTAGAGGCCAAGATACCCCCAGGAGGGTGAATGAACTTGAGGTCAGGAAGAGTTCTGAGTAGCCGGAGAAGTGTCATATTATCAGTAGGAAGTACCGCTCAGGTCAGTCACCACTCTACCTACTCCGACACCTCTAGTGATTCGGAGGAGGAGATACCCATGGCTTCAGAAGACATGCAAGGTCATGTTCCGGGGAGAAACTTCATGTCTATGGTAGAAGGGGAGTACCGCACCTCTTTGCAATATGTATCTACTAATGCCTAGGGGATTCCCATCTACCTAGATGGATTAAATAGATTTGTTGCCCAGATGGTGACCTCCACCAATTCCACAATTGTGCCTAGACCAGCTGTCAAGTATGAAGGAGGAGCATACATGGATAAGTTGGGTCACATCTATGTAGTAACAGAACACCCAAAATTGATAAATGAGAGAGGGGAGTTAGGAGGACAAGAAAATTCAGGAATACCGGACCCTGAGGAGTTAGTAACTACTCCTAGAGGGAAGTCAGCAGTGACATGAATCTTGAGAGGGGACTTGATACCTCAAGATGACTATTTACTGGAGGTCTATCCGGTCCATGGATCGGATTTATTGCTACAAACTGATTCACCTGCACGTGGACACGAGGAAAGTCCTATGACCTTTTACGAGTTAAAAGACCCAGAAGACGAGTCTAGAGTAACATACCTAGACAAAAACCGAGGAAGGTAGTCGATGCCTTAGATAGAGCTCGATTGAAGTATATGGGCTTGCCTATATTTCCCCAATGAGAGCAGGCAACTACCTCTCAGAATCCTTTTGGGACACAACAAGAGATGGAACATACTATGTCGGGACAAACAAGCCATCGGAGTGTTCCAAACAGAACACAGCTACAATTTACAATGCCTGGAATGCAAGCACACAATCAGACACACCCTGGATTAGGCAACCAACACCGACTACTAGTAAGACCAAGGCCACCACTAGGAGTGCAACTTGGAATACCCCCAATTAGACCAACAGTCCCTGAAATACCTAGACAACCAGAGCCCATGAGAAGATTAAGACCTATTCAGGTGGCCAAATGCATGAGAAATCATTACGATGGATTGGGAGAACCTTACGTCCACATTGCCGAATTTAAACAAGTTCTAAGAGCTGAACAAGTGGATGACTTCTTTGGACTCACGCTCACAAGAATAGCTCTGACGTGGTTCCAACCATTAGGTCCCAATCAATTTGGAGATATCGAACAATTCTTTCAAGAATTCATAGGGGAATTCACTAAAAGAGGGATTAAACACAACTCTTCATCTTTAATCCATAGCTTTAAACAGAACCCCAATGAAACTATAAAAACAACTGCATGAATATTCAATCAGTATGTTGATAGATGCCCTGTAGCCGAAAGACCTATGCAGCAAAAAATGATATCATTATTTTTGGACGGATTAACGATCGGAACTCTAAGAACGTTAGTCTATGTGAAGAGACTACAGACGTTGAGTGAATGTCTCCAAGAGTGTATTGATCTAGAGGACAACCTAGCAGATGATCTCAAGTGCGCGACTAGTCCTACTAAGTCAGAAGACACTCGGAGTACGGTTACATCCAACTCTAGTAACGTAGAAGAATTAGCAGTGCTAGTGGCGAAGAAGTTAGGAGTTCAAGGACAAAGGAACTACCAACAGCCTTCTCTAAGAATACCCATGTTGCGAAGATGCAGGCTATGTGGAGGGGATTACCCCACTCACATGTGTGTACGAGGAGGAACATGTGTACCTCAAGCTTACCCTTTTAATAGAAATCCCTATCAAGGAACCGCTTTGTATTGCCACATAGAACAGAAATACACCAATCACACCACGGAAAATTGCCCATTCAATAGGCAGACACGGCCTCTACAACCATCTCAGTATTGGCCATATGGATTGAAGTATTTCGATGGCGATGCAACACAGTGCGCCCTCCTTCTCGAGAGCTCCAGGACGATATGCTTGGAGTAGAAAACCGAGCTCCTGAGGCCGCACACAGTACTCCACACAAAGGCTGTAGAAGAGCTCCTGAGGCCGCACACAGTACTCCGCACAGAGGCTGTAGAATATGCAGAAAAACAGTACACAGGGGCACTATGACAGACTTCTTAGGTCTTACAAATGCGGTCGAACTTACAGTCTGTGACTGACCAGGCCACTATATGTTTTATTAAAGAACATATACAAAGAAGTGTCTGGTGGCCATTTGGCCTTTCACATGGACACTAACGGTAACAATCTCCCACTAAAGGCCAATATGGCCAGAGTAACTATGGGAGAAAAAATAAAGAATGATAAAGAATACTTGAGTGTAAGTATACAAACTATACCTCCCACCCGATTTGCATGTTACACAGTATACAAGTGATTGCGTAAGATCAAGAATCAAGTAACCCCCATCAAATGACAACAGTGTCGAAAGCTATCCTGTGGTAGAGCTTTAGTCAAAGCATCTGCAGCATTATCTTGAGTGTGAACCTTCTCAAGAATAATGCTCTCAGTGGCTAAGCAATCTCTAATGAAGTGATACCTCACCTCAATGTGCTTGGTCTTTGCATGATAGACCGGATTCTTAGCCAAAGCAATGGCACTCTGACTATCACTGAGCAATTGAGGTACATGCTGAGGTAAACCCATATCACAAGCAAGACGAGAAATCCACAATGCTTCCTTACATGCCTCACTTGCTGCAACATACTCTGCTTCTGTGGTGGAAACAATTGTACATTCTTGAAGACGAGATCTCCAAGAGATAGCACCTCCAACAAAATGAAAAATGTACCCTGATGTAGACTTATGATTGTCTACACAACCAGCATAGTCAGAATCTGTGTAACTAATAATGGATGCTTTTCCTCTACCTAAGCATAGACACTTGTCCTTAGTGCCACTCAGATATCTCAAAATCATTTTGACCGCTTCCCAATGTTTCTTGCCAGGATTAGACATATATCTGCTCACAAATCCCACTGCAAATGCAATGTCTGGTCTCGTAGCTACCATAGCATACATGTGATTACCAACAGCAGACTGATAGGGAATTTTGGTCATGAATTCCTTTTCCTCATCTGATTTGGGGCAGTCATCCTTGCTCAATTTCACATATGTGGGTAAAGGTGTACTCAATGCCTTTCCACCCTGCATATTGAATTGGTGAAGTACTTTGGATATGTACTCACTTTGAGACAAGTATATGCATCTTTTACTCCTATCACGAGTAATGCGCATGCCAAGAATACATTTGACATCCCCCAAATCCTTCATATCAAATGTCTGACTCAACTTCTTTTTGAGAATTGACAAATCATAAGAGGACTTCCCAGCAATCAACATATCATCGACGTAAAGTATCAAGTATATCAAGCTGCCATCAGAACATCTCTTTGTGTAGAGACAATGATCCTCATTGCTCCGAGAATAGCCTTGGGACTTCATAAAAGCATCAAACTTTTGGTACCATTGTCTAGGAGACTGTTTAAGTCCATACAAGCTCTTCTTGAGCTTACAAACTAGACTTTCCTTGCAAGGAACTACATAACCCTCTATGTAGCTCAGTGATGAGTAGCACCTCCTTTAATGTCAATCCGGGAAGACGTGAGGATGGTATGAAGACCACGAGCAAGTGGAAGCACAAGTGCGTGAGTGAGAAGCACACTAACATGCACACACATACACACACACGCGCACACACGGCAAGAACAAAGAGAGTAAGACAATGGAATCACTTCTATTGCAAGAAAGTTCTCATACAAGCTCAAACTACAAGAAGCCACCCAAAAATGAGCTCTCTAGCTCTATTTATAGTTTTTGACTAGCTTTGGCCCTGTCCAGACCTAGTGTCCGGCCTAGTTAAAAATTAGGTTCCAGGGCTTATTTGAGGGCTCAAACGAGGTCTAAAAATTATGAAAATTGGCCGGCAACTACTTCTAAGGCTCCTCAAGCTTGAGGACTCCTCGGCTTGTACAAAATGGAGCTACAAAAAAGTGAAAATGGTATTTACAGGGGTTTTTAGTGATGAGAATCACTTTAAAATGATGTAAGGGTTTTGAAAAAAATGAAGGGTTGCCTTAGTGCTAGATCTGCATGTGTGTCCGTACTTGCTTCGTCCCGTATACTGTCAACACTCTCCCCCCCCTAGGGTCTGTCGCCTCTGACAGACCTCTGTTCCACAGTTTGATCAATGTACTTCTGCAGGAGGTCGGTTGCCAATTCTTGTTCTTTGATTCTTAAACCTCTGATCAGGTCTCGTTGCAAAGCCTCCCAATCAACTGTACCAGGCATGTCAGGTTGTGGCATCGTGTAAAGCTCGGAATGCATTGTTTGCTCGCATGCAAAGAGGTGGAGTAAATGCGTAGGCCGTGGCGCGAATACCTCTGAATGTGCTTCCCAAAAGCCCGTGGTGAACATATCGTCGAATGTTTGCTTGTAGCAGGCAGGGAGATATCTTATGCGTGCATGCCATGCGTAAGCCACTCGTATGCTCGGGGTTGTGCTCATATCATATAGCAGGTCGTAGTTACCATTAATAAACCCGGGAATAGGAGGTTGAATACGGCATACATTGCGAAAAGTTTTGAATATGACCTGCATCATATCGAAGATCTTGAGCATCATCTGGGCAGCGACATCTGGCATGGGGTGGAGACGTGGTATCCAATGTCTGATGGTTGCAATCATGTATGACACTGTGGGAGTACCGGTTGGGGGGGCGATGGCGGGGTAATTGAGCCATTCTTTACAGTTCGTGTTATTCTGAACCTTGATTGCAAAAGCTTTCCATGATCTTCGTCTTTGCACTGGCCCAAAACACGGATTGTACTTCAAATGCATGGGGGCGTGATCCCATGTTCTAAGCATTTCTGGGTAAGTTTCGAGTAACTTCTGCCTCCAAGTTGGTTGGAATATGGCCCCTTTTCATGCCGCTTCTGGTATATCTTCTGGTTCAAACTGTGTGGCAAATGTTGGGCACTTGTTGGTGACTCTTCTGATTTCTGCGTTGTAGTCGGCCAACAATACAAAATAGGGCTTGTATTGTAATTCTGAGCTAGTGATAAGGCGCCTAGAGGCAATGTGCCTGAAGTACTCTGAGTGAAGGATGGTGTCCTCAATGGCCTTCATTGCCAACATCTGAGTGGAGATCCGTTCCTGATGAGTTTTCCCCATTTCCTCTACCTGTTTCATCCATGCTGATGGGGGTTCCTCATAGGTATCTTGACCTTCTTCTGTGACGCGTCCTCCTGGGAATGGTTGGGGCTCGTAGGTGTCGTCGAATGCTTCCTCCACTGGAATAATAACTGCTTCTTCTTCTAACGATTGCTCTGGTGGGGAAGGAGGTCGCTCGTACTGCATCAACTTCAATTTTAATTCTGCAATCTGTTGCCGTAACTCCAGTACGTCATTGGTCGTTGAATGTTCGGGTTCAGGTGAAGTAGCAGCGTCGGTCATCTCTTTAGGTTCCCGTTGGTGTGGTGTAGACTCTTGGGGTCTCTGTAGGTCCTTCAGCTGGTCGGCAAGCTGATCATGTGCTTCTAAAAGATTGGCATAAGTTTCCAAGATCTGTTGTATGCTTTCTGAGGGAACAGCTTGAAATTTAGCCGGGTCTATGGGTGCTCCCGGGGTGTTCTCCATGGCAGCCTCGAGGTTCTCTTGGTTTTTTTGTTGAAGCCGTCTGTTCTCTTCTTGAGCTGCCGCCAGATGTCGTCGTAGCAAGGCCATGTTTCGTTGAAGCCTTGCATTGCGGCCCATTTGATCTCGCAGCTGTTCCTCCATGGCTTTGCTCTCTTCCATATGCCTCGCTTCGAGTTGCGCATTTGCATGTTCGAGGGCGGATATTTTGCTTTGTGACTCCGTATGACTGGACTCCAAAGCATTGACACGCTCTTGGAGTGTTGCTGAGAGGGTGCAAAGCTCCTTGTTATTTTCTTCCAATAATTTATATTCCTGCTTAAGCTGAGTGGCAGCTTCGAGCATGGTGTCGAGTGCAAGACTAAATGAGGTGGATGCAGGGGTAAGGATGGGAGATGCAGGGGGTTGGGAAGTGGGAATGGGAAAAGTGGATGTTGTGCCTACCGTGTGTGGAAGTGGCGATGTGAGTGTAATAACCTGTGATGGTGTTGTGAGAACAGTGGTGGTGGGTGATCCAGCGGAGGGTGAGATGTCCATGGGGTCGGACATGAGAGAGTGTGAGTCATGAAATGTGAACACCGGGATGGTGGGTGGTGTGATAGTGGTGGTCGTGAATGTGGGGGAGTGGATTTGGGGAAGGGACTTTTTATTATGTTTATCAACCTGTTGAAGAATGTTTACAAGTTGGGTCCAGAAGGAGGGTTGGGTGATTAGTGTGGTGCCCGAGGCAGTTACAAGGGACGGGGTAGGTAGAGTTTGGGAGGGAGGAAATGGAGGGGTGGAGGGTAAAGGAAGGGAAAAAGTCTGACTAGTGACAGATGGTTGTCCAAAGGCAGGGAGGAAGGAAGGGTGACCTAGTTGGGGTTCAAAAATTTGGGTGACAGAGATGGATGAGGGTGAAGGAAGGAAAGTGGAAACGGGGGTGTGTACAATGGTCTCACTATAGGAGGATATTGGTTGTGTAGAAAGACACGTGGAGAGAGGTTCTGAGGGTGGGATAGGAGATGATGGGGGGGATGGTGCATGCGTAATTTCCTCCGGTTCATCATTGGGCCTAGGGCTAATCATGTGGACATCTTCTGACGTGGACGTAGCTAACGCGGTAGATACTTCCATCTGAATCATCTTTCCTTGTTGAGGCCGTGTATCCATTCTTCTTTGATCATAAGTAGGGTTCTCTCGATAGACCAAGGTTCTCATTGCTTCACTGATGCCACAGGTGTCCGCCAAAAGATTTAGCGATTCTACAAAATGGGGGTCGATATTCTCCGACTGCAGCATCTGGTTTACTAGGGCCCTATTTGCTTCTTCTGACATTTTATGGCGTCGTTGCACCTGCTTGATTGTTCGGTATAGTCGTTTGAGCTGCGCCGTATATGCAGGGGCTTCGTCTTCACTCTCTTCTGGGTCATCTCTTGGTGCCTTCTCCTGAGCTTGTGTGCTTAGTCTCTGAGGAAGTTGTGCCACTCCTATCTCCTGTACACTGCTTGTCTCGCCTCGTGCATGTTCTCTTTGGGCTGATGTCCCCGGATCGACATTGTCAGGGCAACCTTCACTGTCTGATAGATGGGCCGTCTGCAGGAATGTTTCAAAATCAAAGTTTGGGTCCTCGGTGAAGGTGGCCATAGCTGCAAATTCTGCATCGGTAGGTAGTGGAGGGGCAGAAGGAGTGGGCTGTACCACCTCTCTTGGTTGAGACTCTTGGAGATGGATTGTGAAAGGTGCCACTTGGGCTTCCTCTCTAGTTGAGACTTCGGCGGTGGCTTCTGGAGGGATCAGGACCTGTGAAAGGGATCCACGCATTCTTTTTGCAGGCTGACTCCCTGACTTCCGCCCTTTGAACAGCTCCAGGTGTGCATACTTTAGGGCTCGGGCAACTGGCACGTCATATGCCAGACATCTGTAGATGATTCTTGTCAGCGCACAACAACCATGTAAGGTGGGCTTCCTCACTCCCCGCTTGCCTGCCTCATACACTTGATCTAAGATCCATACCGGCATCTTAATGGGCAAGCTTCCGGTCTCTGCTAAATATAGCTCGTACCATATCTTCTTGTGAGGCTGCGTGAAACGGTCCTGAGCAGGAAATGCGAAGTGCTGGAGGCACATCCGCAGAGGTATGGCAATGTTGGGGGTGAGGGCGCACATTTCTTTTAGTTTCTTGATTCTATTGCTTTTCATAGACTCTGGTATCAAGGGGTCGCGATCAGAAGGTACATGCGTGCCATACATCTGAAGGGCTTCCCTGATTAACGTTACATTTAATTCAAACTTCCTCATCTCCTCCAGATTGGATAAGGAGGGCACCCAGAATGTGCCTGAGTGATCTTTATCCCCGGTAGGTTTCATCGTAGCAATCAAGTAGTAGCACCTGAGGAAGTCGGGTTTAGGTAGAGCTGCACTGAAGTAAGCTTGTAGTCCTGCCTTTTCCCAGATATCTTGAAGTGGAGCTGCATTCTGTAAGGTCTCAAATTCTCTTGAAAAGAATTGGAAGGTCCACCAAACTCCTCCACATTCCATCTTGGATTCCCAGATGTGATCCGCGTCTCCCAAATCTCCTGGCATCTCATTGAACCAGTGAGAATGCCCCTTTACTCTTTCGGTTAGGCCATTTGGTGGGTCTGGAATAGGAATCCTCCGCACATTCACGAACTCCTCAGGCCGGGCTGTTGGTGGGGCCTCCACCGGCATGGCATCCCAATTGATTGGAGCACCAGATCCTGCCTGAGAGCTTGTGCCTGCCGCGGTTGCCATGAGAGTAGGTTGCTTATCTGCTGGAAGACGAAAGGCACATTAGTGTTGCATAGGAAACAAGATGTAATGGTGTTCCCTTCACAATACTAACATGACAATCCCGGAAGTCAGTGGTTAGTGGTGAAGTGTTTGTGATAGGTGTGAGTGGTGATTAAAGGTCAGGGAAGTCAGTGGTTAGTGGTGAAGTGTTTGTGATAGGTGTGAGTGGTGATTAAAGGTCAGTGTCATCCTAGATGCATACTTTGGTTATGCAATGGGTTCGGAATGCTCCTGTGTTAGTGTGGACGGATTTACAGAATAGGGTCAGGGGGTTTAGTACACAGTTTAATTCTCCACACTTTGATAGAGGAGTCGTAGCTCTTAGAGCTAAGGACAGGTGAAGATTTTTGTACGAGAGTGTGATGTATTTGGGACCTTTTGGGTACCCATTTCCAGACATCCCTAGGGTTGATGGGAGTGGGGACAGTGAGAGGTGTAGGTATCTTGTCATTTTCTGAGTTGTTGGCCAAGAGTGCTTGTGAAAGTTGCTCCATCCTAGTGCCTGAAGGTGAAGTAATTTGGGCTTGTAAGCAGGCCTTGGGCACCCATATCTGACTAGCATTAGGGGTAGCCTTCATTGACCGCTTAGGGACCCAAATAGAAATGGTATGCCTAGGGGTTATCCTAGGGGGCTTCTTAACTGCGTTCCTTGACGGTGAGGCTCGTTTCTTGTCTTCTTGAGAGTCTGCTATTAGAGTTGTGGGTTTCCCATCCTTGCGTATCCAGATCAGCTTTGCGCCCCGAGGTGCTCTATGTTGCACGGGTTGGCGCTCCTGCCTCTTGATCAGCGGCCTCCTTCGTGTAGAGTGATGTTCGGTCTGCTCGTTTAGAATCTTCTTTGGATCAATTAGGAACTCCTTCTTGGCTCCTGAACCTTTAGTAAGATTGACATTACTCTGCACCATAGAAGTTTGGACAAGCACAACATTGTTATCTTCATGTGGATTCCTGAAGGGACCAGGAGTTGGTGCCTGTTCTATTGGTTTGAGTGCTTGATTTTCTAATTCAATCGTGAGACGGCTTTGGCCTACCCAAGCCTGAAGAAGTCCACTTCTTAGGTTGAGGTTGACTGCGTGATCATAGATCCAGTCTTGGCCTAAGACAAGAGGTTCGGTCAGATCCTCGTCTTCACACACTAGCACTTTTGCTGGCATGAGGACCTCTTGTATGTAGAGGGGAAGATCCACCTCTCCCATACAAGGGGTTTCAACACCTCCTAATCCTATCAGATATGCTTCTAGGGGATTTACCTCCAATTGCAGCTGTTGGCAATAAGAAAGCCGAACTGCACTTGTGGCTGCTCCTGAATCAATTAAAGCCCTCACGTTTGTTGTGCTGTCTCTTTGTCCTATTTCTAGGGTCACAAAAGGTCGCCGGTCCACTATCTTATGGGTACGTTCACCTGAAGCCTCACACATGGCCATGCGATAGCCTGGAGACTCTTGAGTGTCAGTCACAGGCTGATCCCTCCCTTGTCTCCTCAACTTCATTCGTCTGATACGCTCTAAGGCCTCTGCCTGTGCTTCTTCTCGAATTCGTTTTTCCTCCTCTTTACATTGTTTAGCAGTATTGAGTCGGCTTAGCATTTCCTCCGAGAGGGGTTCCTAATAAAGCTTGACTCTGCATCCACTAATATAGTTTGGGAGGACATCCCCCTCTAAAGTGGCTAGTTGTACTGCTCCACTCGTGGAGATCCTATTAATGATCATAGGTCCGTAGCCTCTCTTTTCTAGCTTTCTTGCGTGTTGTTTCAATGTGTAGACTAAAACTAGATCTCCTGCTTTCAAGCCCTTATCCTTCACATGGGCATCAAAGTATGCCTTTTGCCGTTTCTTTGCAGCATAGATGCCTGCTGCTGCTCGTAGCCTCGTCTCACCTAAACGCTCTAGATCAAAGATCCTAGAGGACAACTCGTGTCCATTCCACTCATGCTCTTGTGCTACTCTTAAAGCTGGAATTAGGAAATCTAATGGTAGCACCGCATTTTGTCCGAAGACCATCTGAAATGGGGTGGCATTGAGTACCGTTTTGTAAGCAACTCGGTATGCCCAAACAACATGATGAAGTTGTTTGTCCCAATCCGAGCGTTTATTATTTACAAGTTTCGTCAATATGTTACATAGGATCTTATTCGTGCTCTCGGCTTGTCTGTTAGCTTGTGGGTGATAGGGTGCAGACTTCTTATGTATCACCATGAATTCTTGAAGGAGATTTTCAATGACCTCATTCAAGAAGTGCGTACCTCTATCACTAACCAACTCTATTGGTAACCCATATCTAGTGAACACATTTTCGAATAAGAACTTAGCCGTCGTTTGAGCATCATTCTTCGTCGTGGCTTTTACTTCCACCCACTTTGTAAGGTAATCTGTGGCTACAATAATGTATTCTGCATGGGAGTTTCTAGCTGGGGGGTTGATGGGACCTACAAAGTCTATACCCCACTTTGAAAATGCACGTCCTCCCATCATTGGCCTTAAGGGCATTTCATCTTTTCTTATCGGATATTGGGCACGTTGGCATGTGTCGCAACTCTTCACATAAGTATGTGCATCCATATGAAGAGTGGGCCACCAAAGTCCCGAGAATAGAATGGTCTTAATTACTCTGTCAGGCCCAAAGTGTCCACCTGCAGCACCGCTGTGTGCCGTTTCTAAGACTTTCAAGTAGTCTGATTCATGAACGCACAGTCTTAGGTAACCATCCTTGCCTCTTCGATATAGGTTGTCTCCTACTAAGGCATAGTCTTGAGCCTCTTGCTCCATGCTCCGTTTTCTTGCAAGACTAGCCTGATTGGGCAATGTTCCCGATCTCATGAACTCAACCAATGGAGCACTCCAATCTGGGATTAATGACACATGATAAAGAGTGGCATGCTCCACTGGGGGTCTCTTCTGGCACACTGGACAATTGTGGATCCACTCTTGTATTTCTTTGTCCATGCTAGGCCAATATACCCCTAAACGTTTTAGATTCTGCAATGTTCGTTGTTTAGGGTAGTGATTTCCTAGCAGTCCCTCATGGGCTTGTTGCAACCAACTAGCATGTTCATCATCCTCGACACAACAAGCTAATACGCCCTCGGTATCTTGCTTGTACATACTTCCGGCCAATATTTGATACTTTAGCGATTTTACAATTTCCTCTTTGCTTGTTTTAACATTTTTATTTGCAGGCCCGAAGGTTAGGACTGGTACCAACTTATTTGCCCATTTAGGAACAACTTCTAAATTGAACAGATAAGCATCGGGCAATTCATCAGACACTCCTTGCGGTGGCTCTCCTGAAGTGATGCGAGAAAGATGGTCTGCCCTAAGATGGGTTCTACCTTTCCTGACAACAACTTCAAAGTCGTATTCCATTAGTAAGAGGAACCATCTTACTAAGCGGCCTGTATTGCAAGGTTTATTGACCAAATATAGTAAAGCTTGATGATCAGTGAAAAACTTGAACTTATTGGCCAATAGATAGTGTCTAAACTTCTTCACAGCATACACCATACCTAGGCCTTCCCTCTCCGTTGTGGTATAATTTCGTTCAGCTGCGTTTAATTGCCTACTAGCATATGCTATGGGCAAATCTAGATTTCCTTCACCTGTGGGTTGCGCTAGCACACATCCTATCGCATGATTTGAGGCATCTACATGGACATGAAAGGGTTTGCTCCAATCCGGAGTAGTCAATATTGGTGCTGTGCACAAACGTCTCTTCAGTTCGTTGAAGGAAGTCTCGCATTCCTCACTCCACTCAAAATTTGTTAACAACCCATAAAGAGGTTTAGCTATGATGGCATACATGTGGATAAACCTACGGTAATATCCACAATGGCCCATAAAGGCTTGTACCTCTTTAACATTCCTTGGTCTGGGCAATTATGCTATTGCTCTTACCTTGTCTTCATCTGTTGATATTCCATTCTTAGAAACAATGTGACCTAAGATCTTACCTTGTCGTACCATAAACACACACTTCTCTGGATTCAGACACACTCGATAATCTCTACACTTGTTGAAGATTTGCCTGAGCTCAGGGATGTGGTAACTTCTCTCTTGGGAATGAGCGCACAAATCATCCACATATACTTCTAAGCTCTTTCGCAAGAACTCTTTGAAGACATGACACATGAGTCTTTGGAATGTTGCAGGTGCATTGGTGAGCCCAAATGGCATCACACGAAATGCAAAGATTCCCCATTCTGTGGCAAAGGCCGTTTTGTGTTGATCTTCGGGGGCAATGGCTACTTGGTTGTAACCTGAAAATCCATCAAGGAAGCTATAAACTTCCTTGCCTGCCACACGCTCCAAAAGATGTTCGGTGATTGGAAGTGGATAACTATCTCTGATCGTAGCGGCATTAACTTTTTTAAGGTTAATGCACACTCGCAATTTCCCATTCTTCTTGGGCACCACTACAATGGGGGACACCCATTCAGTGTGCTCAATCTCATAGATGAATCCAGCTTCAATCAGCCTGTCAATTTCCTCCTTTATTTTGGCTGCATAATTGTCATTATATGTGTAGGGCTTTTGTTTGGTGGGCTTGGCATCAGCGGTCATCGGAATCGTATGAGAGCAAATCTCTGGATCTACTCCTTTCAAGTCTCTATAGTGCCATGCGAACACATCCCTATATTCCCTTAATAGAGCTACAAGCTCTGCTTCTTCTTCTGCACTTAGGTCGTCTCCTATGTACGTACATCGTTCTTCGTTCCCTTCAATGGTCACTACAATTTTTTTGGTCTTTTCTTTATTGTCATATGCTTCTCCTATAATGGCCTCTCTCTTAGGCATTCGTACCAAAATTTTCCGGTCTTCCACTTCATATTTCTTGAAATTTTCTGGTACTTCAAACAATGATTCTTCCTCTTCTTGTCTCACTGCTTTTCTTTTCTTTTTCTTTTGACCTCCTTCACTTCCTTTCTTTGAACTTATCGTTTTAATACTCGCAAGGGGTTCTTCTTCCTTTTGGGTTAACACCCCTAGGTCTTCTAAGTAGTGTTCCTCTGAGTCAAAGTATGTATCCATCACAATGGATTCTAGATCATCGTCATTCTCTTCTTCTTCTATGAACTCACTAGGATCACACTCTTCCAACAAGGGCTGACACATGAACACTGAAATATCATAACCCTCCTCATCACAATGGGGTGTCCATTGTTCCTCATTGACTGCAATGTCCATGGTAGCTAAGATTTCTGCCCAACCATGAGGCTCAAATTCCTCATCTGGAAATATCATTGGTGTATAGGCTGGGTCTTTTATTGGTCTATCTCCTGGGGAAGTTCCTTCTTCTCTCGCTTTTAGGCGCTTTTCCTCTTCCTCAGCGACCTTGCACATCCACAAGTGAGTATCTTCATGCAACCAGGATGGTTCAGGTGAACTTCCAGAATGCACGGAGATAGAATCTTCTTTCGCTTTGTGGATAGGATTCCACTGTAGGGGTGGTACATCTCTGAAGGTGTAATCCTTCAGATTGACCTTGGTGGTGACCCCTAAGTGCTGTAAGTACAAGGAGTTGGTTCCCCAATCCTGTACTATTTGCAATTGTCGTAGGAAGGGTCTTCCTAGGATCATCTCGTAGGCATTATTCTTCTCAAAGTCACATATAGCAAACGTATGTTCAAACTCTACACCACAAGTGGTTAGAGTTATCCCTTCAAGCAATCCGAGAGGTCTTTCAAAATGGCCATCTGCCATTTGAAGTTTCATTCTCGTTGGTCTTAAGGTGGGTTTGCCCCATCGCTTCCACAAGGAAGTGGTCGCAATAGCAACACCAGCACCCGAATCCACAATTGCTTTGGTTGTGTAACCTTGATAGGAGATCGGAAGATAAGTGTTACCTTCTTCACCTTCGCTCATGTCCCCTATCTTGTCGAGAGGTATCTCTGGTACTTTTTGTTTAGAGCCTACTTTTGGTGTATTGGATTCAAGTTCTGGAACCTGATCCTTCACATGATTCCAGAGCTCCGGTTTTGCCTTGAGGAGTTCCTCTACAGTGAGGTGACATTGAACCTTAGTGTTCTTCACAACATCAGTGTTCCTGGGAATCACTGAGTCTTCCTTTCTCACCAATATTGTGGGAGCTCTGATCTGGAGAGATTCAGATTCCCATGGGCCTGTGAACTGAGGCAACTCTTGTAAAGAATTAGATTCAAAATCTAATCTCTCATCCTCTTGTTGCTCTGTTTGATCCCCATAGATAGAGGGAATGTCTTGGGGAAATTGATCACGAAGATCATCAATCTCAAGAATAGGAGGGGAATCACCCTTCTCCTTGGCCCATTTCTCTTCTTGTATTTCCCGCAAGAACTCTTGAGAGTACTGTTGAATTGAAGGAGGTATTCCAGCATCCGTGGAATTAGGAACATAAGCTCCCTTAGGTGGTGAGCTTCCTCTTTCAACAACTGGTTGAGCCTGTGGAGGTAAAGAAATTTGTGATTTGTTTACCAATTGCTCTAATCTTTCTAGTAAGCCTTGGAAATGCAAATCCGGCTTGACAGAGTTGGTCTGATTGAACTTTTGACTAGTCTCAAGTATAGCTTGAGCTTGTTCTACCATTTTCATGCACATTTTCATCCGTTCAATCTCTAAATCTGCTCTAGGGTAACTCTTGTCTAGGTTTGCAGCTGTTGGCCCTTCTTGAAGTCGAGCCTGGTAGGCCTTGAACATCATGTCCAAGCCTTCAGGAGTGGGGTCAGCTAATACTGATCCTACTCGGGGTGGTGGGTGGGTTACGAGGGGTGTATTAGAGGGTGGAGAAATGGAGGATGCTGGGGATGGTAGTGGTGGACGTGTGTGGTAGTGCGGTTGAGATGTGATCTCTGTGATTTTTGCCTTGGTTTCTCTCACGCTTTCTTCAAGTTCGTTTATCTTTTTTGCCCATTGCCTCTTCATTCTTTCACGACTATCCTTCCAGGCGCTAGTTCTCTTTTTGGTTATGCTTTCTGTTTCACTCACCTCGGGGCTCTTTTCGGGACCAACACCTTGGTGTTGTTGAAGAGCCTGGGCTCTTGTGATCACCTGCACAGGTGCAGTGGAAGTCACACTCCCTGTGGAGTCTACAACTAACCCAACAACATTGATAGGAGTGATTTTAGGCATGTTATTAGGGTTCTTCGGGCAATCTCGTAGGAGATGCTCTTTCCCGCAGTCTTGACAGAAGCCCTGAATGGTTACTGGTTGAGGCTGTGTAGGGGCAGGCAGTGGACAATCACGTATAAGGTGATCTCCCTGACATCTGAAGCATGGTCCTCTAGGCAATGGGGGTCGTACCTGCCTAGGTTGAGGTCTAGAGTTGGGGTTTGTGTACATAACATTAGAATACTCAGGTTCCCCACTATTTTCACTTGGGTCCCCATAATAGTATGACTCGTTATGCTCGGGTGACTGCATGTAGTAAGCATGTGGGCTATCAATATGTGTGGAGTCAAAACTATGGTCACTTGGATCACTGTCTGATAGCAATGGGGTGACTGGAACTATGGCTCTATTCAGATTTTCTTCAGTAGATGCATATTTCACTGGGATCACATTGGTTGGAGCAGGGGGTTGCTGCACTAGGACTGGTTGAGGTCTCTGCTGCCCTTGATAAGGTGGCTGATAAGTTTGTTGTGGTCTGTTATATTGTGGTGATGGGTACCGATTCTGGTACCTACCATGTTGTGGATATGGCTGAGGATAATTTTTCCTAACAGTTTGTTTGTTATATGGGCAGTCTTGTGCCGTGTGATTGGTGTACCTGCGCTCTATGGTGCAGTACTGGCTACTAAGGTTCGCCTGGGGTTGGGCCATAATGGGGCATACACTTGCCATATGTTCACCGCCACAATTGTAACACCGCTTAACTGGGGCAAATCTCGGAATTTGCTTGCTAGAGACTCCTAGTTTTTGGGCTACCTTCTCTGCAAGTTCCTCGATGGATGTGGATTGACCAGATGTCATGTTACTAGAGCTATCAGAATCCTTATAGATTTTTGATAGTTCTAATTCCTCACCTAGATTGTCCTCGATGTCTATGCACATGCGCACGCACTCTTCTATCGTTCTGGGGTCCTTCAGGTACACATATGACCTGAGCTTAGTGCTCAACAATCCATCTAGGAACAAGGCCACTTGTTTGGCTGGTGTGGGTAACTCCGGCATCGGGCATCTCTCCAGGTACTGTCTAAATCTTCTTCCAGCTAGCCTGATCGTCTCTTGAGGTGTTTGTTTGAAGCTGTGAATTAGTGAGGAGGTGTTATGCCTGATTCCACTCTTAGAAAACTCAACAATAAATGCCTCTAAGAGCTGGTCTATGTTTCTGAAATGCCTCTCATTTAGTGGTTGAAACCATGTAAGGGCGGTGTTCCTAAGAGTTAGACCGAAAGCATTATATTGTGTGAATAGGTCCTCTACCTGTTCAGCTTTCAATACTTGCCGAAACTCTGCCACATGGTCATAAGGGTCTCCCGTGCCATCGAAGCAATTCTTCATGGACTTCACCAGTTGAGTTGGTCGCAGGGTCCTAGTGTGTTCTCTCGGCATTGGCAAAGGAAAATCACCAATATTCCGTTGATTCCATGGGGTTCTATGTCTCTCAGGTTCCACTCTATTCCTTTCTGTTCCCGTCCTTTCTCTTCCCAGGGAGTTGGCAAAGCTTACCTCAGGTTTGTCTCTACTTCTATCTCTTTGAGCCCCATGAGCTTGGGAGGTCCCAGCTCCTTGGTGACCAAAGGACACATTAGACCTTGGTTGGGGAAAAACAAATTCACCCTTCCATGTGTAAGCATGTCTGCCATGCTCATTGACCACAAAGATTCTCTCTGATGCATTGTCTAGGTAGGTTACTTGGCCTGGGCTATCAGGGTCTTTAAACTCATAGATTGTGAGGGCACTCACTTCCTGAGGTTGAGAAGATTTATATCTCCAAAAAGCCTCATCAGTTTCTCGGTTTAAAAGCAGATCTATGCTTTTATTATCCTGTGGAATCCACTCTGGAGTCATGATTCTGGTCAAGACAGATTTACCACGGGGGGTTCTTGGCTCTCTCTCTAGGTTCCCTTGCTCTATATCACCCATGTCGGTCTCCGCAATCACATTTCCAAACTCATCGGTTCTATCAGGAAGAGTGGTGACTACATATATAGTCCCCTCTTTATCTAGGTATGCTCCATTTTCAAACTTGACTACCGGGTGGTCTAATCCATGGGGTTGATCGGGGTTCTTAATCTGGACCACCGATCTTCTCAGTCCGTCTTCGTAGATGCGAGCACCTAGACGATTCGTCCTGATATATTCCAATTGAGTCTTGTAAGGTCCCTCTGGCTTTTCTAGATAAGCCAACCCTGAACTACCTATTGGTCTCTCCATGTGATAGGACATCTCAGAATCACTTGTTTCTGATCTGGGAATGTATGGGTAATCACTCAACTGCTGGGCCCAAGACCTGGCAGTGTGATTGACACTAGCTTCAGAAGATCTGAGGCTCTGTCTGTCTCGGCCTAAGTGTCTGCCTGATCTAAGGTTCATAAGCCTGATTTATTTATCCCCTGGAACCCAAGCACACTCTCCTTGCAGGTTGATTTTGCACCAATCACTTTGTTCTTTTTAGTTGAATATTATGTTTATGGTCTTGTCTGAAATTGCGTTGTCAAGAGTACTTAAGTGAATTTCCGCACTTGATATGTGATCGATTCCCGTTTACTTTTTGTCCCTTAGGGTTTTCGCACTTAAGACCTATTTACTTCTTGCACTTGGTTGGTTAATACTCTTGGACTTGATTCGTGCCTAACGTTGCCCTAATTAATTACCACACCTAAGTCGTACTTAGCCTAGGCTAGGAATTGACAAAGGAGGGTGGAGAGATCTTCCAACCTCAATTAGCTGGTTGACCAGACTGCTACACAAGCCCAGGAAGCCTTCTCCCAAGCTTGGTACTCACCCTTGCTAGCTTGCTTTGGATTGCCTTGAGTGCACACAAAGTTCCTGCAAAAACTCACCAGCTAGTATAGCTTTATCACCACAAGTAATTGGAAGACACACATCAATATTTTTAGTCCCCCTGGAGTAACTCACTGTACCCCCTGAATCTGAGAACAACTTAGTTCCACCTAAAGGTCAACTTAAAAATGCATGTTCTAAAACTCCACGTATGATTCTTACAAAAACCAGTCAAGGTCCACGTAGGATTCTCAACGAGCTTTCCAACGAGACCAAAATCTCATCAATCGGAGTTCGTATGGTCAAGTTATGACCATTCAGGCACTATAGGGTCAAAACAGGCTCTCAGGGTTCAAGAGATCCCTCTCTGGTTTCTAGGTCTTTTGCCCACTTCCAAGGTTCTAAAGTTATACCAAGGTGCCTAAAATTAAGCTCAACTACCCTTCAATTCACTCAAAATTAACCCTAACTTTTCATGCGTTAAAGGCCGTGTATCGCGATAGGTCGGGTCGAGGTGTCGCGATAGGTGGGAAGTGTCGCGATAGGTCGAGGTGTCGCGATAGCTCGTGAAGTGTCGCGATAGGTCGGGGTGTCGCAATAGCTCGTGAAGTGTCGCAATAGCTCGGGGTGTCGCGATAGCTCGTGAAGTGTCGCGATAGGTCGGGGTGTCGCGATAGCTCGTGAAGTGTCGCGATAGGTCGGGGTGTCGCGATAGCTCGTGAAGTGTCGCGATAGGTCGAGGTGTCGCGATAGCTCGTGAGGTGTCGCGATAGGTCGTGAAGTGTCGCGATAGGTCGTGAAGTGTCGCGATAGCTCGTGAGGTGTCGCGATAGGTCGTGAAGTGTCGCGATAGGTCGGGGTGTCGCGATAGGTCGTGAAGTGTCTCGATAGGTCGTGAAGTGTCGCGATAGGTCGGGGTGTCGCGATAGGTCGGGGTGTCGCGATAGCTCGGGGTGTCGCGATAGCTCGTGAAGTGTCGCGATAGGTCGGGGTGTCGCGATAGCTCGTGAAGTGTCGCGATAGGTCGGGGTGTCGCGATAGCTCGGGATATGGTGAATTTTTCTGTTCTATCTAGTGATCCTGGGAGCTCTAGGCCTGCGCAGTGTCGTGGTGCACTCAGAATCGTGATTGGGTGAAATTCTCGGAGTGTCGCGATAGCTCGAGCTCAACGCCTCGGGGACTGTGCAGACAATTTCTGTACCTGCTGAGCTTGCTGGAGATGATGATGGAGCTGCCACCTGCAAGAAACATGCAAAAAACACACAAAGACAAGCACACACACTCGCTCCCTCTCAAACTTGCACACAACAAATGAGGGAATGATAAGGAAGAGGGAATATGTAGTGGAGAAGGAGGTGGAGGTGGAGATGGAGGTGGAGGTGAAGATGAAGATGAAGATGGACAGAAATCAGAAATTTTCCTACTACTTACCATTCCAACGCGTCCTCTCTACGTCTTACCATCACACGCTCGTCCTCAAAGCTCGATCCCCGGCAACGGCGCCAAAATTTGGTGTAGCTCAGTGATGAGTAGCACCTCCTTTAATGTCAATCCGGGAAGACGTGAGGATGGTATGAAGACCACGAGCAAGTGGAAGCACAAGTGCGTGAGTGAGAAGCACACTAACATGCACACACATACACACACACGCGCACACACGGCAAGAACAAAGAGAGTAAGACAATGGAATCACTTCTATTGCAAGAAAGTTCTCATACAAGCTCAAACTACAAGAAGCCACCCAAAAATGAGCTCTCTAGCTCTATTTATAGTTTTTGACTAGCTTTGGCCCTGTCCAGACCTAGTGTCCGGCCTAGTTAAAAATTAGGTTCCAGGGCTTATTTGAGGGCTCAAACGAGGTCTAAAAATTATGAAAATTGGCCGGCAACTACTTCTAAGGCTCCTCAAGCTCGAGGACTCCTCGGCTTGTACAAAATGGAGCTACAAAAAAGTGAAAATGGTATTTACAGGGGTTTTTAGTGATGAGAATCACTTTAAAATGATGTAAGGGTTTTGAAAAAAATGAAGGGTTGCCTTAGTGCTAGATCTGCATGTGTGTCCGTACTTGCTTCGTCCCGTATACTGTCAACACTCTAGTTGTTCCATATAGATCTCATCTGTAAGATCTCCATGCAAGAAAGCTGTTTTCACATCCATTTGGACTAGCTCTAAGTCCTCCATTGCAACGAATCCAAGCAACATGCGCAAAGTAGTCATCTTGACCACTGGAGAGAAGATTTCCTCAAAATCAACACCATGTTGTTGCTTAAAACCCTTTGCAACAAGTCGTGCTTTATATTTTGGAGAAGCACTATCTGATGTGAATTTCAGCTTATATACCCATTTACATGGTAAAGCTTTCCTGCCCTTTGGCAAAGGTACTAAGTCCCAAGTACCATTCTTGTGAATAGAATCCAACTCACTCTTCATGGCACACTCCCACTTCACATGATCCTCTATCTGCATAGCCTCTTTGTAGCAAGAAGGCTCACCGGCATCTGTTAGCATAACAAAATCTAAACCTGGAACATATCTATCAGGTGGATATGAGACACGTGCAGAACGTCTCAATGGTTGCTGAACAGGAACATGTGCAGACTGATCTGAATGGACATTAATTCTCTTGAACATCCCTATGTGCAGCATTTTTATGCATGCTAACCAGAGGACTAGTATCCTCAAACACCACTCTTCTCACTTCAACCTCCTTAATGGGCTGTTTATGCATCTTAGACTCATTAAAAATGACATCACTACTTCTGATCACTGACCGTGTTTCAGGATCCCATAAGCGATATCCAAATTGTCCTTCTCGACCATATCCAAGAAAAATGCATTTCTTTGACTTATGGTACAACTTTTGTCTAAGATTCTTGGGTATATGAACATATGCTTCACACCCAAAAACTCGAGGATGATCGTAATATGGTGGTTTCCCTGTCCATAACTCTTGTGCCACTTTCAGACCTTTGGCAGTACTAGGTGAAAGGTTAATCACATGAACTGCAGTCAATACTACTTCTGCCCAAAAACCTTGTGAGAGGTTTGCATGATGCAACATAGAGACTACCCTATCTTGAATAGTTCTATTCATCCTCTCAGCTACACCATTCTGTACTGGGGTATAAGGAGCTGTAAACTCTCTACGAATCCCTCTAGACTGACAGAAAAGGCTGAATTCATGTGAGGTATACTCACCCCCATTATCTCAAACGTAAAGCCTTAAGCTTAGTTCCTTTTTCAGTCTCAACTGAAGCAAGCCATTTTCTAAAAGTAGGGAATACATCATCCTTTGATTTGATATGATATACCCAAACTTTTCTAGTAGCATCATCTATGAAAGTGACAAAGTAAAGAGAACCACCTAAGGACCTAGTGGGCATAGGACCACACACATCTATATGAACGAGATCTAAAGGTTGAATTGAAGAGTCAATGTGCGTTCTATGCACATTTCTGGTTTGCTTTCCATATTGAAAATGCTCACAAAATGAAAAATCAGAGAAAGATAACACAGGTAAGTAGCCATAACGAGAAAGATTTTCCATTCCACTACGAGATATATGGCCCAAACGACCATGCCAAATACAAGCCATAGGCTGTTTAGTAACAGCTAACAAGTGTTCTTTCTGTGATACAAATAAAGGATAAAGTGAGCCAACTTTGCTTCCTTTTGCAATAACCATATTGCCCTTTGATATACGAAAGGACTGAGCATAGAAGACCACCTTGTAACCAAGGTCATCAAGTTGAACAACTGACATCAAACTGCGTGATAACAGAGGTACATGGCGTACATTATGCATAGTAAATTTTGAACCATCAATGAAACTACACAACCACATCTCCAATCCCCACAACATCACACTGGTAAGAGTCACCAAGTCTCACGGTACCAAGAGACTTTGCTGCATAATTAGAGAACCATTCTCTATGTGGTGTCACATGGAAAGAAGCACTAGAATATAGCAGTCAGGTGTGGGAAAGAGAATCAGCCATAAGTGCCTCAGATGGCACAGTACTATCAAGTGTCAACACATCAACATCATCAGAAATAGCATTAATTTCTTCAATCTTTACAGTCAAAGTAGATGGTGCAAGTAACTGTTTAACATGCTCATCAACATTCTGTCCTTTACCTTTAGCATTCTTTAATGCATAACAGTCTTTCTTCATGTGTCCTTTCTTATGACAATAATGGCATTCGATATCCCTCTTCCTTGATTTACTTCTACTCTTATTCCGTTGACCATTCTTTTCCTTGTTCTTGCTCCTGCCGCGTTGTTGATTCTTTCCTTGGTAAGAATCACGAACATTATATGCATCTCCACTGTGAGTGCCAACCATAGATTTTCTACGAATCTCCTCACTCAAGAGTGCTCCACATATGTCATCATAGACGAGTTTACCACCAGGTGCACTATTGCTAATAGCTGTGCAAAATGTATCCCATGATGATGGCAGGGTGCATAACAGCAATACTGCTTTCTTTTCATTATCCATATCCATTTTTTGAGCCTGTAACTGGGAGCATATAGCATCAAAATCATTTAGATGAGTAGCAACACTATCTGTGTCCTTCATACGAAGGTCATATAATTTTCTCATGAGATACACTTTATTTGATGCCGTCTCTTTTTCATATGTATTGCACAACTTCTTCCAAAGCTCCTCTGCACTTTCACAGTCTAATACTATAAAGTAAACATTATCTGCCAGGTGCAAGCGAATGGTAGACCTAGCTATTTCATCTAACTCATCCCAATCATCTTCATCCATGTCAGCAGGCTTCTTTGAAATCCCATTTACTGGCTTCCATTGCCTCCTTTGAATCAGCACATCTTTAATCTGATTCTTCCATAGAGCAAAGTTTGTGCCATCAAATTTCCGGATCTCGAAATGGTCTTTGCCCTGCAAGTTATAGCTCCTCCTCGGAACACTAGCACTAGACCCTAATCCACCGGATGTGCCTGAGACCTCTGATGCCATGATTGTAGAGAACTGAATAGAATGATAACGGAGCTAGAAGAGTCCAAACACCAACAAATAAGTGTATCAAGGAGTAAATCGACCACTGCATAGTTGACTAAACCAGAAATCTGGAAAAATTTTACCAGAGTATCCTCTGCAAAATTAGCATATGACCAGAGTAAAAGTATCATAAAACTGCAAGTATTGACATGTCGACCTGCATAGTGAATCACTAACTCCACTGCATATAATTAGTTACCCAATAGAAGCCAACTAGGCTTATCGAGCACCTATGAACAACTATCATACATCTCCTATGGCGAGGCTGGGTAAGTCTTCCACCTGCATCACCGAAGAGACCCCGACATCTGGGTGTCTCCCAGTTAAGAAAACCTCACCATGACCCTCTTTATCAAATGTAAAAGGCTTTATGCAAAGAACGTAACCGCTATATCAATGACCACATGGACGTACATAAGCTGTATCCACAGAAGCATACATGGTGTGTATGTGCTCAATATATGCAGTAAAATGACACTAAAAGGCTGAATACATAGCCCAAAAACTAGCCAATAACACTTGCAAGTGTTTGTTAACTCTGATGTTTTAGGCTTTAAAAAACCTGCATAAATTTGCAGCGACTGCTCCCACCGAAACTGAAAACCCCTCGAGAAACCTGTAGTTTTACGAGTGTGGCTGAAAATACAGCCCCAAAGGTTGATATTTATTGTCTGAGAAGTACAAGGAACACTCTTCTTGATGTTCTTGGACCTGTGTGAAGAGAAATATGTGTGAAAGTACTCCAAAATAGCTCCAAAAACACCCCAAAATTGCTTCAGAAATAGGCTTTGAAAGCAAAAATGAAGCTTTGCGGGATCAAAACTTGTTCAAGGTAATGTCAACCTTAGTCTTTCCGCTTCTTCAAACACCACAAGAGTGTACATTAGTGGCAAGAGATTGCCATGGTTAAGCGAGCTCTGGGGGGAACAGTACTGGGATGGGTGACCTCCTGGGAAGTACCGGGAACCTCTATATTCCTTGATCGTTGAGGTCCTCCCTCGCGCGTAGCCAATGGCACCAACGGTGACTTTGGTGACTCGGATGACAAGGTATGCCAAGGTCTATGCCTTGGTCACCGCCTTAGTTGCAAGCCTTGGAGAAACCCTTGGGGGGGGGGTGCTCGCTTCGCTCGCACAAAAGGAACAAAGTTTTTTGCCTCGAACTGCTCTGATACCAGTGAAGTATTTTGATGGCGATGCAACACAGTGCTCCCTCCTTCTCGAGAGCTCCATGACGATATGCTCGGAGTAGAAAACCGAGCTCCTGAGGCCGCACACAATACTCCGCACAAAGGCTGTAGAAAAGCTCCTGAGGCCGCACACAATACTCCGCACAGAGGCTGTAGAATACGAAGAAAAACAGTACACAGGGGCATGATGACAGACTTCTTAGGTCTTACAAATGCGGTCGAACTTACAGTCTGTGACTGACCAAGCCACTATATGTTTTATTTAAAGAACATATACAAAGAAGTGTCTAGTGGCCATTTGGCCTTTCACATGGACACTAACGGTAACATGGATATCCACCTAGAGAGCCAGACAGAGAGATGCCCATGTACAATCCTTACCCAGCACCACCAGGAGTACCTAGATCATATGACCAAGTACAAAGTGGAAGCACTTAGCCTGTACTTGGACCCCAACTATCACTTCCTCAGCATGTTGTGCCAGTCAAGTACGCTCAACCAGAGGAAAACTTAGAAAGAGCCATAGTGCCAGCATCAACAATGGCCAGTATAGAATCAACAAACCCAGGATACGAGCAATCCCAAGGAGAGTACTACTCCTATGATGCTAGTATAATGGAATACGAGCAAGTTTATGACCCACAATACTGTGGATATGAAGGATATGATAATACCTATGGACCAGAAGTGGTGACATTAATGTACCTAAAGCACAGGTACCCGTAAGACCACCCATTAGACCACCTGTGCCAAGAGGACCGTGTTATAGATGCGGAGGAGACCACTTCATTAGAGAATGCACTCGGCCATACAACCGAGAACCTCTTAGGGCTTGGGAAGGGTATTGTAGTGATTGTGGAAAGGAATATCTCTTCCGAGATTGCCCAAAAAATCCCAACAAGGCTCAAGACATTGCACCTATTAATGTGATCGAAGTGATAGAAGCACCGCGAAGTGACAAGGAATACACCGTACCATTAAAGGCCATTACACGAGCACAGACGAAGGAACAAGAAGGAAAACAACCAGACCTTGAGCAAGAAAACAATAACACCTTAGACCCCACAATTCAAATAGTGGAAGATTCAGAAGACCCACACGAAAGTCCTCAAGCAATGAAAAGCCAAAAGTGGAAGGAAAGAAGAGAAAAGCTCAAGGAAAAATGGATGAAAAACAAAAATCAGGAAGATAAGAAACATACATGAAGCAATAAGAAGCCTAAAGAACCAGAGATTTGGGAAGAAGTTCCCATTCCAGCGCCTATCTGAGAATCAGAAAAGCCAGGATCAATTCTAGCCGACCCAAAACCGGATGATTTGGACATGTGGTTGAAAGCATATCAAGCTAGAATTAAGACTGGACCAAATGTGGAGCAACATGAAAAGCTTTACCCACAAGGTGAGTTAGAAAAGGAGAGGCTTGCGATATGTAGAAACTCATAGAGGTAGCACAAGCAACCCTAGAAAAGACTATCCCTGCCCTCCCCGAGACAAGGATATTGGAGGATCAATACAAGGATTGTGTTAAAGCCAAGGACAAGGCACCGAAAGAGAAGGATGATAAACATGAGCTATTGAAAACCCAAGACGAACCTATGTCCACAGTTCCTGATTTAGAGGCTGACTTGCCAAAAGAATTGTGGAATAGAATCCGAGAAGAACAATGGAAAAGGAATGGAGTGGCTAGACCTCCTTTTGAGGAATTAGATGTGGAAGTTTATCAACCAAGTCCCAACATGGAAGAAGTATACGAGGAAGTATCGAGACTACACCGAAATAGGGAAGAGGCCCAGAGTATTTCTACCTTACCAAATTACATGGGAGAGTACGAAAAAGAGTCCATGATATTCCGTGCACCCACAGTACGAGGAAAAGGAAAGGAAAACTCAGAAAAGAATTCACACAATCTAACAGAACTTAAAAAGACAAAAGTACAATGCCAATTGACTGTGGAAGAACTACTTTGTGTTAAACCACAATTATGGAAACAATTAGCAGGACAACTGGAGTTAGGGTAGGAGAAGAACGAAAAGGAAAGCATGGGAAAGGAAAACCCACCTAAGGTACAAATTCCAGTGGATAAGGTTGGAGAATTTAGTGAAGGAGATGAAGGTAACACGTGTCTACCTATCACTTACAATGGCTATATGACCAAAGCCATACTAAACACAGGAGCAGGAGCAGGTATTGCTACCAAAGAGATTTGGGAGAAATGGGGAAAGCCTACCTTACCATCCACTCGCATGAAGCTTCAGTTAGCAGATGGTCATGTTGAAAAACCATTGGGAATATTAGAAAAGATCAAATTAACCACCTGTGGAGTTGAATTTGAGCATACTTTAGCCATCTGTCAATTTGGAAAAGCAAATAACTATGAGATGATATTAGGACGACCCTTCATGAGACAGATTAGGGTAGTGCAAGATTGGGGATGAGACTCATTATAGCTTCAACATCAAGGAAACACCACCAAGATAAACTTGCATACCTTTGCATACAGAGATGTACCACCACTACAATGGAGCCCCATACATAAAGAAGAGGATGATTTGTCTATCCATAGTGCTGGATCAAGTGATCAATCTTGGATGCATGAGGATGCCCAATTATGGATGTGTAAAGAAGCCAAGAAAGAGGATAACAAAAGGCAGTTATGGCCAATAGGACATCCTAATTATTGGCCCATAGAAGATCCAATGTACATGCCTCAAATCTTCCCTGATGAAACGTTTGAACCGCACGGATGGATGGAAATCCTAGCAACCTTGGATGTATGTGTAAATGAAGAAGTTCTGATGATGAATGAATGTGTGGACGAAGAAGGGTGCGATGTAAACTTGTACATGGTTTTCCTTCAAGAAGTAGAAGTAGGGGAAATATTGGAAAAGGAGTGGAAAGAAGAATACGAGAGCATAGAGATGGAACCGGAATTTGATTATGAAGAATGTTACCTAGAAGCCATTCAAACCGAAGACAAGTATGGAATGACCAAAGTGTTAGCAATAGAAGCAGCCCCTATAGTACCAAAACAAGAGGAAAGTGTGAGTAAGATCGAACCAAATCCTGACCTTTTTGAGGTTCCAGAGCATTTCAAAAGGTATGAAGTAGAAGAGAGAAAAATAGCTATTCAAATGCCTAAGAGGGAGGCAAGAGAAGGAGAAGTGTACGACAACAAGGAACAAACCAAGAAAATCATAGTAACTGTAGATACGGAGAAGAAAGACGTACATACATAGGAAAAGACGTGTCAACAGAAGAGGAAGAAGAATTGATACAGTTGATCCGGGAATATCGAGGTGTATTTGCTTGGACCTATAAGGATCTCAAGGGTGTGGAACCCTCCATTTGTTCCCATAGAATACCAATGACATCGAAGGCAAAACCATCAAAACAACACCCTTACACCTATAACAAGATCTATGCTGCAAAAATAAAAGAGGAAATAGACAAGCTATTAGCGGCTGGATTCATTTATGAAATAGAGCATACTGAATGGGTATCATCACTAGTGGTTGTGCCTAAAAAGAACGAAAAAATCAGAGTATGCATTAACCTGAAAAAAGTCAATGCAGCCACAATCTGTGATAGCTATCCATTACCTATCACTGACAACCTATTGGAAAGAGTTGCAGGAAAAGAAGTCTATAGTTTCTTAGATGGATTCTGCGGATACAACCAAGTAGCTATTGCTATTGAGGACCAACATAAGACCGCATTCGCGATTGAATGGGGAGTTTACGCTTTCAGAGTGATGCCTTTTGGACTCACTAACACAATTGCTACTTTCCAAAGGTTGATGTGTCATGTTTTCAAAGAATTCCTAAAGAAGAGTATAGAAGTGTATGTAGATGACCTATGTACATATTCAAATCAAGGCAAGACCACATTCCTAAATTGCGGAAGATATTTGATAAATGCCGACAATATAGAGTCTGCTTGAATCCCAAAAAGTGTGTCTTCATGGTAAGACAAGGGAAGATTTTGGGACACATAGTATCTAAGAACGAAATATCTACAGATGAAGAAAAGATCAAGGTCATTTTAGAACTTCCTAGACCAAAGAATGCAAAAGAAGTGCAAGCATTTATGGGACATTGTGGATACTATTGTCGATTTATCCACATGTACGCCATAATTGCCAAACCCTTGTATGGACTGTTGACACAATTGACTTGGACTGATGAATGTGAAAAGACATTTAATGAGTTAAAAAGGCGACTTAGCATGGACCCAATTCTGAAAACACCAAATTGGAACAAGCCTTTCCATATTCATGTGGACGCTTCAAATTATGCAATAGGATGCATCTTACCTCAGCTGGCATATGAAGGAAAGTTAGATCATCCAATTGCCTATGCAAGTAGACAACTGAATCAAGCTGAGAGAAACTATACAACTACGGAGCGAGAAGGATTAGGAATGGTGTACGCTGTAAAGAAATTCAGACACTATCTCTTAGCCAACAAATTCAAGTTCTTCATAGATTATCAAGCCTTATTGTACTTAGTCAATAAGCCTTGTAACACGAGAAGACTTGTGAGATGGTTTCTGCTATTGATGGAGTTCGACTTTGAAGTAATTGTGAAAAAGGGAAATACCCATGTAAGAGCAGATCACCTCTCTAGATTAACACATGGAGAACCACCAAGTGGAGTACCAGACGATTTGCCAGACACTTATCTGTTTAATTTGGAAGTGTGTCCAAAGTGGGTAGAGAAGCTAATCCCAATCATCACTCATGGCCCACAACACTCAATTACTAAAGAGAGTAAAAAGGAAATTCTGCAATCACGTAACTTGCACATTATTGCAGGAAGTGTGTACTATAAAGAACCCAACGTTGTACTATCAAGATGTGTTGAGGAAGATGAACAAATAAAGCTGATTGCACAAGCCCATGTAAACAAATGGAGGATGCATAAAGGAGTTCACGGAACTCTAAGAGAATTGAAACGACTAAGAGTATACTGGCCTGATATGCCTAAAGATGTCCATGAGTATGTTAGTAATTGCGCAGAATGTCAGGAAACCATACCAGATGATCACACATCCTTACCCTTCTCTACAATAGCACCTAAATGGAGTGAAACATTAGTGAAATTCCTAAAGACACGAGAACACAAGGAAGGAGTCAGCTTAGCAAGGAAACGGTCCCTAGAGGAAATGAGTAGGAATTATGTAATCATGGGAAGACACTTGTTCAAGAGAGGGAAATACAATCAGTTACAGCTATGTGTGCATGAAGGAGAATACTTAACCATATTAGAGATGGCACATGCAAGTGCTACAAGAGGTCATTTTTCAGTCGATAGTACTATAAAAATGATCCTCTTTGCCGGCTTGTGGTGGCCAACTCTACATATGGATGCTGACACCTATGTCCAAAGTTGTGAGACATGCCAAAGGGCCAAATACTCGATTCGGCAAGATGACATGCCATTGAGACCTATGGTTTGTGCTAGAGCATTTTCCAAATGGGGTATTGATTTCATAAGACCCATTAACCCACCAGCCAAAGGGTCACATGACGAATACATCATAGTAGCCACATATTATTTGACTAAATGGGTGGGGGCAAAGGCTACTAGAAAGAATGATGGTCAGACCACTGCTAAGTTTCTTTTTGAGCACATGTTCACTTCGGATTACCAATTGAGATTGTGAGTGACGGAGGAATGCATTTCATCAATGAAGTCATAGAGTCCTTAATGAATGAATTCTTAGTGATCCATAAAAAATCAGGCCCATATCAGCCTCAAGCCAATGGTCAAGCGAAAAGTTCCAATAAGGTGTTATGCACAGTATTGACAAAGATAGTCAATAGTGGAAGATCAGACTGGTACAAACAATTGCATCATGCAATTTGGGCCTTCGGAGTTGGTTACAAGACTGCCATTGGAACTACCCCATTCAACCTTGTGTACGGACAGAACGCAATCCTGTCGATCGATTTTTTAGTGCCAACTTTGAGAGTAACCCAATAGTATGAATGGACGGGACATGAATTATCCAAGCAACTAGACCAAATTGAGGAGCTACATGAGACTAGAATACAAGCGGTTGCAGGAATTTATGCGGCCAAGAGAAGACAAAAGGCATATTATGATGCACACATAAAAGACAAAGGACTAAAAGAAGGAGACTTAGTTCTGGTCTACACCTTGAAAAAACATGCCAAGAAATTACAAAAACGCGGATATGGACCTCTAATCATCAATAGGATTTCCACTAGTGGAGCAGTTAATTTAGCTACTCTAGATGGAGATATTCTTCCTAACTACATAAGTGGATGTCGAGTAAAATGATATATGTAGCCATTGACGGACCAAATGTTAGCACGCCTCGTAGGTGCGCAAAATAGTAAGAAAGAGGAAGAACAAATTAGAGAGGAAGCACGACAAGAAGCCTTAGAGCGTATCAAGAAACGGAAAGAGTGGATAAGGCAAAGAGATGAACGGTATCTACAAGGAGAAGAGTCTATTCCCATGGCTAATTACCAGGTTCATAAGGCCGACACAACCAATGACTGCATGTCCTAGCCTTACTTAAACTTAGGAATTGGAACGACGGAGTACCAGCTAATAGACGCCTTGCTAGACTCAGGAGCAGCACTTAGTTGCATACGAAATACGATCATCACGGATCTTCAAACGATTATGACAACCACAAAAGCACACATGATATGGGAGGGCAAGTTATAACATGCATTGGAGAAGCCATAGTATCCCTCCACCTAGGAAATTCAACTATGGAACAACGAGTTCTAGTGTGCAGAGATGAGGATCTAATAGAAAACGTGATCCTAGGACAAGACCAGATCATTGAGAATGAAGTGAGCATCCACCTAGCTCAAGGATACATTTCAACCAGAATAGGGCATAAGGAAATCTCGTAAGCAAGGGAGCCAGTGGTGAATAGTTGCCATCATATATCCTACCGTGGGTGGTCCATGGGGTGGCATGAAATATGGGTAATTGAGCCACTCCTGGCACCGCTTGTTGTTCTGTACTTTGATGGCAAAGGACTTCCAGGAGCGGTGTCGTGGTATCGGTACCCAACATGGGTTATACTTTAAATGGAGTGGTGCCTTGACCCATGTGCTCATCATTTCAGGATATTCCTGTAATAAGTCTTGGCACCAAGTTGGTTGATATATTTCTCCTCTCTGCGCATTCATTGGCAAGTCTTTAGGCTCAAACTGAGTTGCGTGGGAGGGTTTCTTGCCTTCGATGGCCAATTGGTATTCTACCATTAACATAAAATATGGCTTGTATTGTAGCTCATGCTCAAATATATACCTGCGAGGGGCCAAGTGAGCGAAATATGGGGATTGTAAAATATCTTCCTCTATCATGGCCATTGCATGTAATTGTGCTTCCACACGTGCTAAGTGTGTCTTACCAAGTTCATCCATCCGGGAGTAGGGAGTTTGAATGTGGTCTGGCCCTCGGTCGTGAAGCATCCACCTGGGATGGGTTGGGGTTCGTAGGCTTCTTCAAAAGTGTCCTCCATTGTGATAGTCACTGTTTCTTCATCCGCGGGTAGTTCTGGTGGGGAATCTGGTCTAGGGGGTGCTTCGTATGTTGCTATCTCTGTTTGAAGAGTCAATACCTAGGCCCATAAAGCGTTGAGTTCCTCTATGACCTCAGGAGATGTGGTCGCAGGAGCTGGTGGTGCTTGCTGTACAGGTGCTCGTAACTGTAATATTTTGTGTTCCTCTTTGAGCTTCTGGTAATCCTCATTCATGCTGTCATAATCCTCTAGTAGTCTGATCTTCTAATAATATCTTCATGGATTTGGAGGGGATAGCGTTGAAACAACTGGGACTCAAGGGTTCATCCAGTTGATCTAAAGCAGCTTCAAGATTCTCTCTATTCTGTTCCTGCAAGCATTGATTCTCTTCTTTGGCTACTGCTAGGTGGTGTCTTAGTAGTCCCATGTTTCTAGTGAGCATCGCATTTTGAATAGTTTGAGCCCTTAACAAATTGTCAATATCTGTAATGGCCTCTTTTGTCTTCTGTTCACTTTCGAGTTCAAGTTTGTGGTAGGCCTGGCATAGCTCTTGGTAGCGTGTGTTAAGGGAGGCATTCTCTATTGATAAAGAATTTAACTACGATTGTAAGTCGTTCGTGGTCTGTTGCAATGTCTGGTAACTGTTGCCTAGAGATGAGATTTCATCTCTCACTTGTGTCATACATATGAACATTTGACGGGTGTGCAGTGTCGATTGTGGGTGATAATATTAATGGTGGAGTGAGTGAAGATGCTGTGGAAGTGGGTGTTGATGGAAGGGGAAGGGGAAATATGGATGGGAAAGTGGATGTAGTGGTGCCTAAATGTGGTGGGGAAATGGATGAGGTGAGTGGTGGTACAGTGGGTGGTGATATGTCTATGTCACTGGACGTTGTGTCGAGTGCTGTGACTGTGAATAGTGGAGTGACAGTGGGTGCGTGAGTGGGTGTGAAAACAGGATTTACAAAGGTTGCCAAATAATTTACAGATGGGTTCTCTTGTATTGCTTGGTGGAGAGGGGAAAGACAAAATAAGGTGGGTCAGGGAGATGAGATAGGGGAGAAGGTCAATGGAGGGGGAAATGGGAATAGTGTTCTTGGAGGGATGGGGAAGGAAGGGATGGATGGATGGAGAAATGGACTGGATAGAAGATTGGAAGTCCTAGGTGGGAGGCTAGGTTGTGTGGGTGCAGAAAGGATGAGAGGAATTGAGGCAACAAAGGCTTCTGCTACCGCACTGTGGATGGTATGGGAGAGGGAGGGTGTACAGGAGAGACTGTAGGGATGGGGGGTGAAAGAGGAGCAATTGGGGTGGTGGGTACTTCGACCACAGTGGTGGTATTTACAGTAGAAGTGTGGGGCGGGGAGTCAATGACAATTGTTTCTTCTATCAAAGGACCTTCAGGAATGAGACATGCTTCCCTGGCCTATTGTGATGACTGGATATCCATTGGTACACGAATATATTGACCCGGTTTTGATAGCAATCGAATTTGGCGTGGGTCAAACTGTGGTAGTGGTTTCCTCTGCAAATAGTGTAATGCTTCATTAGTGCCTACTGACTTGACCAGTTCTCAGAAACCTTGAATGTAGGCTTCTTCGAAGCCTCCTGTGGCAAGTTCCTGTTTGATAAGCGCTTGGCTTTCTTCTTTCGATAGCTTTCTATGCACTTGTCATTGCATGCTCTATAGGCAAGTCGTATGCCAAACACATATAAACTATTTGAGTGAGAGCGCAACATCCGTGGATAACTTTTTTCCTTTCCCATCTATGCTGTGCTAGATACAACTGATTAATGATAGACCTCGCAAGATCTATTGTTTGGGGCCCTATACATGCTAAATACAATCCAAACCAAATACGCTTGTGAGGTATAGTGAAACGATCCTGAGCCGGGAATGCAAAGTGTTGCATACATATATGTAATGGCTTAGATAGCTCAGGTGTGATGGCAGAGATGTCTTCCCATTTGATAACATCACCATGCTTCATTGACTCTGGAATCAGTCTTTCTCGCTTTGTCGACGTGTGAGTTCCATGAATCGTAATTGCAGCTCGAATCAAACCCTTTGAAAGATAGACCTTCTTGAATGGGGGGTCATTTACCAAGGATGGAAAAATGAAAGTAACAGGCAAATCCTTGTTCTCAGAGGCTGTAAGTGTGGTCACCAGGTAGTAGCATCTATAAAAATCCAGTTTGGGTAGTGGATCACTGAAGTATTCCGTAAAACCTACTCTCACCCAAACATGCTTTAAGTCTTCTGTATTTTGGAGCGCTTCAAATTCTCTGGAGAAAAATTGATACTTGCCCCACTTACTACTATCTCAAAAATAAAATCTGCGTCCGCCAAAGGTCCTGCTAAACCTTGGAACCAATGTGAATTACAATGAACTTTTTTGATATATTTTTTGGGAGGGTCATCAATTGGCATAGGTCTTGGGAATCCTTGAAATTCACGTGGTTGTACCATGGGATGTGGTTTGGCTACAAGCTCACCAAAATTGACCACAGGTACACTGGGGCAAGCTTCAGACGGTCCTTCTGTCTGCATGATGATGGATGCAAATGTGGAGAAGATCTGCACAAAAGATTAGCACATTATCATGGAAATTAATCATGATCCCATTAAAGTGAGACCGCAATCCCTTTCCATAACCGATGTGTAACCCGTGTAGCCAAGTGTTGTGAGGTGGTTTATGGAATGATTTTTTGCAACACTAATGCAGGTCTCTAGACACCTACATGCTTTTGATAGTGCATACATTGCTTGATGAGATGTTATTACAAGTGATGTTGGGTTATAGTGCGTGAATTTGTACAAAGTTTAGTTGTGAGTGATTTATTACAAGGATGGAGATTACTAGGGATGGGAGTAATGTTAGGCCATGGGTTTTGAGGAGATAGCTGGATACGTTTCAGTATCCATTTCCTAAGAGTTGCTGAGCGGGTGGTATGTTTCTGCTGAGGGACAAAAGGTGATATTGGATGTGGTGGTATTGAGGGGTGAAGAGATTTCTAAGGGGTATATATTACAAGGCTAGAGTGTTGAGCTATAATACACTGTTTGGGTACCCATATCTGTGTGGGTGTGGGTCGATTCGTTAGGTACTTCTTGGCGATCCAAATAATGTTCATACTTGTAGAAGAAGATCGAGGAGATGTTGAATACTAACTCTGCTTCTGTCTTAACTTCTTCTTGTCATCATCTGCATTGTTGAAATTTGTCGATGCTTTCTATCCTTTTGGCACCCATATTTGTCTCATGTTGCTTGTTCTGTGATGCTGATATTGTTGCTTGTTTTGTGTCGTCTGGTAGGGTCGTCGGTTTGGGTTCCTTCATTGTGGTTGACTCCTTCGTGGTTAGGGTTGAGAGGTCGGATGGACACTCTGCTTTGGAAAATAAGGGAGGTCCAACACTTGCGAAACTTATCCATTAGGAAGTGCTTTGTTTTGTACCATAAATCTAGGCCAGTCAGTAAGTGTGGAAGGATGGGCACCGCAGGGTGTTGTGCCCATGTGGCTGCTGATGTAGTCCACCTGACCGCTGATGAAATCCACTTGACTGCCAATGGTCCCCATTTGTCCCATCGATTGGGTGGTGAACCCTTCTAATTTGCAGGAAGACCAGGGGAAAATCTGCTGACGTTCTTCTGAATGGAAATTGTCCATCCCCAAGCTTGCGTGGGTTGGGGTAGACGTAGCGTGACTTATCTGGCCAAAGACCTTGTGATCCTCCCTTGCGTGCATTTCATCTGGTCTAGGGTTACATACCTCAGGCGGAGTGTTGTTAGGGAATTCAAGCGGTATCACTCGCTGTTGATCTAAGGTTCCAATCTACAAGGAGCCTTATCCAAGTTTTAGGTACACTGAGTGATCGTATAGCCAATCTTGGCCAAGGATTAGGGGTTCTATCAAGTCATCATCATGGCACACTAGTAGCTTCACTGTCATGGTCACATCGTGTATGAGGATAGGAAGGCCCATCTCACCCATGCAAGGGGTTTCCATGCCTCCTAGCCCTATGAGGTATGCCTCAATTGGCTGCATTTCTATTCCTGAGTCCTTATAGCGGGACCATCTAATCACACTAGTCGTAGCACCTGAATCAATCAAAGCCCTGAGCTCTTGGCAAGGGTTGCCGTGCTCTAGCCTGACTGTAATGAATGGTCTCCTATCCACTATGCTAGGATGAGTATTTGACTTAGCTTGACACGTGGCCATGGGGTATCTGGGTGTTATTTCTAGATGGTTATAGTGTTCTATCCTTAGTCCTTGTCTTCTTAACTTCATGCGCTTAATGCATTCTATAGCTTCTGCTTGAGCTTCGGCTCATATTCTATCTTCTTCCTCCTTATGCTTCTTTGCCAACGTGAGTCATCTAAGCATATCCTTAGTAAGAGGTTCCTGATAAAGCTTGACTCTACAGCCGCTAATGTAATTAGGCATTATGTCTCCTTCTAGGGTGGGTGATTGTACTGCTCCATTGTCGAGAGTCTGTTAATGATCATAGGTCCATAACCTCGATTTTCTAATTTCTATGCATGCTGTTTCAGCATATATACTAGGACTAAATCTCCTTCTTTTAAGCCTTTATCTTTCACATGTGCTTCGAAATAGGCTTTTTGTTGCTTCTTTGCTGCATATATTCCTGCTACTGCTTTCAGCCTGGTTTCTCCTAATCATTCCAAGTCCATTATTCTTGATGATAATTCATGGCCGGTCCACTGATGTTCTTGTGCAACCTTAAGGGTCGGTATCAAGAAGTCCAAAGGAAGCACAACATTCTGACCAAACACCATCTAAAAGGGAGTTGCATTGAGTATGGTCTTGTAGGCCACTCGATATGCCCAAATAGCATGGTGTAACTGTTTGTCCCAATCTGAATGTTTGTTGTTCACGAGTTTCGTTAGTACATTACAAAGGATCTTGTTAGTACTTTCTGCTTGACCATTGGCCTGAGGACGATATGGTGCAAATTTCTTGTGAATCACCATAAAATCCTATAACAAATATTCAATGACTTGGTTTAGAAAGTGAGTTCCTCGATCGCTCACTAACTCTATAGGCAGTCCATATCTTGTAAAGACATTTTCAAATAAGAATTTTGTAGTCGTGTGCGCATCATTCTTTTTTGTGGCCTTGGCCTCTACCCATTTGGTAAGATAATCTATCGCAACATTGATGTATTCAGCATGAGTACCTTTCGCAGCTAGGTTAATGGGTCCTACAAAATCTATACCCCACTTAGAAAATGCACGTCCTCCCATCATGGGTTTTAATGGCATTTCATCTCCGTGAGTAGGAAATTGAGTTCTCTGGCACACATCACATCTCTTAACATAGGTATGTGCATCCATGTGAAGAGTGGGCCACCATAATCCTGCAAAGAGAATGGCTTTGATTATCCTATGAAGGTCAAAATGACCTCCTGCAACACCTTGGTGTGCAGTCTCTATTATGCTCAAGTAATCGCTTTCATGAACGCGCACTGTCTTAAGTATCCATCTCGTCCTCGTTTGTATAGATTGTCACCAATAAGTGAATAGTCTTGAGCTTCCTGCTCTATACTGCGTTGCTGTGCTAAAGTCATTCCTTGAGGGAATGTTTTTGTCCTCAAGTACATCACTAAAGGTTCACTCCATTCTAGTGTGAGAGACACATGATATAATGTAGCATGTTCTATTGGTGTTCTTTCACAACAAACAGGGCATTCTCTACACAACTTGTAGACATCTGCTTCCATAAAAGGCCAATATACTCCTAGTCTATGCAGAGTCTGCAATGTACGATGTTTGGAATGATGTTGCTTTAATGCACCTACATGTACTAATTGCAACCAATTTGCATGTTCTGGTTCATCTACAGAACAAGCAATAATCTTTTGATTATCCTGTTTATATATATTTCCTGCTATTATTTGATATCTTTGTGACTTGGTAATCTCTCCTTCCTTGATCCTTATCCTAGGATTCCTAGGACCATATGTGAGAATGGAGACGATAGGCTTAACCCATTCTCATACTATCTCAAGGTTAAACAAATATGCATCCAGTAATTCATCTGCTATTCCTTGAGGAGCTTCTTCTATGGTCAATCTTGAGAGATGGTCAGCTCTGAGGTGTGTCTTTCCCTTCCTGACTACTACTTGAAAGTCGTACTCCATGAGTAATAGAAACCAACGTATCAACCATCCTGAGTTATAGGGCTTATTGACTAAGTACAATAATGCTTGATGATCCGTGAAGAATTTGAACTTATTTGCCAACAAATAATGCCTGAATTTCTTGACTGCATAGATCATTCCTAATCCTTCTCGTTTTGTAGTGGTGTGATTCCTTTTTGCTGTGTTCAACTGTCTACTTGCATAAGCTATGGAGAGATCTACATTTCCTACATTCGTGGGTTGTGCCAACACACATCCTATGGCGTAGTTGGATGCATGCACATGTACGTGGAATGACTTACTCCAATCTGGGGTTCAAAAATGTCGTTTAAGTTCATTGAATGAATTTTCACACTCATTTGTCCATTCAAACTTGGTCAAAAGAGAGTACAGAGGCTTGGCTATGATTGCATACATGTGTATGAATCGTTTGTAATAACCACAATGACCCATAAATGCCTGTACCTCTTTTACACTATTTGGCCTAGGTAGATCTGCAATTACTTTCACTTTTTCTTCATCTGTAGAGATTCCATTCTTTGACACAATGTGTCCTAGATTTTTTCCTTGTCTGACCATAAAAACACACTTTTCTGGGTTTAGACAAACTTGATATTCTCGACATTTGTCAAATACTTGCTTTAGTTTTGGGATATAAGTCTGCCTCATATTTGAATGAGCACATATGTCATCGACATAGACTTCCAAATGATTGTGTAAGAATTCCTTAAAAACATGACACATAAGTCACTGGAAAGTAGCGGGTGCATTTGTTAGCCCAAATGGCATTACATGAAATGCAAATATGCCCCATTTTTTGGAAAAAGCCGTCTTGTGTTGATCTTTTGGAGCAATGTCTACTTGGTTATAGCCTGAGAAACCATCAAGAAAGCTATAAACTTCCTTGCCCGCAACTCTTTCCAATAAATGTTCGGTGATAGGAAGAGGACAATTGTCTCTAATCGTGGCGGCATTAACTTTCTTAAGGTTAATACACACACATAATTTTCCATTCTTTTTGGGCACTACCACAATGGGGGATACCCATTCAGTATGCTCAATTTCGTAAACGAATCCTACTTCTATCAAACAATCTATTTCTTCTTTAATCTTGGCAGCGTAGTTATCCTTGTACGTGTATGGTATCTATTTCGTAGGTTTTGCATCTGGAGTCATAGGGATTCTATGGGAGCATATATCTAGGTCTACTCCTTTCAAGTCTTTGTAACTCCAAGCAAATACATCTCTATATTCCCATAGTAGGGCGACACTTTTATCTTAGTCTTGGACTTGAAAAATTAAGTATCTTGAACTTGATGCATTCCTATTGTCGTTCCAATTTAATCCACAATGCTAATCGTTTAGCCTAAGCTAATAATTTACTGAGGGAGTTGAGTATTCTTCCAACCTCGAATCAGTTCCTTTGATTTCGTTGTTGCCCAAGAAGTCGCACTTCGCAAGCCTTGCGTTCTTCACTGCCTTGCTTTGCTTGCCCTTGATAGCTCTTGCTAGACCTGTAAAAAACCAATGTTTAAACCTCTTCTTACGTTAATGATCAAACATTTTGATATATACAGCTTTAAGTCCTTTCTCCTTTGGAAAAATGTTTCCAAAGACCCCTTTCTTTTCTAGTGCCTTAAGTGGTCAAACTCAAATTATCCATAAAGAGCTTTCTAATGAGCTATAAAGCTCAAAAAACGGACTTCGGATGAAAAAGATATGAACGTCCAGACCCTCGGGGGTAAAAATTGACACTTAGGTTTTTCTTCAAATATGAGCTAAGTGGTCTCCAATAAGCTTGATCACCCAAAATTTTGCTTAAAATAGCCTCAAATTTTCCCAAAAAATAAAACCCTAAATTTTGCCGTTTTGGGTGAACAATCGCGATGGACTTGGACAATCATGATGGTCTGGGACCGTCACGATGGCTTAGGTGAACCGTCGTGATGGCTCAGGTGAACCATTGCGATGGCGTGGTACAATCACGATGGCCCGATGGCGCGAGGCATCGCGATGGTCTAAGTGAAGCATCGTGATGGTCTGGCTGGCGAGCAATCGTGATGGTGTTGGTCAACGATCAACGCAACCATCACGATGGCGTGAGCCCGTCGCAATGGTCACAAGTCACGATGGCGTGAGCCAATCGATATGGTCCAACTTTGAAGCGTTGCAATGGCGTACCTCGTATCGTCGTGATGGTCTATCTTGACACGTGGTAGATGAGTCGTTGCGATGGCCTGGGCCAATCGTGATGGCATGAGGTTGATGGGATTGTTGCGATGGTCAAAGATTATCACGATGGTTCAAGTGAACCATCACAATGGTGTGAGACCGTCGCGATGGTCTGGCTGAACCATTGCGATGGCGTGAGCCAATCACGATGGTGTGACACAATCACAATGGTGTGAGCCTATCGTGATGGTCCACCAAAATGCAAATTTTAGAAATGCAATTATGGATTCCTATGTGCGCAAGCATGCTCTGCACCGTGGTGAACTCGCTTACCATAGATTCTGAGTTTGGCAGACCATCGCGATGGTATGACACAGTCAGCAGATTCTGATAGAAAGTGGTTTTTTGACCTTTTGGAAGCTTTGCTGCTTCTCTGGAACACTGTACCTGCAAGAAAACTCAAAAACACACAAGTACATACAAGCACAAAAGCTCTCTCTCTCTCTCTCGCATGCACAAATGAGGGGAAATGAGGAGAATGGGTGGATATGGTGAATTTTTTTATTTTTTTGGAGTGGAAGAAGATGATGCGGTGGTGAAGACGGAGTGCAGGGGAGATGAAAAACACAAAAAACTAACTAAAAACAACAACAAAAACTGAAATTTTTACCTTCCAATGCCACTTCTTGCTATACTCTTACCATCACACATTCATCCTAGACTCGATCCCCGGCAACGACGCCAGATTTGGTGTTGCTCTAGCACAATGGTAAGTACCACGTTAAGAAGCTCCGCCTCCTTAATGTCAATCCGCAGAAGAGATAGGAGTGATATGAAGATCGTGAATGTGAGATGTAGTGAGAGTGAAGGTGAGAAGCATAGAGATGCACTCACACATACACACACATGTATGAGACAAGCAAGACACAATGGAAGGTAGGAAAATAGACTCTATTACTCAAGATCTCGATTACAAGCTCAAGTTCACACTAGCTCATAGAAGTCTACACTAGCTAACGTAAAAAATGAGCTCTCTAGCTCTATTTATAGTTTTTAGAGTAGTTTTGACCGGTTTCACATCTAGTGACCGGCATAGTTAAAAAATAGGTTCTAAGTGTTATTTGAAAGGGTAAACGGAGTCTAAAAATAGCCAATATTGGTAGGCTTGTTCTTCCTAAGCTCCTCAAACTCAAGGACTCCTCGGCTTGCAAAAAATGGAGCTACTAATTACAAAAGGTGGTTTTCTATATTACATACGGTACAAAAGTGATGAAAATCATTATTGATGGTTTTGGAAAAGTATCTTAAAACATATTTCTTTTGAAAAATAATCAGTCTGGCTCCCCACTACTTCATTGTGGTCTACCTTCACATACTTCTGCAACATCTGTGCCTTTGGCTACTGCCAAAACATATGTACATGTCCCAGATGAATTAAGGATGAAGATTGATCCAAAGGCAGAAAAGTGTGTCTTCATTGGATACTCCCTTGAGCAAAAGGGATATAAATGTTATAACCCACTCACACGACATGTAAAGGTGAAAGAGATGTGGTATTTGATGAAATGTCAAGCTTCTATGTAGATGTCAAAGAAGGACTGAGTCTTGAACCAAATGACAAAGAAAATGCTAAAAAATCAAGTGCAGAATCTTAGGTTTTGAGTGGACCGGATGCATCACCAAGCAATAGTTCCAACTCAAATCCATGGAGTGGAAGATTACGTGGAAATATCAGTCCAGCAAATTCATCAAATACATCCAAGAAAGGTAAAGAAAAGATTTCTGTTGGTCATAAAACATGTGCAGGTTTTGAAGACATTGATGGAGATTCAAGCGGTTCAGAAAAGAGTCTTGATGAGGAACTTGGATTGCCCTCTGTGAAGACTCCAGGAGTAAGAAGGGGACATGCAGATGATACAAGAAGTGACCCAGGACCAAGAAGATCTGGGAGGATGCGGAATTCAGTGCAACGATTGACATATGATAGTTACATGGCTCGTCATTGTGCCTACATGACAAAGGTAATACAAGATGCTGAACCTTCTTGCTTTGAAGATGCAATTGGAATTGTAGATTGGGAAAAAGCTATGGATGAGGAGATGGCTTCACTTTATGGAAATGATACATGGAAGCTGGTTCCATTGCTGCAAGGAAAGAAACCCAAAGGCTGCAAATGGGTTTACAATTTAAAGCATAAAAATAAGCAGGTATAAAGCACGATTGGTAGCTAAAGGATATGCACAGACATATGGCATTGATTATGAGGAAACATTCAGCCATGTAGCTAAAATGTCTACTGTCAGGAAACTTGTTGCATTAGCTACAGCAAGAGGATGGACTTTGCATCAGATGGATGTGAAGAATGCTTTCCTACATGGTGAGTTATAGGAAGAAGTATATATGGACCATCCAATGGATATGAAGATTCAAAGCATCCAGAATATGTTTGTAGGTTGCAAAAGGCTTTGTATGGCAGAAGCAAGCCCTTCGTGCATGGCATGCAAGGATTGCTGATTACTTAACAAGCATTGGGTTCTCTATGTGTGATGCAAATCACTCACTATATGCAAGGAAGGCTGATGATGGCATCACTATTGTGGCTATTTATGTTGATGGCCTGATTGTAGGTGGTAATAATGAAGGAAGCATCAAAGAGGTAAAGCAACTTCTTATGCAAGAATTTGACATGAAAGATCTTGGTGTGTTGCGCTATTTCTTGGGCATTGAGTTTATATATACAGAAACAAGTATATGGATGTCGCAAAGGTAACATGCCTTGAATATGCTGCAAAAGTATGGTATGGTTGGTTGTAAGCCAATTTCTATGCCATTAGATCATAATTTGAAGTTGGATACTACATCAGGTGAAGCATTGGAAAATGCTACTATGTAGAGGAAAATTGTGGGAAGTCTTATATATCTCACAATTACAAGGCCTGATCTAAGCTATACTGTTGGACTTGAAAGTCAATTTATGCAGGTTCTTAGAAAGCCACATTTTCATGCTCTGAGGCGCACTCTATGTTATGTGAGTGCTACTTTGGATTATGCATTGTTTTATGAGGCTGGTGTAGATTTGCAGGTTTATGGATACACCGATGCAGATTGGGTTGGTATCATTCCAGATAGAAGATCCACTAGTGATTTTCTATTCTCACTTGGGAGTGCAGCTGTTACATGGAGCAGCAAGAAGCAACCCACTATTGCTTTGTCGAATACAGAGGCTGAGTATAGAGGTGCTGCAATGGCAGCATGTGAGGCATCATGGCTGGAGATATCACTTGCAGATTTAGGTGTGGAAGTGCAAAAGCCTATCACTATTATTGTGATAATCTTAGCAACATACAGTTAGCACAGAACCCTCTTTTCCATGCTAGAACAAAGCATATCGAGGTACATTATCACTTCATCAGAGAGAAAGTATTAGCAGGTGATATTGATCTTGTTTATGTGAGAACAGATGAGCAAGTTGTTGATATTTTCACCAAAGCACTTGGAGCTGAGAAGTTGAAGAAGTTTTGGGAGATGCTTGGATTACAGGATATGGCGTTGAGCTTGAGGGGGAATGTTGAGATATCAAGCTCAACATGTGATGATCCAAGATGACACGTACCAATTTTTCGTTTCTCTAACATGTATAGTGGTCACGCCGGTATATGTCACGGATACTTCATTGAGTTTTATTAGATTTATCTATCGAGAGTGATGGCACATTTGTTCCTTGCCAGCTCACTCATTCGCAGACATTAGGTTTTTCCTTATGTACTGATCTTTATATATTGCACTTGTTGTATTTTTGTTTTTAGGTCATTCTTGTAAATTCCTTTTTATGTAATAGAAGAAGAAGAAGAAGAAGAAGAAGAAGAAGAAGAAGATTATTCTTCCGTGCCTCAATATGTGTGTGTGCTTCTCCTTGAGAGTGAGAGTGTGTGTGTGAGCTCTCTTCCTTATCTCCTTCGTCGTGACAAAGAGTACCTTTCTATTGATTGTGTTTAAGTGTTTGGTGCTAAGAGGGCAGCACATATCACCCCTGCCTTAAGAGCACCTTTGTGTTGATTGTGTTTAAGTGTACTAAGAGGGTGATGTCGAAGAGAAGGGGGTCACAAGGAGGAATGAGTGTAGGGTTGGATTTGGCCCTAGGGTTGCATCATCCGTATCCACCAAGCGATGTTTGTATGCTAGGCACCTTTCTTAGGGATAGTCTGCTGAGTCCGGCTTGTGCATCAAGGGTAGCAGAGAAAGCACAAGGAAGAGGGAGCAGGAACTCATGGATGAAATGGGTCCATGGGTTAGGAGCGAAAGTAAGAATGGGAAAGAGGAATTCAAAAAGGAAAGATGACGTACTACTAACTGTCACACTCGATACAAAAGATAAAATGAGAACCTTAACAATCATATGCTCATCAACACTGTTGCCATTCATGGGTGATATACAATGATTGGGGTAGATTCCTAATACAGACTAAATGAAATCAAAATATACAATGTGTAGGGGTAGATTCTAAAACAAACTAAATGAAAGGTAACCAACCCTCGAAATAGGTAAGGATCATAAAAAACTGCACTATATTGCGGATGGGAAAGAGTATCAACTTTGCTATAGTGTGGATGGCAAAAAATGGTGCTCGATCTTCTCAGCTACAGGGTCAAAAAGAACCTTCTCATCACTTCATTCTTTGCTTTAGTTCTAAACTTCATGTTTTTTTCAAAAAAAAAGATTATTGGAAAAATATCAATCAATACGTTTGAAAGAAAAATAAAACATTCACGTTAAAAACAATGGCCTTGATTTTCTTGATTTTATTTTTGATTTTGATTTTGATTTTTAGTCCTTTTTCTATGATTATTTGATTCTTTTATTTACACTGCATTTTTCTATTTCTTTTTATTCTTTACTTTTTACTTCATAGTTAGTTCCTAGTTATATCTAGTTACACTTATTTTCGTAATTATGATTCTAATTTTGTTTATTCTTAATGCCGAACTTTTTTCTTAATTATGAAATTTATTCTTACTATTTTATTAAGTATTCATTTTCTTTCTTTTTATTACTTGAATGATTAACAAATGAAGAATAATCTATAATTTAAACACAAACATATCAAAAACAAAAAACCAAAAAATCGAATCTCTCTCTATCTCACTGCTATCATCCTCCCCCCCTCTCTCTCTCGATCTCTGTGTCGCACCTCAATCTCTTTCGTTTTAGCAAAAACCCAAATTTCTTTCTTTCTATGTGTTGATAGAAAGCAATACTATCTCTCTCTCTCTCTCTCTCCTCCATCTCTCCTACCATGCCTTGTGCTTCTCTACGATGAACTCTCTGCTTCATCTCTCTCTATCTCTCTCATCTATGATCTGTCATGTGCTCTCTCTCTCTCTCTCTCTCTCTCTCTTTCTACAATCGACTTCACTGCTATACATTGCTCCCAGAGGCTTCTCTCTCTCTCTCTCTGTGCTCGGCTCAGCACTAATGCTCTACATCAATGAGGACACACAGAGCTATAGATCGATTTTGACCACATATGTGACTCTTGGCAATAGCCCATCATAGAACACCCATCTATCTCTCCCTGTGTAATCAAGCTGAGATCTTCTTCTTCTTCTTCTTCTCTCTCTCTATCTCTTCCTCCTTCTCTCTTTGCTACTCTATCTCTGTCCTTTGGTAGATCGTGATTTGTTTTTGCTCGAACCTTTGCACAATAGCAAGTCAATTCCCTTACCTTGCACTCTCTCTCTCTATCTCTCTCTCTGTGTGTCTCTCTCTCTCTATCCCCCCCCTCTCTCTCTCTCTCTCTCTTTTCTATGTAGCACATAGTCTCCATTCTCTATTAATTGAATACAACAAAAAATAAACAAAAAAGATCCAATCAAAACTTTCTCTCTCTCTCTCTCTGTGCTCTGCACAATGACCGTCTTTCTTTCTCCCTAGTTGCTTCCATGGGAGGTCATGGAGAGGTGAGGCGAGGGAAAAGACATAGGTGTGTCTCCCTCTCCCTTTCTCTCTCTCTCTCTCAACACTTCAATGGATGCATGGGATAGAGAGAGGAGAAGATATATGGAGTGATCTCTGTCTCTCTCTCTCTCTCTCTCTTTCTCTCTCAATACATAGAGTACAAAAAAAATGAAATAAAAAAACAGTACCTGAAAAAAAGATTATTGGAAAAACCAATGCTCAATCATCCCTCTTTTATAGGGCCTCAAAGTTTCTAGAGGGATTTTAAAAAAATCATGAACTATATTTCATTTTTAAAAATTAGCAAGTATCTCTTATGTGGATCTTTTCTAGATTTAGGTCCCATCTATCTACTCCTTTTATAGAACTTTCCAATTTTCCCAAATTTCCAAAAAATCTTCTTTTTCTTCTTTTTCAATTTTGGAAAATTCTTTCTTTCTTTTCTATTTTTGTTTTAATCCTTTTTATTTTTTATTTTCCTCTTTTTATTTTCCTTATATTTATTTTTCATTTTTAATTTTAATTTTAATTTTAATTTTTCATTTTTATTTATTTATTTCTTTTTCTTTTCTTTTTATTTCTAAGATTAATGTTTCTTTTTATTTTACATGTTTGTATATACAAAGATTTCATTGAATCAAGGTCCTAGGGTTGAAAAAAATGGATTCCTAAAATTCCTAACTAGGGCTTCTAATTAGAACTTATAGGGTTTGCTATGACTAGGGTTTTCAACATACTAAGGGTTTAAAACCCTATGTTTGTAGTGGTTCAAAGTAAGGGTTTCTAGGATTAGGAGTTGGTTTTTAGGGGGTTAAAAGTTAGTGTTTTTGGGGTTAGGAGTTAGTTTTGAAGAGTCGATTCTAATGTTTTTAATAGGTTTTAGGATACCAATTAATCAGGGTACTAAAGGGTAAAGGTTCCTAGGATATCTTGCTTAATTAGGGTTACATATACATGGGTATTTGGGCTTCCTTTGATTATACACATGGTGTTTTTTAAGGTTTGAAGAGGAGTAAAAGAATGGGATGTTTATGCAAGATAATGTTATATTTTCCCTAGGGTTTTCCTTAGTAAGAACTCCCTCAAATATACAGTTGAAATATTTTTCATCATGAAATCAATCAAAATTAATGAGATACTTGAACAAATTCACTCTTTTCTTCTTCTTGCAAACAACTCATCAGATCATGGTCAATAAAAACAAAAAATAAAATTTAGAAAATACCTTGTACACAATGCTCGAGGGATTTCATCTTGACATCTACCCCCACTAAAGTTGCACATCATCCCAATGGGCCAACCTAAGAAATCAAACAAAAACATATCAAGATTCCTTTGAAACTCTTTTTAGTTTTTATGTTTTTCTTTTTGAATAGTGAAACGTGATTTGTATATGCAAATGCAGATTCTAAGATCATAAAGATGATTTTAAAGTACATAAGTCATGATTGAAAACCCGTTCAATCAACATAATACCTTAAAAGTAAGTCAAATTGCACCTATGTAAATTACTTAGACTTTCCAATAAGAACTTTTTCTATCGACTCGTTTCAAAGTCAATTGTTATTTTATATAAATGTTCTCATGTGTAGCTCTTTATACACCAATCAAAAAATACAAATAGCTCCACTATTGCATAGCTCCGCCTCATGTAGCCCACATAATAAATCTTAGAAGTGGTTTCGAGACCACATCTAAGTCATGAAAGCTGTTTTATATCTTTATCTTTTTCTTTATTTATTTTTTAATTTTATTTTTATTTTTCTCTTTGCAACAACCATTAGTGTACTTTTTATTTATTATTTTTTACTTTGTAACTTTTTTGTTAAAGGGGAAAATCCTAACCCATAATCAAAGATGAGGAGACGAAGGATTTCACTTCCTAAGTGTTTTCAGAACTTCACACAACCTATCCATATAAAATAAGTCGATCCTTCTACTAAGAGCTTCAAGTAACATTGTCCTATCTAGGTCCTCATGATGACTATAGGGTATTTGATCCTATTTTCTCAAGTGCAAACATCCCTACTAGTGTTTCTAATCACTTCTTATTGCAATTTAAAGCCTTCTATTTGCTCAAAACATCATGAAATGGAGGCATGATATGCATGAATTCAAAATATATACAAAAAAATAACTTAAAATGGAAAAATCAAATAAAATACATTCACTTGATTTAATGTTCTTTAACAACATCAACATCATCATCATCTTCGAGTAGTTCTTGATCAATCTCATATTCTTCTTTGTTTCTCTTCTTGAATAATTTTACTCTCTTTCCTGCAATCAAAGATCTTAAAGGTGTACAGTAAAACTCACGTAGCTCATACATTCCATTATTAAACATAGACATCACTACATACAGCCCAAACCATCTATTTTTGAGTTTCTTTCTAGCATCATACTGAGTATCAAATGTAGTGTCATACACCGATACCCATTATCAATCTCAATCATAAGTGGCCTAAGTCAATGGGTTTTGTCAAAGTAAATTTCATTTTTCAACCTTGACTCCTTTATCTTTTGTACGACTTCTTTTAACTTCTCATTTCCTTGTTGTAACTATCTAATCCTCAACGATAATAGTTCTTCTCTTTTCATTTCGTCATTCCACCAAAGCATCATCCATGTAAAAATTTGAGTTTGGATAGGGAAAACTAGTTTTTAGGAGTACATTAGTTTAGCAAGCATAATGCCTATAGATTGAGTATACATCATCCTATCTACCCATAGCACAAATGGAGGATATCTAGGCCACTGATTTATGTCTCCATTGTAGGCCTTAGAGATCGCCTTGACAATAGAAGGATGACATCTTTCAATATTTCCATTAGCCTCTGGATTATAGGCAGTGGTGAGAGGCAAATGAATTCCATGGCAATGAAAGAATTCCGTGCCTCTCTCGCATCTAATTCTCCCAGATTTACAAGTTCGACTACCCACTTGTAATGAGTACAAGGAGGGTAAGTCATATTTAATGAGTCCCTATGCATAATAGAAGAATGTACTTGACATGTGGCACAAGTGCTCACAAAGTCTTGCACACTCACATATATGCCTGGCCACCAATTGGCTTCCCTAATCTTCTCATACTTTGCATAAAATCCTTTGTGACTTGCCCATGAGGTCTCATGCATCTCTCTCATGACCTTGCTCTAAAAACACCTACTACTCAATTCACACTTTGGATTCTTCAACTTTCCTTTACTCTATCACCAAATAAGCTCATCCTTCAGGAAGAAGTTGTAAGACTTTTTCTTGATGGATCTATACTTATTTGTGGACCAACCTAATGAAGGTTTCAATGAACTCAGATAATTTCCATTGTTTTTTCATTCTCCATCATATTCATTCTTGTGGAATCGCTCGTAAACATAATGGGAGTTGGTAAGATCATTCTGACTACTGCTAATGGTAGTTCTTTTTACATTGTGAGGTGCTTTATTTGTGCAAAGAATCAAGAAAAATCTCTTATTAGTTTCAACATTAGCCAAGATGTGCTTGGTTGTGAAATTTGTTGATGATAGATGTACAATTCATGATCTGTCAAATGGTGACATCATTATTGCTTCTAGAATTTTATGACATGGACTATATAATCTCATAGATTATGCAAAATTTATGAATGATTCAGCATGTGTAGTTCAAGACTCTCAGGCTATGTAAGATGCAAAGCTTTGGCATGCATGCTTTGGTCATCTGAATTTTGTTAGTTTGCTACACCTCTAGAAATCCGAAATGGTGCCCTCTCTGCCCAAACTTGAGGCACCTGGTAAACATGTCTGTGAAAGCTATATTTTGGGCAAAATGTAGCATTCCTCCTTCCCAAAAGATGGTTTAGTTCGAGCTACTCAGAAATTGTAGCTTGTTCATAGTGATGTCTATGGTCCTATGCAGACATGTTCTTTTGGGAGCTACCTTTACTTCGTGACTTTCTTTAATAATTTTTCCAAAAATGCATGGATGTCCACTGAAAGAAAATTCTAAAGTGTTTATGTGCTTCAAATAGTTTCTAGTTTTGGCTGAAGGTTTTTCAGCATGTAAAATGGACACCCTTCCTTCTTATTAAGGGGGAGTATATGTCTTCCGATTTTAATGCATTGTTTGCTGAATGTGGGATAAAACATTAGTGTATAGTGACATATACACCTCAATAGAATGGAATTGTGGAAAGGAAGAACAAGTCACTCGTGGAGATGGCGAGGTATATGGTCAAGAGTCAAACTTTACCACATACTTTCTGGTTTGAGGCTGTTATGTGTGCAACATATGTACTTATGAGATGTCCCATTAAAGCATTGCAATCTATCACTCCATACAAGGCTTGGCATGGTCGCAAGCCATCTGTTTCTCACCTGTGTGTCTTTGGTTGTCTAGCATATGCATTAGTGCCTTAACAACAACGTAAGAAATTGGATGATAAAGTAGTGAAATGTATTTTTGTTGGGTATAATTTTGAAAGCAAAGGCTATCGTCTGTATCATCCATAGAATAAACACATTTTGGTTAGTCGTGATGTTGTTTTTATGGAAGATGCTATTCAACCATTATGTTCATGTACCAAGGAGACATTAGCTCCAAAGATATGTATGATACTTTGTTGCCTCTTTTTACATGTGGACAATCTAGTGTTGGTCCAAATGATGCAATTTCGTAACCTTTATAGGTTTCACATGATGATGCAAATCATTCCATTTCTGATATAGATTTACATGAAGTCCTTATTGATGAGAGAAATGATATAGAGGAGAAAAAAAACTATGCCTTAATTGCTGGTGCAGACTTTGCGAGATAGCAAATTAGATGCACCTCTGCCATATCGTACTCATTCAGGCTCTCATAATGCTTGTTTTGCATCATATTGCTATGATATGGCTGTCTCTAGTCTTTGTGATGAGAATGAGCCTATTTCATTTGATGAAACACAAAAATCTAAAAATTGGATGGCTGCTGTGCAATCAAAATATGATGCTATTATGAAAAATGGTACTTGACCTTTATGTGACTTGCCTCCTGGAAAGAAGGCCATTTGCATTAAGTGTGTATACAAGCTGAAGCATAAGCCTCATGGAGCACTTGATAGGTAGAAGGCTATGCTTGTTGCAAAAGGTTATGCTCAAGAAAGAGGCTTTGATTTTGATGAGACTTTTGCACCTACATGCCGAATGACTATTGTTTATAGCATCTATGCACTTGCATCTCATCATGGTTGGAACGTATATCAGATGGACATTAAAACTGCATTTTTGAATGGTGAATTGCATGAAGAAGTGTATGTTTTTCATCCCCATGTTTTTGTGCAAAAAGGGCATGAAAACAAAGTGTGTAGGTCGAAAAAGGAATTATATGACTTGAAACAAGCACCACATGCTTAGTATGAAAAGATACATGCCTACTTGATTGCATATGGTTTTGAGAATAGTCCAACTGAGATCACCTTATATGTTAAGCATGCAAATTATGTGCTTCTGATTATTATTGCCTGTGTTGATGACATGCTGCTCGTTAGTCCTCATGAGAAGCATATTGATGATTTTAAGGCTGATTTGTATGCATAATTTGAGATGTCAGATTTAGAGCATTCGGATCATTATTTGGGCATCTAATTTATCCAAGTTCATGGTGGAATAGCTTTGTATCAAACAAAATATATAGACACATTATTGGAGCATTTACCTTGTTGCCACTCCTATGGAGACATGTTTACAGTTTAGTATTTATGATGCTTGAGATGCATTGGATGTTGTTCTCTATCAATGGCTATTCGATGCTTGATTTACTTATGCATTACTTGGCTTGATAGTAAGTTTTTTGTCTCACAGATGAGCAAGTTTATGCATTGCCCACGTGTCACAAATTGGCAAGTGAATAAACACATCTTTTGCTACTTGAGTGATACCTGGATACTTGGATTGTTTTATACCAAAGGGGGATCACTATTGCTAGATTTACATGCTCTTTCTAACTTTGACTAGGCTGGTTGCTGTGACACTTGTGTGTCCACCAGTGATTTTTTCTTCATGCTTGGTAGCTCATGCATATCTTGGTTGAGCAAGAAGCAACCTATAGTGGAGACTTCTGGTTGTGAGGCTGAGTATAGGGAAGCTTTCATAATGATTATTGAGTGTGTGTGGCTCATATGCCTTATGGATGATTTGGGAGTTGGTCAGTCTTCCACCACCACCATCTTTACTGATAGTTGGAGTGCATTGTTGTTCATATATTTAGGTAGTGATGTGTGTGAACACTCTAGGACTACCTAGGCACTTTTTTTCCTCTTTAGGAGGTTTTTTTATCTCGACTTGAATATACGCCTATTGTCCTAACGGGCTACTTATCTCTGTACATTCTCTAGTAATACATTCAGTATTGTGTGTTGTGCTCCAAGCTTCTTCTTCTTCCTTGTGTTGTTCGCGTGCTTCCATAGACATCTAACTCCAACAATTGGCATCACAGCAGGTCGCGGCTTCATCTAGGGCATCATCAACACCTCTCCACTTGCAATCTCAAAATCGCAGGAAATTTTGGTGAGCATACTCAGCGTGTTTCTGAGATCAAAACAGCTTTGCTATGTGGTGCCAAGATCGCAATCTAAGCTCGTTTCAGCCTCCGAACAAGCTCAAAGCTATATACCAATTTCGGTTCACCAGTATAAGCATCTAGAAGTCTGCTACAGGTTTAGCAGAACTCGTCTGGGCAATTCCATTCAAATTTTTGAGATACAATCAATTTTCTGCATCAAGGTATTTTAGTCATCGGCCATGGCTAAAAGCAGTGATGTATTTCGTATGTTCGCTATTGAGGATAAGTTGGATGGTACCAACTACCCGTTGTGGGCTTATATGATGCGACATGTATTGGTTGCAAAAGGACTGTGGAACATTGTGCAGGGTGTGGAAAAACGTCCTATCACACTTGCAACTATTACAACTGTAGGTATTGAAGGTGATGTGGAAGGTGTCGAAGATGATGATATTCTGCATATTCCTATTCGTGTTGTGGTTTCTGCTGCACCTACTATAGAGAAAATTCATTGGGATGGTAGAGATTCCCAGGCACATGCATTGATAGCTTTGTCTGTCAAACATGCCATTATTCCTCATATACGCTCTTGCAAAATAGCTAAGGATGCTTGGGATACACTTACCACATTGTACCAAGCTAGGAATGAGGCTCGTGTTGCTTACCTCCAAAAATAGTTGGAGAGTGAGCACATGAATGAAGGTGATTCTATGGACAGTTTTCTAACAAAGATCAAAGACTTGGAGGAATAGTTGATTTCTGCGGATGAGGTTATACCTAATAGCTCACTTGTGCAGACCGTTTTGAATGGTCTTGCTGATTCATATTAGAGTTTTGCTTCTACTCTTTGTTTAATGATGAAAGGCAATCCAAATGCCTTGTCATTTGAGGAGTTAGTCTTTGTTCTGTTGCAGGAAGATCAGTCTAGGTAGAATAGGTCCATTATGCATGTTGCAGATCAAGCTTTCTTGGCTAGTCAGATGGGCAAAGGAAAATGGAGCTCTTCAAGTAGTGAGCAGAAATGTGCTTATTTTGCACAATCAAAGAGAGAAGACAAAGAGGAAAAGAAATAAGAAAAGAAGAAATTGTTTTGCAAGTACTATAAAGGAAATGATCATATCACAAAGAACTATCCAAAACTGGCTGCTAAAGAGGCAAAGAAGAAAGAGGCTTGCATGGTTGTTGCAGAGGCCTCTACACAAAAAACAGAGTCTGCTAATCTTGTGCAGGAAGAAGAATGGGCATTTACTACTGTTTGTAGTTTTGACCCATCTTCTCATGAGCAATGCATGTCTGTAGTAGACTCAGATGTTTGGTACTTTGATAGTGGGGCCACCAAACATATTACCTTGCAGCGTAGTTTCTTCTATTCACTCGAGCCTGCCCCTACATGGAATATTGTTACGTGCACCAACAACTCCTCTTATCCTGTTATAGGAGATGGTAAGATCATTTTGACTACTGCTGATGGTAGTTCTTTCACTGTCAGATGCTTTGTTTGTGCCAAGGATCAAGAAAAATCTATTGTCAGTTTTTGCATTAGCCAAGATTGGCTTGGTGGGGAAATTTGTCGATGATAGGTGTACAGTTCATGATCTATCAAATTGTGATGTGATTATTGCTTCTAGCATTTTATGTCGTGGGCTGTATAAGCTCATATACTATGAAGGATCTCTAAATGATTTGGTATGTGTAGTACATGATTCTCAGGCTATGTCAGATGCAAGGCTTTGGCATGCACGTTTTGGTCATTTGAATTTTGCTAGTTTTCTACGCCTCCAGAAATCTAAAATGATGTCCTCTTTGCCCAAACTTGAGGCACCTGGTAAACATGTATGTGAAGGCTGTATTTTGGGTAAAATGCAGCGTTCTTCGTTTCCAAAAGATAGTTCAGTTCGGGCTACTCCGAAATTGCAGCTTATACATAATGATGTCTATGGTCCTATGCAGACACCCTCTCTTAGAAATTATCTTTACTTCGTGACTTTCATCGATGATTTTTCCAGGCATGCATGGGTATATCCATTGAAGGCAAAGTCCGAAGTTCATGTGCTTCAAAGAGTTTCTAGTTTTGGCTGAAAATCTATCAGCATGTAAAATGGGCATCCTCCGTTCTGATCGAGGGGGGGAATATATGTCTTTTGATTTTAATGCATTTCTGGCTGAACGTGGGATAAGACACCAGTGTATAGTGCCGTATACACCTCAGCATAATGGAGTTGCTGAACAAAAGAACAGGTCACTCATGGAGATGGCGAGGTGTATGGTCAAGAGTTAGGCTTTACCACATAGTTTTTGGCTTGAGGCTGTCATGTGTGCAACATATGTACTTAACAGGTGTCCCACTATAGCACTCCAATCTATCACTCCATATGAGGTTTTGCATGATCGCAAGCCATCTATTGCTCATCTACGTGTTTTTGGTTGTTTGGCATATGCATTAGTGCCTGAACAACATCGCAAAAAATTGGATGATAAAGTAGTAAAATGTATTTTTGTTGGGTACAGTTCTAAAAGTAAAGGCTATCGTCTATATCATCCACAGACTAAACACATTCTGGTTAGTCATGATGTTGTTTTTGTGGAAGATGCTATTCAACCATTGCTTTCATGTACTAAGGAGACATTTGTTAGCTTCAAAGACATGTATGATACTTTGCTGCCTCTTTTTATAGGTGGACAGTCTAATGTTGGTCCCAATGAGGCAACTTCTCAGCCTTTGCAGGTTTCATATGATGATGTAGATCATTCCATTTCTGATGCAAATTTACATGATGCACTTATTGATGAGAGAGCTAATATTGAGCAGGCAAGAACTATGCCAAAATGACTGGTGCAGACCTTGCGTGATAGCAAATTAGATGCACCTCTATCATATCGTACTCGATGAGGCTTTCTTAGTGCCTCTTTTGCATCAGATTGTTATGCTATGGCTGCATCTAGTCTCTATGATGAGATTGAGCCTGTTTCGTTTGATGAAGCATAAAATTCAGAAAATTGGATGGCTGCCATGCAAATGCAATAATAAAGAATGGTACTTGGTCTTTATGTGACTTGCTTCCTGGCAAGAAGACCATTGGCACTAAGTGGGCATACAAGCTGAAGCATAAACCTGATGGTAGAGTTGACATGTATAAGGCTAGGCTTGTTGCAAATGGTTATGCACAGGAAAGAGGCATTGATTTTGATGAGACCTTTGCACCTACATGCCGTATGACTACTGCTCGGAGCATCTGTGCACTTGCAGCCCATCATGGTTAAAATGTTCATCAGTTGGACATTAAAACTGCATTTTTGAATGGTGCCTTGCATGAAGAAGTGTATGTTTTTCAGCCTCGAGGCTTTGTGCAGAAAGGGCATGAAAACCAGGTGTGCACGTTAAAGAAGGCATTATATGCTTTAAAGCAAGCACCACTTGCTTGGTATCAAAAGATACATGCCTATCTGGTTGCACAGGGTTTCGAGAACAGTCCAACTGAAAGCACCTTATATGTTAAGCGTGCTAATGATGTACTTCTGATCATTGTGGTTTATGTTGATGACATGCTGCTCACTGGTCCTCATGAGAGGCATATTGCTAATTTTAAGGCTGATTTGCATGCGTCATTTGAGATGTCTGATTTGGGGCATTTGCATCATTATTTGGGCATTCAGTTTATGCACGTTGATGGTGGAATGGCTTTGTGTCAAACAAAATATATTGACACATTATTGCAGCGTTTTGGCGTTGAAGATTGTAAACCTATTGCCACTCCTATGGATACAGGTTTACGATTGAGTCTTCATGATGGTGGAGATGCATTTGATGTTGTTCTCTATCAGCAGGCTATTGGGTGCCTGATTTACTTATGCATTACTCGACTAGATATTCAGTTTGTTGTCTCACAGATGAGCAGGTTTATGCATTGCCCAGCAGTCAAGCATTGCTAAGTAGTTAAGCACATCTTTTGCTACTAGAGTGGTACTCAACTACTTGGGTTGTTTTATCCCAAGGGGGAATCACTATCGCCAGATTTGCATGCTTTTTTTGACTCTGATTGGGCTGGTTGCTATGACACTCGTGTGTCCACTAGTGGCTTTTGCTTCATGCTTGGTAGCTCATGTATATCTTGGTTGAGCAAGAAGTAGCCTACTGTGGCCACTTCCAGTTGTGAGGCTGAGTATAGGGCAGCTTTCACACCTACTGTTGAGTGTGTGTGGCTCAGATGCCTTATGGCTGATTTGGGAATTGGTCAGTCTTCTGCCACCACCATCTTCACTGACAGTCACATCGCATTGGCAGTTGCAAGGAAGCTTGTGTTCCATGCTCGCACTAAGCACATTGAGGTGCATTATCATTATGTCAAAGAGAGGTTCTTTGTTGGGGAGATCAGCTTGGCATATGTGCCCACGCAGGAGAACATTGCAGACCTTTTCACGAAGGCTCTGCCTAGGGAGAAGTTTGAAGCTTTCCGCAAAGCTTTGGGCTTACTTCCTTTTGTGGAGTGATTTCCACATAGCTTGGCACTTCCCTATACATGAGTGCCAGATCCTTGTTCACCGCATCACTCCCAAGGGGGATTTGTTGATATATTTAGGTAGCGATGTGTGTGAACACTCTAGGACCACCGAGGCACTTTTTTTCCTCTTTAGGAGGTTTTTTTCCCCCGGCTTGAATATACGCCTATTGCCCTAATGGGCTACTTATCTTTGTACATTCTCTAGTAATACATTCAGTATTATGTGTTGTGCTCCAAGCTTCTTCTTCTTCCTTGTGTTGTTCGCGTGCTTCCGTAGATGTCTAACTCCAACAATTGCCAGTTGCAAGGAACCTTGTGTTCCATGCTCGCACTAAGCACATTGAGGTGCACTATCATTATGTCAGGGAGAGGTTCTCTGCTCGAGAGTTTAGTTTGGCATATGTGCCCACATGGGAGAACATTGTAGACCTTTTCACAAAAGCTCTACCTAGGGAGAACTTTGAAGCTTTTCTCAAAGCTTTGGGCTTACTTCCTTTTGTGGATTGATTCCACATAGTTTGGCACTTCCTTATACATGAGTACTAGCTCCTTGTTCACCACATCACCCCCAAGGGGGATTTTTTGATATATTTTGATAGTGATGTGTGTGAACACATTAAGACTGCTGGGGCACTTTTTTCCCTCTTTTAGGAGGTTTCTTCCCCTAGCTTGCATATATGCCTATAACTCGAGATATGGAGTGATCTCTCTCTCTCTCTCTGAATACACAAAGTATAAAGAAATGAAAAGAACAAAAGCAGAAAATAGTACCTAAAAAGAAATTGTTGGAAAAGCCAATGCTCAATCATCCCTCTTTTTATAGGGCCTCAAAGTTTCTAGAGGGATTTGAAAAAAATCATTTACTATATTTGATATTTTAAAATTAGCAAGCATCTCTTCTTTGAATCTTTTCTAGATTTAGGACCTTTCTATTTATTCCTTTTATAGAACTTTCCAATTTTCCCGAATTTCCAAAAAATCTTCCTTTTCTTCATTTCAAATTTTGGAATATTCTTTCTTGCTTTTCTATTTTTATCTTTCTCTTTTTATTTTTCTTATTTTTACTTTTCATTTTTATTTTTATTTTTTATTTCATTTTTATTTTCATTTTTATTTTAAAAATTCTTGTTTCTTTTTATTTTACATGTTTGTATATACAAAGATTTCATTGAACGAAGGTCTTAGGGTTGGAAAAAATGGATTCCTAAAATTCTTGACTAGGGATTTTAATTAGAACTTCTAGGGTTTCTTATGACTATAGTTTTTACCCTATTGAGGGTTTAAAACCTTGGGTTTCTAAGGGTTCAAAGTTAGGGTTTTCTAGGGCTAGGAGTTGGTTTTTAGGAGTTAAAATTTAGGGTTTTTACGGTTAGGAGTTAGTTTTGAAGGGTTAATTCTAATGTTTTTAATGGGTTTCAAGCTACCAATTAATTAGGGTAATAAAAGGTAAAGGTTCCTAGGGTATCTTCCTTAATTAGGGTTACATATACATGGGTATCTAGGCTTCGTTTTATTATACATATGGGGTTTTTGAAGGTTTAAAGAGGATTAAAGAATGGGATGTTTATACTATTGATATATTTAGAATCTCGTGCAGAATGAAGAATGGGCATTTACTATTGTTTGTAGTTATGAACCATCTTCTCATGAACAGTGTATGTCTACAGTAGACTCAGATGTTTGGTACTTTGATAGTGGAGCAACAAAACATATTATGTCCCAGTGTAGTTTCTTGACTTCACTCGAGTCTGCCCGGAATACTGTCACATGCACCAACAACTCCTCTTATCTTGTCATGGGAGTTGGTAACATCATTATGAATATTGTTGATGGTAGTTCTTTTACATTATCAAATGCTTTATTTGTGCTAGGGATCAAGAAGAATATGTTATTAGTTTAGCTTTAGCCAAGATTGGCTTGGTTGTGAAATTTGTTGATGATAGATGTATAATTCATGATCTATCAGATGGAGGCATCATTATTACTTCTGACATTTTATGTCTTGGGCTGTATAGGCTCATAGACTATGAAAAATTTGAGTGATTCAACATGTGCAGTACATGATTCTCATGCTATGTCAGATGCAAAGCTTTGGCATGCACGCTTTGGTCATCTAAATTTTTCTAGTTTGCTACGACTGCGAAAATCTGAAATGATGTCCTCTCTACCCAAGCTTGAGGCACCTGGTGAACATGTTTGTGAAGGCTGTATTCTGGGCAAAATGCAATGTTCCTCATTCCCAAAAGATGGTTCAGTTCAAGCTACTAAAAAATTATAGCTTGTTCACAGTAATGTTAGTTGTCTTATGCAGACACCCTCTTTTGGAAACTATCTTTACTTCATGACTTTCATTGATGATTTTTTGAGGAATGCATGGGTATATCCATTGAAAGCAAAGTTCGAAGTGCTTATGTGCTTCAAATAGTTTTTGGTTTTGGTTAAAAGTATGTCAGAAGTGCAAAAACACCTTTGATTGGCATCGTGTGAGAGACATCGAGAGTTTGAGTGAGTGTTTTTGAGATACACACACAGAGGGAGAAAGGGGAGTGCACAGCAAGCACATAAGTTAACTTGGTTTTTGAAAATAATCATCGATGTGTGTGGAAAAAATCAAGTATCACGATTAGTTGAGTCTTGGTATCACGATACCAAGATTCCCTTGTATCGCGATACTCAACTGGTATCGTATCGCCGGTTGCCCACTTGTGGTATCACAATACCAATCTGGTATCGTATCACCAAAAGTGTGGTATCGCAATCGCGATTACTGAGTCATATCATATTGCTGATTTCCTAGTATCGTATCGTTTTGGTTGTGGTATCGTATCGCTGACCAAAGCAGTATCGTATCGGATGCATTAGTGATATTGTATCGTGGATACCTTGGTATCATATTGTTTTGGATGTGATATTGTATAGTTGACCAAAGTGGTATCGTATCATTTAAACTCTGGTATCGTATCATTCATAAGGTAAGTATCGTATCATTCATAAGGTAAGTATCGTATCGCGAGTTGGTGTGGCATCATATCGTGAAGTGAGACATATCGTATCGTGCCCAAATTTGGTATCCTATCACCCTCTGTCCAAGATCATATCATTCACAAGGTAGTATTGTATCGGGTGATTGTTTGGTATCGTAATGCCGGTATCATCAGTATCATATCATGCCTGATTGTGGTATCGTATCGTGCAAATTGTCAGTATCGTATTGGGGACAATTGTGGTATCGTATCGCCAATTACTTAAGTATCATATTGTGGGATACTTGACATCATATCATATCATTTAAAAGTGGTATCAACCAGAGAGTATTCAAGCTATTTAAAGGGTAAAGTTGAAGCAAATTGAGTAGCAATAAAGGGTGAAGTAGAGGACATAAAAAGCCTTGAAGAGGTGAATGAACTTGAGATCAGGAAGAGTCCTAGGAAGCCCCAAAAGCATAATTTCATCAGTAGGTAGTGTTGCACAACCCACCCTACATTCACAATACTGTGAAACCTCGAGTGGATCAGAGGAAGAGACTATTATGGCCTCCGAAGACATGCAGAGCTCTATACCCATAGCAGGTCTGATATCTATCAGTGAGGGAGAGTACAGAACCTCATTAGAATCTGTGAACACCAACCAATATGCTTTACCCATCTACATATATGGATTAAATAGATCCATGGCAAGGTTGAAGAAAGCCAAGGATGCTCACATAGTGCCTAGACCAACAGTCAAGTATGTGGGAGGATTCTATATGGATAAATGGGGATTATGTATGCAGTCACGGAGCATCCAGAGAGCATCAATGAGAAAAGGGAAGAAGATAATGTGCAAAACCCTAATGAAGAGGGACAAGAAGAATAGGTATCAACTCCTAGAGGGAAGTCCATTGTAATTAGGGTTTGGAGAGGAGATCTAATTCCCCAAGTTGACTCCTTAATGGATGTCTACATGGTGAATGGAATGGATCATTTACTTAAAACCAACTTCTCGTTGTGGGAAAAAGTGACAAATCCAGCCACCATCTATGAGTTATAGGACCCTAAAAGCCCCACTCACATTACTTATATAGACAAGAATCAGAGAAGATATTGGCCCATGACTAAATTGGAGAGAGCGAGGCTGAGATATCAGAACATTCCTATATTCCTGCCTAGGGGTCAAGCCACTACTTCTCAAAATCCCCAAGGAGCTCACCAAAATTGATCTTATCAATATTCTGGCCAGACACAACAACAGAGCATTCCTATTAAACCTCAAGTCCAGTTTGCTACTCCTGGTGTTAATCCCAACTATTGACCTCCTACAAATGCAGAACCAAGAAATAGGATTCCTATTCCTGAAAGACCACCAGTAGGAAGAGATGCAGGTATACCAATAAGACGACTAGTATTCCTTCTAATGCCAAGACTGCCTGAACCTGGAAGAAGATTAAGAACAATTCAAGTTGCCAAATGCATGAGAAGCCACTATGATGGTTCTAGTGAGCCATACAATCACATTGCTGAATTCAAGCGTGGTCAAAGCTGAACAAGTAGAAGATTTCTTGATCCAGTATCAATCATTTGGCGTAATCCTCACAGATACGACCCTAGCATAGTTCCAATCCTTAGATCCTAATAATTTTCAAAACATGGAACAAGTATATCAAGAATTGATTGAGGAATTCACTAAAACTGGAATAAAAAACAACTCTTCATCATTAATCCATAGTTTCAAGCAGTCTCCTACGGAATTAGTGATGTTAGCAGTGAGACGATTCAAGCAATATGTGGATAGATGTCCGGCAGAAGAGAGACCCACCCAAAATAAAATGGTCTCATTATTCTTGGAAGGATTGATGAATGGGTCATTGAGATCCTTAGTATATGTGAAGATATTCGAAAGTTTACAAGAATGCATGAAGGAGTGTATTGATCTAGAAGACAATTTGCTAGAAGATTTAAAAATACCTCAAGGAAGTGTTAAGAGCGAGGATAGTGCTAGCAGTACTCCCAATCCCAGGAACAATGTAGAAGAGATAGCTAATTAAGTGGCTAAGAAGCTGAATGTTCAAGGATAGAGGAATTATCCCAACCACCCTATGAGAGTTCCTATGCTCAGGAGATGTATTCACTATGGAGGTGACCACCCTTCTCATTTGTGCAATAGGAGAGAAGTCCCACCATGTCCTTATGCCTATAACAAACCACCTGCCCAGGGCCCAACTCATTACTGTAGCATAGAGCAGAGGTACACAAATCATAGTATAGAGAATTGTCCTTATAATCGACAACCAAGACCTGCACAACTAGCACCATTTAGGCCTTACGGATACCCCACGAGAGATCAAGGAGGAGAAGCCTATAGATACCCTCCTGCCTAGCAGCAAGCACTTGCAACAAGGCCTTACGCGTATCAAGGATACAATCAACCTCAACCTGTAACCTCACCCACAAAATGTTGTCCCATTGAAAATTGCTCAAATTGAAGAGAATCTTGAAAGAGCAATAGTACCAGCCACCTCGTTGACTAGTACTGAGACTTATGACCAATCTTATGACCTTAGTCAGGGAAGTTATTCCACCTATGAAAATACTATGGCTGAGTATGGAGAATCCTATGAACCATATACATATGGATCTGATGGTTATGATAGCTCCTACGGATATGATCAAGACTATGTGTCATTAATGTACACTACTCCTAGAGCTCCAATACCATCACGGCCAATGAATAGACCACGTGCCCCTAGAGGACCATGTTATACATGCAGGGGTGATCACTTTATCAGAGAGTGTACATTGCCTAACCCACCCCCACCTCAAAGAGTTTGGGAAGGCTACTGTAGTGATTGTGGTAGAAAACATTTTTTAGAGATTGTCCTAAGAACCCAAATAAAACCAACCCCACTACACAAATAAATGTTATAGAAGTGGTAGATTCATCAGGGAGTGATAAGGAATACACTGTGCCATTGAAAGACATAACTAGGGCAAAAGCAAGAGAGAACCTAGATAAATCCAAAGAAAATGATGACCCAGAAAAATACTTGAGCATCCCAACACCGTAAGTAGTTGCAGATTCTGAAGAGTCTGAGAAGGATGCTAAGTCTAAATGAACCCAAGATGGAAGAATCATAGAGAAAAGATAAAACAAAAGTTAGAGAATGAGAATAACAAGGAGAGCCAAGACAAGGAACAAGAGAATGAGAATAACAAAAGTTAGAGAATGAGAACTCAACAAAAGTTAGAGAATGAGAATAACAAGGAGAGCCAAGACAAGGAACAAGAGCCTAAAGGAAAACCTAACAAAGAAATAGAGAAACATCAAAGAAAAGAGGCAGGATCAATTTTAGCCGATCCAATGCCAGAAGATTTAGCCATGTGGATTAAAGCATATCAAGCACGAATAAAGGCAGGCCCACCCATCGAGCAATATGAAAGAGAATACCCAAGAGGTGACTTAGAAAAAGAAAGATTGGAAATATGTAACAAGTTAACCGAAGTGGCTTAGCAAACTTTTAAAAAAAATTATCACTTAAGGTGTTTATCACTTGGGTTTTGAGCACCTCAAGTTTTGAGGATGAACTTGAGGTTGTTAATCCCAATTCTTTATAGGTATCGAACTTCGATGATTTCCTTCCTTGTGGAATGTCTCTTGATCTTCTTTAGCTTCTGAGGATGAACTTGAGGTTGTTAATCCCAATTCTTTATAGGTATCGAACTTCGATGATTTCCGTCCATATATTGGTGAGTTGCTTGTAATGCTTCTTGGAACTCTGCTTCTGTAATAGGCTTTGAATCTTCAAGCTTAGTTTTTGGCAGGACATGCACTCTTTTGGGAGTAGGAAGTGATTCTTCTCCTTTAGTCATTTCTCAGAATATTTTTGTTCCTCTCATGCATGGCTGAGAAATGCTCTCTACTTCCTTCACCAACTTTAGTTATTTCTTTGTCCGTGGTATAGTGGCCATCTTTGCGTACTTGGCCATTTCGGAGGATGTGGGCATCTTGGCTAGGCGCTCTCGGATTCCTAGTGCATGGTAAATGAGGATTGTTAATGCAGTATTACCATTTAAGAATTTCTTCTATAACCACTGATTTTAGCTTCAAACAGATGCTTCTGGATATACGACGTCAAGTTCACCTGGTTCCCAATCTGTTTGATAGCGTGGGATAAAAGATGTACGATGATCTTCTATGGGGTGGTGTAGCGATTCATATTGGGAAAACAAAAATGTTGATGAATGAGGCGGGCCTCATCTTCTATGTTCGAGGATTGATGTCCAAAAAGGTCCGTGTTTTAGCTCCATGGGGTTCATCCTTCAAATCCATGGTTCCATCTTTTTCCCAGCCAAAAGCTTCTTTAATTAAGTCATGTGTGAATTGTATAATCGCCCAATCTCCTGTTGCATCCAGTACCTTTGGCTCTGGTGCTGAGGGATTATGCAAGGCTGGTTGTAAAGTATTCATTACCTGAGTGCATCTTTGGAATTTAGGCTTATAAATGGGTAACACAAAATAGTTATGGATTCCAGCTTTTCTCATTGTGTTCACAGTTCTTGTAAGCTCATGGAGAACCTTGAAATCTTGAGACATAACTCAAAAGTGGTGGTCTGTGTCCATAATCTTGATGGTTACTAAGAAAAGATAATCACCCACAGGTTGATCCTCATGGAGCCAATGACCTTTGACCTTGGTCACACTTTGCAATGGAACTTCTAAAACCTCTTCTTGAATGGTAGCTTTCGAATCTTCAGAAGCCATCTACACGTCAAACACACCACAATCAGCGTCAATGTGATTGCATCGCTTATCTTCCATTTAGTCACCATAAATCAAACAGTTCTCTGAGTGACTTGTGTCGTCCTTCCCCCTATGTGTTAGGAAGGCAATACCTGGGATTTTCTTGTTTTATATAATTGTTCTTATTTTTGCTAAAAGAAAACAAAAATGTTAGTGAATAGCCAAAGCTTTATTTTATTTTCAATTATTTTCCTTGAGGTTATTGTACAAGTGCTCTCTTATTCCTTGAGAGGGAAATGTGCATCACTAATAAGTAGAAGGAGATATATGTGCCGAATGCATGGCCTTGTAATGTGGCCCTATCATGCACATTTGAGTTGTATGGAACTCAAGATGTGTGCAAGAAGAAGTTGCTGGTGCGTTTGTAGATGGCGATCGAGATTTGGGTATCCAAATCAGCTTTATTTTGTTGTTCTTGACTGCAACTTTGTCTCCTCATGTGCTTTGTATAGTTGTCATATTGTGATTCTTCTTTGCTCTCCATACATATCTTTGAGTTGATTTCTTTGAGTACTCCTGTTTCTACGATTTTGGGTTATCACTTCTTTCTTGCTCCTTTGACTTCATTTTGGGTGGATCCTTCCTTTGTACTGGTGTCTTTAGTTTAGTTTTCTCCATTGACATAGTTGACTTGGGAATCCATATTTGCGTTCTTGAGGGTTGAGTAGCAATCAATTTCTTTGGGATCCATAATTGAACAATCTTCTGTAGACCTAGTGATCCAGCTTGGATTGTAGTCTTGACCTGTTGTTGGTTCCTTTGTAGATGATGGCTTTGTTGTTGATGATATGTTGCTACTTGATCTTTCTAAATCCATGCTTGTCTAGTTCCTTGAATGGGATATATTCTAATGTGGGAAGTTTTGGGTTGATTACTCTGAATAGTCACTCTTTGGCTCAATTCCTCACTAGGACTCTCAGTGGGAATGATGTTAATTGAAAGGTACAAAGGATGATGAGAATGCATGAGATCAACACATAGTGTAAACACATGTAAAGTACTTGGAGGTGAGGGTTCCACAGTAGAGGTAGATGCATAATCACCTTCATGCATGCTTAATTGATCTCTCGACGCTAGAAAAGTTGATTTGACTGGTCTTTCATCCAATAAACTAAACACTTCTCGGTGTCCTATCTTGGCTGATATGTAACCTGTTGAGCCCATAAAAGTCATATTAGTCAAAGTCAACAATAGTCAAAGTCAACTGTAGTCAAAGTCAAAGGGTCAAAGTCAACAAGGTCAAGGTCAAAGTCAATAGGGGCAAAGTCAAAGCGTCGAAGTGCACAGGTAGTGCACAATTAATTGTCCACAAAGGGTAAATTGGAGAAAGTGGGTTGCAGGTTACAGAGGTATTTCTCTAATTTCCCTAAGGTTCAAAAGTGTTTTAAAGTGTTGTGGAAGGTTCAGGTGAACCCTCTCTTAGGTGCACAAGTAAAGACTTAAAAGGAAAATGTGAAGGTATGTGAAGCGGCGTACGCAGAAGTGAAAGTATGGCCCCCCAATTAAAATTTTTGCTTTAGTCTAAAGTCACTACAGGACAAAAAAGGGAGTCGTTAGCTGCCCACTTGTGGAGACAATCTTGGGACATCAAAAAATGAGCACCAAGATACTCTTGCAGTTAGGAGCGTACGTGAATCGAGACTCAAAATCAAGGCAAGGACTATTCTTGGACAATCCTAAGACTAAGCAAGGTGAGCATAGTCTAAGCCAGGCAAGAGAGAGAAGTGCAAGAGACACACAGTGTGCGACGTAGAGAAGTGAAGTGCAAGGTGTGCATGAAGAGTGATTAAGAAGTGTGCAGAGAAGTGCTAAGCTATTCCCCCCAAGGATCCCAAAGTCACCTTGCAGTGTGTGCGTGCCGACACGAGGTATCCAATCCCTCCCCCTTATTGGAAGCTTGGTGCAAGGTGTGCACAAGTGCAGGCTTGGAGAAGGTGGAGGTCTGGTGCAGAGGAGGCCGGCAGCAACAAGACCTTGGGTATTTGGTATTTTGTAATTGAGCACTTTGTGGGATTTTTCACAAAAGCATTGGATTGTATTGTGCATCACCATTGTATTTGTCTTATTATAATCAAGTGACAGAGGCTTCCAGTGTGTATCTTTCTTCTTGCCTTTCCCTTTTCTCCTACAAACACTCAAATCCCTTCTTGTCTAAGAATCCCCCAAAAAAATTTGGCACGCTCGATGGGACTCCAAGGAGATTTGAGCATAGGAGAAGCCAAGTGCAAAGGGTAGAAGAATTCAAGTGCCAGCAGTACTACTTTAGTGGACTAAGAGGTAAATATTCTTATCAATTATCTCATACTAAAAGGACTATGAACAACCCATGACTGCAACCCGGTCCCAAACATTGAGGGTCACCTGCAAGCAAACAAGAAGGAAGGCTATTAGAAGATCCTCTAGTCCACTATCTTCAACCTCATCAGTAAAGAGCATGGCGGGACAGGTAGACTTGGAAACCTTACTATCAAGATTGAATATAAAATTTCCTTCTTTCAAAGGCCTAGCTCAGGAAGATTCGGACCAGCATATTAGAAGGTTTTTGGCACTATGCAAAACTAGAGGTTTAATGGGTAGGGAGGATGCCTTTTTGATACTCTTTCCTGCCACATTAGAAGGATTAGCAGATAAAAGGTTCAGCCAGTTTGCTGAGAACCATTTTACAACTTGGGACTTAATGAAAGATGCATTCAAAAATCAATTCCAACAGGGAAATACTATAGAGATCATCATAGAGAACTAGAAAATTTGAGACTGGGTCCAAGTGAAAAGTTCCCAGAGTTTGTGACTAGGGCCAAGGCACTAATGGCTAAATTGCCAGATCCACCACATGATTTTTTTGTTAAGAAATGGTTAGCTAAGCCACTTCTAGTGACCACCCAATGTAAAATCAAGGAATTAGTGTTGCCCACAGCCTCCATAGAGGAGTTCATCAACACAGCTACACGGCTGGAGCAGATAAGGCAACAATATGGAGCCATTTCGGAAGGACATTCTGCAAGGAAGGAAATCATCGAAGTTCGATACCTATAAAGAATTGGGATTAAAAACCTCAAGTTCATCCTCAGAAGCTAAAGAAGATCAAGAGACATCTACGATGAGTATAGAAATTAAAAGTGATTCAAAAGATGATGGTAATTGGGAGGAATTGAATCAAGTCACGGATGACTTTGGAGTGGAAGGTACCAAGATAAAGCAAACTCTTGATGAAACTCTCAAGGACACAACAAGGCAAGAATCACCTATAGAAGGAATTGATGTATTAAAAAAGAATGAAGAGACAAACATTCAAATCATAGAGACTCACTTAGATGGAGAGACCCCAGTAAAGAGACCAAAGGAAGAGAAAGAACATGAAGAAGTAGAGGAACCTGAGCCATTCATGCCAATCAAAGTTGTTGCAGAACCCTCCCCATTAGATGTCACTTTTCAAGGCAGTGCTATGAAATTGACCACAAATGAAGAAGAAGAAAGAGAGAGAGAAGTGCACCTTCAGATAAGACAACTACACACTGAAACTATACATGTGGAACATGGCAAAGATGTTTGAATAGGGGAAGAACCAAGTATCCCCAAAACATGTTTAAATGTGGATGTAGCTCAATTAAAGCCTGTCATAAAGCAAATGATACAAACGGCTATGGACACTCAACAACAAATGCTTGAAGCGGATGCAGACTATGCCAAAGCTATGAGAGAGAGAAGCCAATTCCAAGTAATGAGCGAAAACTTGTCTGCACAATTTATTCAAGTCCAAAAGGCACTCTCGACAAAGGAAATAGAAGCTCCAGGAGTGAAGGATAAATGCACCACTTTAACAACAAAGAACCAAGAGCTCGGAGATCAACTTAAAGAGCTACAAAGTGAATATGAAGCCGGTGAAGCAGAAAAAGCAAGAATAAATGCCAAAAGTAAGCTGCTTGAAACTCAAATCAAAGTATATATGGAGGTAGCAGACAATTTAAGAAATAGAAAAAAAGAACTTATGATTGCCATCCTGTGCAACCAACCTATAGAAGCACAAGCAGCGACCGCAAGCGACACAAAGGCATTGGAAGATCAAATGGCGAAGTATGAAGATCAGCTGAAACAAGAGCAAACTATCAGAGAAGAATGGGAAAGAAAGTATAGAACTCAGAAAGTGATGGAAATCGATTGAAGACAAACTTCTTGTGGTATATAATGAAGACGCCGATCAAATAGTTTCCATAGGAAATGAACTTTTATCAGCCAAAAGAGCCCTAACAACGGCTACCAATGAAATCAAAGAAAAAGATGAACTCGTTGCAAAATTAGAAGCTCAAATAAAACAATAGTCAACAATGGGGACACTAGTACTTCCAAGCTCCAAAGAGACTACTGTGGAGACTAAGGTACATCCTCTTTCTCCCCCCATGCATCATTCACCAATAAGGGAGGTAGAAGAGCAAAACGTTGAATAAAGTGCTCAAACGATTGCAGAACTAAGCCAACAAGAGCGGGCACTATTGGTGCCCCAGCTTACAGAAAAATTTGAAGATCAAGTGATTAAAGTCATGAAAGAAGCACAGATCAAGAATAAAAGCCTCGAGCAAATTTTGAAGCAATTCAATATACCTTACAACTTGCTAAAAGAAGAAATGCAGCAATATATCAAGAAAATGACTAAATAAAGAATCAGATGAGGATCCACAATTCAGTTTATAGACATTTATGTATACACAGGACGAGTTTGACAAAGCAGATCGGATTTGGAGGTGCAAATTTTTGGAAATGAATCCAACTTTATGGGTGCAATGGGAAGCAGCACCATATGTCCTTCAAGTGAAACTTGCTTTTTGCCTAGTACCGTGGAGACATACTTGGATGCAATTTTGGGAAGCACAGCGCGAAGGTACATTAAACAATCAATGGCTAAATTATCCATTATTGCATAGTCCTCCACGAAACTATCTGGAGACAAAAGAGTACATCGTAAAGACCATAGAATTTTGGCTATCTAGATACACCATAGTGCCAACTTTAACTATCAAAATGAAAAATAAGATATTGAGCATGCTCCTCAAAGTTCTAAAGGTATTCAAACATGCATAGTATACCTTTTTAAATTTTATCGACATTAATCAAGGAAAAGATGCTTTAGTTTTTGATTTATCCACAAATCCAAGCAGACTTATGTTTATGGCACTATATTCACTCCTCATGTTCCTTTTGAGTCCATACATGCAGACCTTTGAGGAAGCGTTTTTTACAGGGTTTTTTGAGATGGACTCAGAAATTTTTTTGAAGACTACTTCCAACTTAAATGCCCGACTGGTAGCCTATGAACTGAGCTTCTTTGCAAATCATAGAAGGCACCAGATGATGGAGTCAAATAATCTCAATGGCATGAACTAATGGTATGTGAAGCTGATTTGCTAAATCACAGAGAGCAAAAAGTGATTCAAACGTACTCTCACCGCATTCCAAAGCTTATCGAGGATGATAGAGTTCAGGAGGGGGTGGTGTTGAAGGAGAGTCAAGCAAAAAGAAAAGACGAAGAAGATCAATATAGAAGCTTCATTAAATAGAATATATGTGAAGACATATCTCTATAGGAAGCCCCCCAGGGGCACACAACATCCATCTCTGCACAGAGCCCCACAGGGGCACACAACAGTGGGAAGCACGCAACAGGCAAGGATGGATCAAGGCCAGTAATTACCCATGAAGAAGTGTAAGAAAATATCCGGTAGATCCCGAGCCCCGGAAGGTGCTTCAACCTCTTGATCTTTGGGAGTTCCACATTGAAGGATGTAAATCCAGACCTTCATACCTTTCGTATGGTGTGTGCGATGAGAAGAAATAATTAGGCCTCAGAAATGCAATAGGGTTGGAGGAATGCAAACAAAGAAGTAAACAAGGTCCTTCGAACATCTGGAGGCCAATGCAGCAGGTCCCGATTTATGATAAGTTCCTTGACCACTAGTAAAACTATATCATTACGACTTCCACAGGAGCTGGTTGTGGTCGAATATAAAGAGGCTATCAGTTAATAAGGAACCAGATCGACTACAAGCATAGAACTAGAGACAAGAAGCAAAGCCTGTCAAGGGACAACAAAGACAAAGAGGGGGAGAGTGTTGTAGAGCAAAGAAGAGCAGAGATGTAGAGAAAAAGAAGGGCCCCAAGGTTTTTCTGATTTGAACACTTTATTTTTGTAACATGGTCACTTTGTAATATATTTTCCAATGTAAATGCACTAGAGGAGTCCTCTAGATGCATATCCATAGATATATGTATCATTAACCTTGTAAACTAGTAGGAAATTAGTCTTTTAGTCAATAAAGTGCCGGTGTCTTATGTGAAATGACCATTTTTAGGGCACATGTATATAAGCCATTTCGTGACTCTTTGTAGAGACTTTTTGCCATTGTGAGAATCAAGAGCAGAAAATTTCGAATTTGTGTCTTCTCCTCTCTGTATCTTCTTCCTTGTGAGCTTTCATGCATGTATGTGGCTTAAAAAGAGTGTTTTGAACTGTTGTCTATCTATGGTAGTGCTTGTTTGCTGTTGGTAATGTGTGTGTGAAGTGTAGGAATTGTTGAAGCATAGGTAGGTCATTCTTGTGGCTCAGTATTTTGATCATACCTTGAAGCAAATGTGTCGTAATCAAGTGAAAATACCATCATTGGATGCGTCTTCTTAAGAGCTTCGAAATGAACCTAGTATTCCTATATTTCGAGTCTGGACCTGAGAGAAAAGCTCGATTTACTGTTGGCTGCTACTCTAGGTATCACGACATCATAGCCGACCATGAAAGCTTTGAATGTGATAGTTTGCACTTGTTTGCACCTTTGTTAGTTCACATTTGCATTGGCCATCATTTGAATGCATGTCTTCATACACTCGGCTAGGTTAAGATACTTCTTGGATTGATAATTAAAGTGTGAAATCCCCACTATATGCACTTGTAGGGGATTGAGGTATAGTCTCTTTCTCCTCAAGTCCCCAAGTCTATACTTAGGTACACAGACACTTTGCTACCTCTTTTTATGGGTGGATAGTCTAGTGTTGGTCCAAATGAGGCAACTTTTCATCCTTTATAGGTTTCATGTGATGATGCAGATCATTCCATTTTTGATGCAGATTTACGTGATGCACTTGTTGATGAGAGCTCTGATATTGAGGAGGAAAAAACTATGCGTAAATGGATGGTGCAAACTTTGCGAGATAGCAAATTAGATGCACCTCTCTCATATCATACACGTTCAAAGTCTCATAGTGCTTCTTTTGCATCTGATTGCTATGCTATGGCTGCCTCTAGTCTCTATGATGAGAATCTCTATGATGAGAATGAGCCTGTTTGGTTTGATGAAGTACAAAATTCTGAAAATTGGATGGCTGCCATGCAATCAGAATACGATGTTATTATGAAAAATGGTAATTGATCTTTATGTGAATTGCCTCCTAGCAAGAAGGCCATTGGCACTAAGTGGGTATACAAGGCGAAGCATAAGCTTGATGGAACAATTGATAGGTATAAGGCTAGGCTTGTTGCACAGGGTTAGGTTCAGGAAAGAGGAATTGATTTTGATGAGACCTTTGCTCCCACATGTCGAATGACTGCTGTTCATAGCATCTCTGCACTTGCAGCTCATCATGGTTGGAATGTACATCAATTCGAAATTAAAACTGCATTTCTAAATGGATGACTTGCATGAAGAGGTGTATGTTTTGTGTGTTTCCAAAGACCTTGAACTCCAATATACCTAGAGGTTGATAAAACATAGGCTGATGAGTAGAAGCAAAATTATGATTTTCAACATAATTTGGGTTAGTTTATTTTGGTTGTGTTGTTTGAATTATTTGTGCTTCTACTTTCCATCTATTCAGCTTTTTAACATATCTCCTAAGAGACTCTTGGACAAGATCCTAATCTTCTATAAATCCCGATTCATAATCTATGTCTTATAGATGTGGAAATAAATTTTCTTGAGCTTTGCATCAATTGATCATAAAAACAATGACACCTTTTCATGTTGCATGAGTCTTTTGGCATATTTAGACAAGCCCTCAAACTCTCAATCAAGCTCTCTTTTAATCTCCACAATTGGTTGATCTTTTGTCTTATTTATCTATTTCATAATAGATGTATGTGTGACTTTGTCAACCTCCTCAATCAAGAACATCTTGAGGATTATTGCCTTAAACTATGACCATTTTGTTTGTGTTTCATGCATGAGTTGGTTGTGTAAATGCAATTCAAACATGTAAACAAAATTCTCATACAGCTCTTAGTCTGACATTCGTGTGTGTCCAACATCCAGATATTTTGCATCAAGCACGTATTGTTTATCAAAATTATATCACACGTTTTGCATTGAAGTAACCACTTTGCTTGAAGACACTTTCTTGAAATGATTTAATAGAATTTCTTCACTCCTCATGTTGTTATTGCAAATGTTGGGTAATTATGTCCATATACATTGATGAATATAAAAAACTCGAAAAGAAGCTTTTATATCGGCCAAATTCTCAACTTTGCCTACTCTTGCGTTCATGTACATATAGATGCATTTGAATAGAGATGAATGCATGTGTATATTGTCATCATTGTCTTTAACTACACCTCTTTGTTTCTCTCTTTGTCTTCCTCTCTCTCTATCTTTCTCTTTCTCTATGAGTGTGTGTGCATTTCTATCTCAAGTCGTCCTTCTCTTCTCTCTCGGCCCTCTCTCTACCTTCCCCTTTCTCTCTCGCAATTTCCTTTCTTTCTTCTGCTCTCTCCACGTCTTTCTATGTCTCCCCTTGCATCTTTCGCTCTCTCTGTCTCTCTCTTCTCCCTCTTTGACTCTTCTCTTTCTCCTCTCTCTCTCTCTCTCTCTCTCTCTCTCTCTCTTTCTCTCTCTCTCTCTCTTTCTATTCCTTCTCTGTACTTCTCTCACTATGTCTCTCCATCTATGCCTTTCTAATAGTCAGGCAACATCATAGTCAGAGAAGAGGGAAGGTGAAAGTTGAAAGACTATAGATAAGCAAGTCTGCACATATAGAAGATGTATTTATCCCATATAGTAGCATGGAGAGCTCGAACCTTAATTTATATGTGCATAAGAACCATTTCATGTTTCCAAATGATGGAGAGAAGTGCATCCCGAGACCCAGCTGCTCCCTTGCTGGCTGTGTTACCCCGATGAACAATGTAATTCTAGGGTGTCTTCTGAAGCCTTCAAAATTACATTCGGCATCATAAGGTGTTGGCAATGGTCAGGGTAGTCAAGGACTTACAAGACAAGGAAGCCAGCGAAGAGAATCAGAGCAAAGAGAAGGGCCAAGTAGGCAAAGTAGTCAACGGCAATCCGGCAAATAGGCCTATCATTTTTCATGAATTAATATTTCCCAAATAGTGATTTTAGTCACTTCACACCATTGTAAATATCAATTTTTTATTATTCCTACTCCATTTTGTAGAATCCAAGGAGTCCTTGAGCTTGAGGGATATTAGTAGTATTTATGCACCAATTTTCATAATTTTCAGAGCTCATTTGAGTTTCCAAAATAGCCTTAGAACCTAATTTTTAACTAGGCCGGACACTAGGTCTGGACAGGACCAAAGCTAGTCAAAAACTATAAAAAGAGCTAGAGAACTCATTTTTGAGGTTAGCTTGTTGTAGAATTAAACTTGTATGAGGACTCTTTTGCAATAGAAGTGACTCCATTGTCTCTCTCTTTGTTCTTGCCTTGTGTGCACGTGTGTGTGTATGTGTGGGCATGTTTGTGTGCTTCTCACTAACACACTTGTGCCATCACTTGTTTGAGGTCTTCATACCATCCTCACGTCTTCCCGGATTGACATTAAAGGAGGTGCTACCTATCACTGAGCTACACCAAATTTTGGCGCCATTGTCGGGGATCGAGCTTTGAGGATGAGCGTGTAATGTGGCCCTATTATGCATACTTTGGACCCTTGTAACTCAGGATGTGTGCAAAATGAATTATTGGGTCGATGTGTACAGATTGTTTTGCCTGTCGGCATCCAATTCTCCTTTACTCCACCAGCACAGAGTGTATCTCTAGCATTCCTAGTGAACGTAGTGCTTCTCATGTTGTACCTGAGGTTCGTCCGTGTTTTGACTCCTTGAGTGTGGTTTATTTCGTATTTCTGCTTATGTAATGTCCTAAAGATGTTTGTTTTCTGTTGCTTTGCCTTCAGATCGTACTGATTCTCCTTGTGTCTTGACCTGTCCTTTTTAATGATTGTCACTTGGGCACATGATTTGGGAATCCATATTTGCATTCGGGCTAGCTGGCAGCTATCAGCTTCTTCGAAATCCATACTCTAGCAGTCCTTTATAGACCTGGGTGTCCAACATGACTTGCATTCTTATTCTGTTGTTCTTTCGGATGTCGAGAGTAGTTCTGTTGTTGAAGATATGTTGTCACTTGATCTTTTCTGATCCAAGCTTGTCTAGTGTAAGGAATGGGGTATATTCTAATGTGTGCAGGTTTGGGATAGTCTTGCTAACTAGTCCCTCTTGTGCTGGGTTCCTCACTGAGGCTTTTATTGGTGCAGAGGCTAGTGGTGTGATTCACTGGCTGAGAAGATTGGGTGGGATCAAGATTCAGAGTTAGCTCACATGAAGTACTTGATGGTGGGATTTCCATTGTGGGGGTGAGTGTACATTCATCATCATGCTTTAGTGGGTGATCTCTCGGTTCTATACTTTGGGCTTTGACAGGTCGTTTGTCTAACATGTTGAATACCTCACGATGTCCTATCTTGGCCGAGATGTATCCTAGGGCCAATTGAATAGTCACTTCGTATTCATATATCCAATCTTGACCCAACATGAGTTCTTCTAATAAGTCCTGATCTTGACATACTAAGAGTTTCTGTTCCATAGTGTTGTTTCCGAGATGTAGGGGTAAGGTAATCTTGCCTATGCATTTAGTAACTTTTCCCCCTATTCCCATCAGCTGTGCTTTTGATGGGTGTAATTCTCCCTTGAGTTTCTGGGTCAATGAAGACTTGATACAACTTTTGGCAGGTGTCAATGGGAGCATCCACCAAGTGGTACTATACCGATCCAACACCCAAATTCAAATATGATTGCTTTGTTTGTTGTCCTAGGTTTTCAGAGGCTCTAAAGTTAGCCATTGGGATGAGTTCCTCTCCTTGTCGATATCTCTCGTGTCTCTCTCTCGTCCACTCCTTTTGTTTCTTGATTCGTTCTAGCGCTTCCTGTCTAGCTTTTTCTCATATTCTTTCTTCGTCTTCGTGCATATTTTTACCCATTATTAGTCGTGACAGTATCTCTTCTGTTAATGGCTCTAAATAGTTTTTTACTCGGCAACCGCTGATATAGTTTGGCAATACTTCTCCATCTAGGGTTGCTAAGCTGATGGCTCCGCTGGTAGATATACGATTGATGATCAATAGGCCATATCCTCTTTTTTGTAGTTTCTTTGCATGTTGCTTCAAAGTATAGACCAAAACTAAATCTCCTTCCTTCAGGTTTTTATCTTTAATATGAGCATCGAAATATGCCTTTTGTCGCCTTTTTGCAACGTAAATTCCTACTACAGCTTGTAACCTTGTTTCAAGTAACTTTTCTATTTGATCCAATTGAGCTGATAATTCATGTCCAGTCCACTCATAAGTTGTTGCTACTCTGAGAGTAGGCACTAAGAAATCAATTGGCAAGATGGCATTCTGTCCATACACTAAGTTAAAGGGAGTAATGCCTATGGCTGTTTTGTAGGTTACTCGGAATGCCCATAAAGCATGATCTAATTGCTTATCCCAATCAGATCTACCATTGTTAACAATTTTAGTGAGGACTGTACACAAGATTTTGTTTGAACTTTTGGCTTGTCCATTGGCTTGTGGGTGATATGGGGCTGATTTCTTATGAAATACTAAGAATTTGTTCAGTAGGGCTTCTATTACTTCATTCACAAAGTGTGTGCCTCTATCACTCACAATTTCTATAGGCAATCCAAATCTAGTGAATACGTTCTCAAAGAGAAACTTAGCCGTAGTCCTCGCATCCTTTCTCTTGGTTGCTTTGGCTTCAACCCATTTGGTCAAATAGTGTGTGGCTACGATTATGTACTTGGCATGGGGTCCTTTAGCTAGTGGGCTAATAGGTCCTATTACTAGTCATCCCATATTACAAGGCTTATTGAATAAGTACAGTAGAGCTTGATGATCGATGAAGAATTTGAATTTGTTTGCCAACAAGTAGTGTCGAAATTTCTTAACCGCATACACCATTCCTAAACCCTCTCACTCCGTCATGGTATAATTGCGCTCCGATTGATTCAATTGTCTACTGGCATAGGCTATAGGGTGGTCTAACTTCCCTGTATCTGTAGGCTGAGTTAAGATGCATCCAATGGAAAACTTGGATGCATCTACGTGAATGTCTCTGACCTTGTCGACAGGGATTTTGACTATGGTCACTTCATGAGGCATCACCTTCTCATCTGACTTGGTCTCCAATTGACTGGTTAGCTTCTCCTTCAAATGTGGTTTTATCTATCCTTCTCTTTTATCCTCGCAGTAATTTCCATCACGTGTCTCACCTTCTTTTCCTTTCTCGGGATCATTAGGGATGACACACTCTTGGAATTCTTTTTCGGGAATTCGTGAATTGGGTAGTCAAAGAACAGGTTTTTCTAGGGTCTATTGAGCCACTTCAATTAGTTTCTTACATATCTCCAATCTTTCTTTCTCTAAGTCACCTGTAGGATATTCTTTTTCATGTTGTTCAATGGTTGGTCCTACTCTTATTCGTGCCTGATATGCCTGAATCCACATGGCTAACTCTTCCGGCATGGGGTCTGCTAGAACTGATCCTGCCTCCTATTTTTGACACTTTCATTTCTTATTTTCTTCTGCAAGTTTCTGTTTTTCTTCTTGACTTTGTTCATTATTTTCATTCTCCTTCTTTTGTTGTAGTTTCTTTTCCTTCATCCTGTCTCTACGATTCTTCCATCTTTGTGTGCGTTTACTTGTAATACTTTTCCCAGGCTCTTCCGAGTCTTCAACTATTTGAGGTGTAGGTATATTCACTTCTCTGTCGCCTTGATCGTTCTCTCCAGTTTTTTCTAGGGTCTCTTTAGCTTTAGCTCTTGTTATTGATTTCAATGGCACGGTGTACTCCTTATCACTCCCTGATGACTCTATCACTTCTATCATGTTGATCTGCACGTTCGAGTTAACTTTGTTGGGGTTCTTGAAAGAGGGTTTTCAAAACAAAATATTATCAAAACTTCTATGCAACATTCTTTGAATGCAAAAGCACTTCAAATGCTCATGCGGATGCCACTACTTGCCCCAAAACCTAATGAAATAGATTGCGTAAAAGTCTATAAACATTGGGAAATGCAAAATTGTAGTAAATCATTGGATTGATAGTGCTATTTTCTTCATCTCTTTTATTAGTTATGATACATGACATTACATTACATACATGTGAGAATTCAACCGAGATGTACATGTATGCATCAAAGTGTTTTTTTTTTGTTTCACATTATATACTAAATTTTTTTGGGCGGGGGAGGGGGGTGGGGAGAGGGAGAAAGGGATACATTTCACTTCTTGGGTGAAGGTATACACACACACATATATATATATATATATATATATATATATATATATATATATATATATATATATATATATATATATATATATATATATAGAGAGAGAGAGAGAGATACAGAGACACACACACACACAAAAGAATTCTTTTAGTCTTTTTGCATTTTTTTTTGCAAACATTCCAAAATGTACCATCTTGCACCTTTCTCGCTCTCTCAAGACCAAATAAGGGTATAAGATTATTTTTTATTCATACTCAGTGTCTTGGACTGATGAGTGATAGAACAATTATTGTAGGAAATAAATGCTAACTGTAAGCTAACACATTAAATGTTCCAATACATTCAATTCATCATCTTTAACTTAATTTTGCAACAACTCTCCTTCTCCTTATTTCTTCAATTAACATGTGGTTGCTCTCTTTCTGGACAAGCTCTCTATTCTCCTCCTCTCTTTTCTTCTTTAGTAATCTTGATTTTCCTCTCTTTTTGGATTCACGCACATTTCTCTTTTGATTCCCCATTTTCTATTTCACATTTGAATAATTCATTCATGCAGGCCAAATTCAAAATGTAGCCATTGCTAACCGTATCCCCTAGACCTTCACATAAAACCGTTCCAATTGTTTTTTTGTAAAAACCCTATCAAAATGTTTTGTAAAAAAATAGATATTTTGAAAAACATATTCCCTCATGGATAGATAGAGAATTAAATGGAAAACCATGTAATGCATAAATAGACCATGCATCCAAAAACTTGTTGATAGAGATCAAAAGTAAATGCCCAAATAATGATGCAAAAGTCCCAGATCTAACATTTAAATAGAGGCATGCAAACCTAACATTAAAATCAACAATATGCATATCATTAGGAGAATATGCAACCTAACCTTAGACTCAACATAAATGACAGCTATTAGAAGCGCATCATTTATGCACTTGGAATACACAATTCCTTTCCTTTGAAGATTCTAAAATCCATGAGATAATAAGTAGGCATGTATTTTTCATACCAAGCATGTAGGGTTTGAGTCCATATTTCCTTTTTTAACATATAATCTTATTTCTTGTCCTTCCCATGTAAAAACTATTGGGAAAGATGGATGGATGCTCCAAGAGACTGAGTAGGTACTGCTAAGCCTGCTTTGTACCAGCCCTTTTTTGCTTAAGAGTTGATAACTAGACTTCCTTAGCTCTCCAATGACACCATAAAATGTCCTATGTCCTTTGGAAATGATGTGTGCAATGATTGAATCAAAACAGATAACTTTGGAAGTCACAAACTCAAGAAAACCTTCTATTTTTGTATTGACACCTGCTGAGTATTTTGCTCAGTATGACCAACACAGTAAGAATTGGAAAAATTCCTTTTAGGGGTATCTAATTAGCTTAGTAATCTACCTACTCCAAGTACAATGATGTAAAATGATAAACTATGTTAAGAGAAATCAATTTAGCAAGTTAAGCTATACCCCCGACTTTTTAGGACTGTAGCAAAAAATGACCAGAGATCACCTCGACGCGGATGTCTCCAAAATGGCTGAATAGAATGTCTTCAAACATTGACAACACGTAGATTGCTTCAAGCTTAATCCAACAAGCTTTGAATCACTGAATTTGGGGAAGATTTGACTGAGATATGCCCTTGACAAGTTGATAGACTTTTGAGTAGACTAACAGAGAACTCAGAGATGGACAATGTGAATGTATGTATTAATGAACATTTGTATACAAATCCATTGGCATGAATATCATTGCCAAATGGTGTAGAGAGGTGTGAGCTAGAGTGTAGACCTCACACACACTCAAAAATCAGTAATGCTATGCTCGGGAGTGCTCTCTCTTGCCCGCGACTTTTCATGTCCATTTTTATAAGAGATGACTAAAAATTTGAATTCAAATTCAAACTTTTGGCTCCCTATGATCAAGCTCCTAAATGCTTGGAGATATTATTTCAAGAGATTCCAAGTCAATTTGACTTTTACAATGAGGTAAAGTCGTAATTAACCACTAGCATATGTTCCTATGCTTCTTCATGTGTGTATGGACTTCAATGCATCCTTTGAGCCAAATGTGTAGGCTTGTAATTTACACCAACAGCTCCCCCTCAATCCAAACATTTTGGCTTAAGTCTTCATCTTCAATCTTCAAGTATATCCTGCAATCCAATCATGGATTTGAACCTGCAAAGTTTTGTTCCATCTAGAGCTTTAGTCAACAAATCTGCACATTGCATGTTGGTTGATACATAGGTTAGTTGAATGTCCTTGCTTATCAATTTCTCTCTCACATAATGGTAATGGACCTCTATATGTTTGGTCCTAGCTTGATAAATAGGATTAGCTGCAAGGTGAAGAGAACTTGTATTATCTCCAAAGATAATTGGTGACCTAGTATATAATCCCAATTCTGTATACAAAAGCTTAATCCATATTGCTTCTTGTGTAGCATTAGCTAGCCCTCTATACTCTGCCTCTTTGGAAGACAAAGCAACAGTAGGTTGCTTCTTTGAAGACCATGAAATTGGTTTGTCACCTGCAAAAGAAATATATCCAAAAGTGCTCCTCCTATCATCCTTGCATCCTGCCCAATCTACATCTGAATAAATTTTGATATCAATATCTGAAGTGTAAGGGAAATACAAACCATGGTTTTGTGTACCCTTGAGATACTTCAGGATTCTCTTGGCAGCCTCTAAGTGAGGTATCCTTGGCTTGTGCATAAATTGACTTAGCACACTAACTCCATATGCAATATCTATCCTTGTTAAGGTAGCATAGTTCAAACTACCCACCATACTTTGATAACCTGTAATGTCATTGACTTCATCACCTTCATGGGCACTTAGCTTTAGGTTTACCTCCATTGGAGTGCTTGCTACTTTAGCATCCTGTAAGTGAAACTTCTTCAACATGTCCTGTATATACTTTTTCTGAGTAATATATATCCCTGAATTAGTGTAAACTAATTCAAGTCCCAAGAAATACTTCAATAGACCAAGATCATTGATCTTGAACTCCTTCATCAGTTGACTTTTGATATATCTGATTCCATTGACATCATTACCTGTAATGATGATGTCATCAACATAAACACAAAGGTGTATTACCTCTGAATTACTTCTCTTAATGAACATAGAAGTATCTGCCTTGCTCATGACAAATCCTTGGTCTTGGAGGTATGTAGTTAACCTGTAATTCCATGCCCTAGGTGCTTGCTTCAATCCATATGAAGCCTTTTTCAATTTGCAAACATATGTTACCTTCTTAGGGTCTTCATAGCTAGGAGGTTGTGACATATATACCTCCTCTGAAATCCATCCATTCAAGAAAGCATTCTTGACATCCAATTGGTACATATTCCAATTTTTTGATGTAGCCACACTTACCAATACTCTGATTGTTGGCATCTTGGCCACAGGTGAGAATGTCTCCTCATAGTCAATGCCTTGGGTTTGTGCAAAACCCTTCGTTACCAATCTGGCTTTGTACCTATTGATTGTGCCATCAAAATTTCTTTTCAGCTTATAGATCCATCTGGATCCTATTACCTTCATTGAGTCCTTCTTAGGTACTAACTCCCATGTGTCACTTTCTTTGAGTGCATCAATCTCCTTATCCATAGCTTCTTTCCATTCTGATTTGGTAATTGCTTCTTCATATGATCCTGGTTCTTCATTTGACAAATCTTTGGCAAGATAAACAAAATGTTTAGTAACAAGAGATGTATCATACCCATATCTGATAGGTTTCTTGCTTTCCCTTTGTGATCTTCTAAATGGTTGAGTTGAAGATTCAGGTATGTCTTCAAGCTTCTTCATCTTCATTTTTCCTTTGGACTTCCATGCTTTGAATTCTTCAAGGTTTATAGTGTCTTCATCATCTGAACTTGAGGCTTCATTCTGAATAGGTTCCTCCTTTGTAAAACTTGGAAATTCCTCTTCCAAATCATAGGGTAATTTGACCTTCCTGCATTCATTCTCATACCAAGAATCATTTTCATCAAAGACAACATCTCTGCTTACCATGAATCCCTTATTGATGGGATTATAGAACCTGTAACCTTTTTTATTTAAATCATACCCAATAAAGATGCATTTTTCAGCCTTTGGGTCTAGCTTACCTCTTATCTGAGAAGGAATGTGTACATATGCTACACATCCAAATATTTTGCAATTGTCAAGTGAGGGTCTCTTACCATGCCATGCTTCATAGGGTGTCATGCCATCAAGAGACTTAGATGGTAGCCTGTTTATGAGGTAAGTGGCAATAGAAACACTCTCTGCCCATAGATAGTTAGGTAACTTTTTCTCATTAAGCATAGATCTAGCTGTCTCAACAATTAACCTATTTCTTCTCTCAGCTACCCCATTCTGTTCAAGAGAATACCTTGTGGTTATCTCTCTTTTGATGCCTCTGTCCTGCAAGAAGTTCTCAAATTCATTGGAGAAGTACTCACCTCCTCCATCTGACCTTAGCCTCTTCAAATTCCTTCCTGTCTGATTTTCAACTAATGCAAGATATTTTTTAAAGCAATTAAATACCTCATCCTTGTGCTTCATGAAGTACAATACAGTCCATCTGCTATAATCATCAATGAAAGACACATAGTACCTTGATCCTGAGACTGAGGGGTCTTTGCTTGGTCCCCATACATCTGTGTGTACAAGCTCTAGGTAGTCTTCATGCATGTATCCTTTCTTTGAGAAGGGTAACCTGTGAGACTTCCCAAATTGACAAGCACCACACTTGTAAATCATATGTTGCTTGGATACATTAGGTATCCCAAGCACACATTGGTCCCTGCACATTTGTTTCAAGGTTCTTTCTCCTATGTGCCCTAACCTTTTGTACCAAATCTCAAGCTCTGAAAGTGTCTGATCTGTATAACTATATAGTGCAATGTTCTTTGTATCTTCTAACTCAAAAGTGAAAATTCTACCTGGTTTTTCTCCTTTAGCAATCCTCTTGAACCCATGTCTTGGATCCTCCACATATGCTCCATATTGGTTGAATCTAACCTGCAAACCTTTCTCCACAATCTGACCAACACTCATCAAATTTTTGGTAATGGTTGGTACATAGAGTACCCTGCTCAACAAATTCTGATTTCCATCACAAGTCTTAACATTTCCAACTTTAACTACAGAATGCTTTGTGTCATCACCTGTTTGGACTTGATGCTTACCTTTTGGTTCCTCAAGATCAGAAAGTAATGCTACATTTCCAGCCACATGATTTGAACATCCTGAATCAATGTAGAATAGGTGGTCATCATTTGTACCTGATTTTGAAGTCATGTTCATGATTAGAAGAGAGTCATCCTGCTCCTCTGTATAGTTGTTGTAATCCTTCCTGGATTTGAATCCTCCTTGGTAGTTGCCATTGTAATTATTGTTGTAGTTGTTGTTGTAGTTATTGTTGTAGCCTTGGTGATGGTTGAATCTACCTCTTGACTGTGAGTAGCCACCTCTTTGATATCCTCTTCCTCTCTGATTCTTGTAATTCCTGAAACACTCATCTGTAGTATGATTTGATAGACCACAAATGTTGCATGGTGAGGAGTTATAAGATCTCCCCCTACCTTGCTTACCTCCTCTACCCCTTCCTCTTGAAGATCTACCTCTCCCTGCATAGTTGGCTTGAGAAGTAGAGCCTTCATCTTCCACTTTCTTGCTTTTGCCTTTATCTTTAGACTTCTTATCAGTATATAAGGCAAAAGAGTTATTACCTTTGGATGTGTCTCCATTTTTGTTGAGCTTTGCTTCATGAGTAAATAATTGTCCCATGAGAGTTGTAAGGTCTGGAGTGTGCATGTCCATGTAAAGATCCATAGCTGTGGTGAAGCTTTCCCATTTGTCATCAGCCTTGATCCCATTGATCACTTGCCTTACAATCTGTTCTTCTTCAATCTGTTCTCCTATGCTTGCTAACTGATCTGCTACATCTTTAATCTTGGTCACAAATTCTAAAACAGCTTGCTTAGGTTGCTTCCTTAGTGTTGTGAAGTCAATCCACAACTGATTTTTCCTAGCCCTTGTGTTGGAGGAAAACTATGATGACAAGGTTTCCCAAGTCTCTTGGGATGTCTTACAATTTCTAATATGTGGCAAAAGAAAATCAGATATAGAGTTGACTAAATAAGACCTTGCCAATGCATCCTTAGCACACCATGTGTTGAGCTTTTCATGTTCTTCCTTGGTTGGTAATACTCTTGTTTTGAATGAGGGCAATTCCTCATCTCCTGAGATGTATCCATAGAGACTCCTTCCTTGTAAGTAGGTCTTCATTCTTAGAGACCATGCTTGATAATTGTTCCTGTCCAATTTGTCAATAAATGAAGGAAAAACATCTCCCATTTTACCTTTGTTTGCTCTAATACCACTGTTGGGAAAGATGGATGGATGCTCCAAGAGACTGAGTAGGTACTACTAAGCCTACTTTGTACCAGCCCTTTTTTGCTTCAGAGTTGATAACTAGACTTCCTTAGCTTTCCAATGACACCATAAAATGTCCTATGTCCTTTGGAAATGATGTGTGCAATGATTGAATCAAAACAGATAACTTTGGAAGTCACAAACTCAAGAAAACCTTCTATTTTTGTCTTGACACCTACTGAGTATTTTGCTCAGTATGACCAGCACAGTAGGAATTAGAAAACTTCCTTTTAGGGGTATCTAATTAGCTTAGTAAGCTACCTATTCCAAGTACAATGATGTAAAATGATAAACTATGTTAAGAGAAATCAATTTAGCAAGTTAAGTTATACCCCCGACTTTTTAGGACTGTAGTAGAAAATGACTAGAGATCACCTCGACGCGGATTTCTCCAAAATGGCTGAATAGAATGTCTTCAAACTTTGAGAGCATGTAGATTACTTCAAGCGGAATCCAACAAGCTTTGAATCACTGAATTTGGTGAAGATTTGACTGAGATATGCCCTTGACAAGTTGATAGACTTTTGAGTAGACTAACAGAGAACTCAGAGATGGACAATGTGAATGTATGTATTAATGAACATTTGTATACAAATCCATTGGCATGAATATCATTGCCAAATGGTGTAGAGAGGTGTGAGCTAGAGTGTAGACCTCACACACACTCAAAAATCAGTAATGCTATGCTCGGGAGTGCTCTCCCTTGCCCGCGACTTTTCATGTCCATTTTTATAAGAGATGACTAAAAATTTGAATTCAAATTCAAAATTTTGGCTCCCTATGATCAAGCTCCTAAATGCTTGGAGATATTCTTTCAATCAAACAACTAATTTTTCCACGAATCCTTTTGGTAGGTGATTTACAAGAGATTCCAAGTCAATTTGACTTTTACAATGAGGTAAACTAGTAATTAACCACTAGCTTATGTTCCTATGCTTCTTCATGTGTGTATGGACTTCAATGCATCCTTTGAGCCAAATGTGTAGGCTTGTAATTTACACCAACAAAAACATGGGGATAAAACAAATACACGTGTTCATATAAATCCCCATTAAAAAAATGTAACTTTAATTTTCAATTTAATTAGAAATCAATGTACAATCTATGAATAGAAGAATATGAAACCTTAAATCAATATGTACAATTTTAATAAAAATCATATTAAATAGAAGAATATGAAAATTTTGAGCATGAAACAAAATATGTTACTAAGTATAAAATCTATGACTATAGTATCATTCTAGGTCCTTATGATTGTATACACAAGATAAGGAAAAGGTTTTGTGATAATCCTAAGTCTATTCACACATATCAAGAGCAAATTCAAAAAATCCCCCTAGGGGTGATACATTGAACAAAGACCTCCACACATGTATAATTAAGTTTCAAGGTATGTGGAGTGAGATCAATCCATCGAAAGAGATAAGGAATGATGCTTTTTGAAAAGCTTCAAACCTCTCTTAAGATATAGAATTTGTACAGAAGTCCACAAGGTTATCTTGTGTGGGCATAGAATCCATAACGATTTTTCTATATAATTATTTGTATAAGCATGCAACACTAGTTTCCCTAAAAGCACCAATGCTCTCTAACAATTAATAAAGAGGGTGTTGGAAAATGTTTGATGAACAGCCAAGTCAACCATAAGATGTGTAATTGATACACACACACACACTCAAACATAACAATGAACTTTGACCTATACTAAATTTCACAACTAGAAAAGGCTACTTCCTCCTCAAAAGGATACACATGAACTACCAAACATGAATAAAAAGCCATTTATGGACACATGAGTAGCATAACATCTGACCCCATCAAAGTTAGGAAAAACATGTGTGTTTAGTGAAAATGATCATCCTTGGCATAAAGCAACCCAAGATGCATATACTAGATTTAAAGAAAATGATAAGCTAAAGAACTTGCCATTTATCAACACCTAGGCTAGGTATAAACTAGATCATTCACAATCATGCTTATCATGATATTATCACAATGCAATAATGCTTATCAGGATATTATGTTTATGTCTCATGACACATAGCTTATCACAATGCAATCATGCTTATCAAGATATTCTGTCTATGTCTCATCAACAACTACTAGATATTATGTCTATGTCTCATCACACATAGATTATTTAGTCAAGCCTCATCAACAACTACTATACCCAACTGAATTCATTGCTCTCCCTCTATGTTGCAGTTCATAGCTCATCAATTGCCCAACAAATCCCATGGCTCTATTGAAATTGTGATATATGCAAGCTTTAGGTGGAAAAAGGGGTCAAAAGACCTTAACATGGACAGAAGTCATGACTTAGATCACTTAGGGTAGCCCCAGGTCAGGGAAGGTAGTCCGAAGGTGGTGGAAAAGTTAGGAGAGGCATCCAAAAGCTATAAAAGAAGGTGAAGAGTCATCAAATGTATGGAAGACTTGTAGGTCATTGAAGACCAAGAGACAGATACTCAAGGAGGCTCAAGGAGAGATTTATCTAAGGCTCAAGGAGCTGAAACACAACTATCCAAGCTAGAAAAAACATAGAGGAGGGCATTACATGCATAGAGGAGGAGCAAGGAGGAGCTATCAAGCCCACACCCCCTCTAGACTCTTGTAGGCATATACATAGTCTGTTTATAACAGTTGCAACTCCTTGTATACATATCCAATTGAAGATATTTAAAGTGCATTCTGTAGCTTATATCTGTATCTTACTTTTCCTAGGAGGGCTTCTTGAAATCAATTTTATATAGGGAGAAATTGGTGTACCTTTGTAACCTCAACTTTTGCATATCCCACATCTGTGAATAGTCTATCTTGTATAGAGTTATTGATTGACCTAGCAAATCCATTTGAGGTGTTCTATAACTTTTTGGAAATCTTATGAACCGTATTAAGTGTGACTAAAATCTTAGGTGATTTGGATCAATGTAAATCAGGTGAATCAAAGTTTTGGGTTGTAGGGTAGCAAAAAAGGTGTATGAAGGGACCTAGGTATTGGGTTCATTTCACTTCTAGTGTGCAAATATGAGGGATCAAATTTCATCAATTGGTATTAGAGCAGAAAACATCCTTTGAAGACTCTAGAATAAGGAAAAAAAGTTTGGACATCAAGACTAAGAGGTACTCTTTAGTGTAACCGTAATTTCCCATTCATTATGGTAGATCTGGGTCAAAAAGTGGAATTGCTTGATTAAGACAACTATCAGCCATGAAGGTTCAGATTCATGAACTACCTCATGAGCAAAGGTTTGTGGCCTATTGTGTGTGGAGATGAAGATAAGCCCAATGTGGATCCCAAAGATCCAAATGTCACCAATCAAGAATTGAAGATGTTGAAGGATTGGGAGGAAATGAATAGGAGAGTTATCTTCCACATATCACAGGCAATCTCTAACACTATGATTGGACATATATCAAAGTTTGATCATTCTAGAGATGTTTGGGAGGCCTTAGAGAAGATATATACAACTTCCACAAGAAGTAAAAAGATGCATCCTAAGAATGAACTCCACTCTCTAAAGAAGGTATTGTTGACTACACCTTGAGGGTGAAGGAGTTGAGGGAGCAATCGGCATCCATTGGCTACAAAGTAGATGAGGAAGGCCTTGTGCAGATTACTCTCAATGTGCTGAGAGGGGAAGATAAGTGGAAACCCCTCATTACTACCATCTTGTATAGAGATCCACTACCAACTCTTGAGGAGTTGATCCTACACCTAGTAGTAGAAGAGGTTGCCATAGGAGACACCTCCAAGAAGGATGGTCACTCACAAGTCCTATATGCTAGCAAAGGCAATGGCAAGAGTTGCAAGAAGGATAAAGGAGGAAAAAGCAATTGGAAGCAGTCCAAGGAAGAAGATTCAGATTCAGATTTAGACGAAGATAGCAAGGCATCATTTTCAAGGAAGCGCAAGAATGGCAAAGGGAAGAACAACCCTCATCAAGGTAAAACTTGTAATATATGTGGTATGCAAAATCATATTTCTTCAATTTGCTAGTTCAAGGATGAAAAAGGCAAGAAGAAGAAGGAACAAGGGAATTATGCTAACAAGATGATGAGAAGGAGACCCTCCTAGCCATGAGACATGGCTACACTAGTGATACCAAGGTCACAAAGTGGTACATAGAATCTAGATGCTCTTATCACATGTCATGTATAGAGGAATCTTGTGTTTATATGTAGGTCCCAAGCTCACAAGGTTGTGTAGAGACAAGAGATAAAATTGAGAATCTCATTACACATGTGGGAGATCTGAAGCTAGGTGAAGGTAAATCTATCAAGACTCTTAAAGATGTGCTCCATGTTCTATCTATTTCCAAGAGCCTTATCTCTATAGGACATATGGTAGATAGAACTATGTGAGTTATATTAGGTGCAAAAGGGTGCATCGTGAATCAAGGAGGCAAGGTCATTGCCAAGGAAGGAAAGAAGGTAGATTGTTCACACGAGATGTTGCTCCTAGACACAACAAGGTATGTTATGTCATGATTGGTAAAAAAAAAGGATTGGAGAGATTGATCTTTGGCACAAGAGGACAAGACATATCAATATTCCCAAGTTAAAAAGCATATGCAAAGCATGTTTAGTGTAGGAACTACCAGATTCTGAAGTCAAAGGTCTACATGAGTTTTGTGATGCTCGTCAGCCAGGTAAGCAAGCAAGAAAGCCATTTCCAAAGAGTGAGTAGAGATCCTCTAAGCTCTTGGAGCTTATACACTCAGATGTATGGGAACCTAGCAAAGAGGCTTCATTAAGAGGAGCTAGGTACTTTGTAACTTTCATTGACGACCACTCAAGAAAGGTATGGCTATATGTTATCAAGGAAAAATCAAAAGTGTTTTCATGCTTTCAAGTTTAGGTCCATTGTTGAGAAAGAATGTGATGCACACATCAAGACACTAAGGTTAGATGGAGTGGAAGAGTGTTTCTCCAAGGAATTCACAAAGTGCTTTCAGGACAATGGCATAAAGAGGAACTTTACATGTAGGTACACTCCTCAACAAAATGGTGTTGTAGAGAGAAAGAATAGGCATTTGGTTGAGATAGCTAGATGTCTCATAAATGAAGGTATGTTACCATTCTCTTATTGGGCTAAGGTTGTGAATACACCTTGTTACTTGATAAAAAAAGGTTCCATTAGGTGGTGTGCACAACTTGACTCCACATGAAGTTTATTATGGTAAGAGACCAACCATGGAGCACCTCAAGGTATTTGGATATGTATGCTTTGTTCATATTCCTAGTGAAGTGAGAACAATGATAGAGCCCAGGAGTGAGAAATGTGTGTTCATTGTCTACTCAAATGAGCAAAAAGGCTATGGGTGCTACAAATCTCTCTCAAAGAAGTTATATGTTTTAAGAGATGTTGTGTTTGATGAGTCAAGGTCATGGTATGGGGACAAGGGCAAGACAAAGTTAGATGAAGAGGATCAAGAGAAGATTGCAGACTTTGATGTGCAGATTCAAACTCAAGAGCCAATCACAATTAGTGGATAAAAGGCTTCTAAATCTAAGGTACACTCATATGATCACTTTGACACTTATGATTATGAAAGATCATCCCCTACTTCAAAGTATAGAAGGCTGCAAGAGATAGACTATGACACTAAGGAAGCTCAAGAGTACTTAGAAGAGGAAGAGCTTGAGGAGGTCATTTCTCCTAATCTAAAGCTCAATAGACTCAAGAATCAATATCCAAAAGGTCAAGAGAGGAATTCTACAAGGAATAGGTCACCCCCACAAAGGTATACATAAGGTTCTTTCATGGCAAAGCACTATGTATACATGATGAATGTCATTGCATGTCAAAAGCCAGATTCTTATGAGGACGCAAAGACCAAACTAGAGTGGAGGAAGGATATGTATGAAGATTTCAAAGCTCTTAAGGAGAACAAAGCTTAGGAAATAATACCCAAGAAGGAAGGCATGAAGAGAGTCCAAAACAGGTGGATTACAAGACCAAGAGGAATGCAGATGGTAGCTTGGCAAGGTACAAGGCTAGACTAGTAGCCAAAGACTTCACACAGACACAAGGGGTGGATTTTGAGGAGACTTTTAGCCCTATGGCAAACAAGGCTACCATTAGAGATATCGTAGCCCTATGTGCAGCAAGGATCTGGCCTAGCTATGAGATGGACATAAAGAATGCTTTCTTGAATAGTGAGTTACAAGAAGAGGTGTTCATGAAACAACTCCAAAGATATGTAGATCCACAACATCCTAACTATGTTTGCAGGTTGAAGAAGGACTTGTATGGCCTTAAGCAAGCCCAAAGGGCTTGGAATCAGAGGCCAGTGGACTTCTTGAATAGATGTGGTTTCTCTCCAAGTGATGTAGATCCACCCTTGTATATGAAGAAGACAAATGACAAGATATTTTTGATATGTATATATGTAGATGATCTCCTTGTGACAGGTGATGATGATACAAGGATAAGGAACATCAAAGAGAAGCTTGTAAGAGAGTTCAAAATCTTAGATTTAGGTGTGCTAAAGTAATTTCTTAGCATTGAGGTGATCTATGGGAAAGGAGGTATCTATCTCTCTCAAAAAAAGTATCTTCTAGATGTGTTGTTTAGTTTTGGCATGATAGATTGCAAACCAATAGCTCAACCTATGGATTCAAATGTCAAGTTAAGCAAGGAATATGGTAAGAAGCTAGACAAACTTACACTATATAGGAGCATTGTGGGATCATTGATCTATGCTACACTCACAAGGACTTTGTGTTATAGTTGGAGTTCTATCTTAGTTCATGCATGCAGCCATAGATACACACATATCAATCATGCAAAGAGAGTGTTAAGATATGTGAAGAGTACAATTAATTATTGATTGCTATAGAGGTATGATGAAGAACTTCAAGTAAGAGCATGGAGTGATGCAGATTATCAGGGAGTGTCGATGATAGAAGGTCATCTTCTCACTATATTTTCATGCTAGGCACATAAGCAATTTCATGGATGAGCAAAAAGTAACCCACAGTTGCATTGAGTTCAATAGAGTTTGAATATAGAGCTTTAGCCCTCACTACATATGAAGCAATGTGGCTTAAGAAGCTCTTCAAAGATTTTGGTATACAACTTGGACCAATTCCAATGTATGGAGATAACATGTCAAGCCTACATCTTGCTAACAATCCCATGTATCATGCAAGAAGCGAGCACATTCAGGTGCATTAGTATTATGTAAAAGAAAAGGTTGCAAGTGGGGACATTGATGTTCATTTTGTAGGTTTAAAGGACCAAGTTGCAGATATCTTCACTAGAAGCTTGTATGTGACCAATTTAACAAAGTTTTCAAAGGCTATGAGCTTGCCTGATATGGACAATACCACCTTGAGCTTGAGGGGCAGTGTTGAAAGTGTGAATCATGCAAGCTTTAGGTGGACAAAGGGGTCAAAAGACCTTAATGTGGACAAAAGTTATGACTTTGATCACTTATGGTGATCTCAAGGTCAAGAAAGGTTGGGAAGGGTAGTCCTAAGGTAGTGGAAAAGTCGGGATAGGCATCCAAAAGCTATAAAAGAAGATGAAGAGTCATCAAATGTATGGAAGTCTTGTAGGTCATTGAAGACCAAGAGACATATACTCAAGGATGCTCAAGGCGAGAGTCATCCAAGGGTCAAGGAGATTTTTCCAAGCTAGGAAAAATGTAGAGGGTGTTACATGCACACAGAAGGAGCAAAGAGGAGCTATCAAGCCCACACCCCCTCTAGCCTCTTGTAAGTATAGACATAGTCTGCTTATAATAGTTGTAACTCCTTGTGTACATATCCAATTCAAGAGATTTAAAGTGCATTTTGTAGCTTATATGTCTCTTAATTTTCCTAAGAGGGCTTCTTGAAATCAATTTTATGTGCATAGAAATTGATTTATCTCTATAACCCTAATTTTTTCTACATATCCTACATCTCTGCATGGTCTGTTTATTACAGAGTTGTTGACTGACCTAAACAGATCTATTTGAGATGATCTATAATGTTTTGGAGAGCTTATGAACCAAGTAAATGTGGCTAAAATATTAGGTGATTTGGATCAGTGTAAGCAAGGTGAATCAGAGTTTTGATGCAAGGTAGCCAAAAAGGTGTATGAAGGGACCTACATATTGGGTTCATTTCATTTCTAATGTGTAAATTTGAGGGATTAAATTCCATCAGGCTCATCGTCAAAGAAGAGTTGTAGAACCAAGTGCCAAAGAGCCATACTCTAAGCCTGTCAAAAGAAGTGCGCAACTAATCAGTGCAAGGTTGAATCTTAATCACTACAAACTAGTTGCCCACATCTCATTGTGTAGATCAAACAGCTCATAGCATTTTTTCAACCAATCTTTTATTTTCACTTCTCTTAGTCATGAAGATTTTGATCTCTTTGTTTCTTTTGGGTAAAACTCAAATGCAAATAGTTTTGTTGCATTGAAAAATAAATGTCTAGAAATCTATCATTAATACAATCAATCAATTTTTGTACAAAAGATTTTGCTAATTCCTTACAACTTTCTATATCACGTGCTCCAAAATCTAATAGAAGACATAATTTTTTCTTTCCTAGAATATGCATATATGATAGAATATGTCTATGCTCTTCTCCTTCCTCACGTACATAACAAAAATCTCCTTTTAGATGTACCTTGAACAGAATCTTCATTTGTATTTCATATGTAAACTTCTTTAAAACAATGTATCTAGAAATCTATAAACTTCTTTAGAAATCTATCATTAATACAATCAATCAATTTTTGTAAAAAAGGTTTTGCTAATTCCTTACAACTTTCTATATCACGTGCTCCAAAATCTAATAGAAGACCTAATTTTTTCTTTCCTAGAATATGCATATATGATAGAATATGTCTATGCTCTTCTCCTTCCTCACTTACATAACAAAAATCTCCATTTAGATGTACCTTGAACAGAATCTTCATTTGTATTTCATATGTAAACTTCTTTAAAGACAATGTATCGTGAGCAAAAATGTCTCCAAAGAATTTACGTTGAAGAAAAGACAAAACAACATTTACATACACACTACTAGAACATATGTGAATACCTTCTTCCTGAAAATGTCTATTCCAAATATTCAAATCAAGCAAATTATCATCCATAAGATGGTTAAGAAATAATACCTTATATATATATATATATATATATATATATATATATATATATATATATATATATATATATATATATATATATATATATATATATATATATATATATATATATACCTTACCTCTTGATAAGCATCTTATATCATGAATCTATAAAACATCCATGAATACAATTGATTATCAATTCTATCTAGGTATGTTAAACAAGAAATTGCATCTAATATAGTTAAAGACTCCCCACGTGCAATGCAATGTGTACTTATGATATGCGGAACTAATGTTTTTAACTTACAAGACCTCCGTTACATCCTAACATAGAAATATCACCATCAAAACCCTAATATTTATGTATGTATGTATATTTATAGACTCTATAAAGTCTAAAACGGTAATTCTACATGTGTTTTTGTGAATTTCTTAGAAAATTCTATATAATTTTATGAAAGTCAGTATAGTTTACTTAATTTTCCATGACATGGCAATGCATTGTGGCGATGCCATGTCAACATAGAATTCAATGTGCATAATGCATTCCATGGCCACTATGACAATTCAGAGAGTCCACACTCCATGACAAACTATGTAGTGACTAGTCTATCTCTCTCTTTGCGTTTTACCTTCTTCAACATTGTTGCTTCTAGAATGTGTAGACTATGAGTTTGTGACTATGATAGGCTAAAGCTCGAGGCAAAGTCCTAATCTTATATATGTTGAGAATATGAGAGTGTATCTCCCTTTTGTATCTTGAAGTCACTCTATTTCTATTACATTTCCATTTTATATTATATCCTTTTATATTTGAGTAGCTTCCCATTTGCTTCCACCTGTGTATTCATTCTCCTTCAAGTGGAATTATCCCACATATGATGTACTTTGGAGAGCCCACTCCAAATCTTTATAAGGAGGGCCTCTCCCCCAATTTGTACTTGGTTAGAAGCTTGAGGAACCTACTCCATGCTCTTGGGAAGCTCATCTCTAATCCATGTGTGTTTACCCATTTCTTGGTCTACTCATTTTGAGTCACACACTTTCATTTTGTGATTACACTCTTCTTTTCATTTTTCTTCCATGCATGTACTCTCTACATATTTTCAGAGTACTAGGTGGAGGACTTGGTGGTGCATTTGGAGGTCGTTTTGGTGGTGGTGGTGGTGGTGCTTGAGCTTGGTGGTGTTGCTCTCCATTCATTTGAAGAAGCATCTTGCCATCATTTTACTCTTTGGGGCATCATTTTTCCCATTGGCCCACCCTCCCATCCCTCTTCCTCGTCATTTTTTACCCCCTTTAAGCCAGTTTTCCCCTCCCACCCACTCTCTTCTTTGGCAACACCCTCTTATTTCGCATTTGTTGCTGGTTGGTTTCATTTTTGTGCTTATTCTCATAAACTTGCTGGAGAATCTCAAGTTTATGAAGTGTTTATAAACACTCTTCAATTTTGTTTTTGGTAGCTTTACTAAAATGTGGTGAGCTTTGCAAGACACATTAGCTAAGCAAGTGTATAAATATTTTATTGATTCATCCCCCATCCCAAGTGGCACTTATAACAAGGTGATTGTCCGAAAGCTTGCACAACACCTCTGTGTGCATGTGCTTTGTTCTTCAAGCATTTCTTAATAGAGGGAGAGAGAAATTTAGCAGACATCCTTGCAACTCTTGCAATATCTTCATATAGTCACAACCTTCTAACTAGTTCTAGGATACTCTGACAATCCGAGTTCATCCATAGGCAGACCTATGTGTCAACAAAAACAAAGAGACTTTATTTATGACTGGGATGTATCATACATGCAGTACTTAGGTGCACAACATTTAAACATTATCACAGGTGGACTAGAGAAGATCATACGAAAGACGTCTTAGAACTAGTTAGTGTGCCATTCTATGTGACCATTCATTCCACCTAGACAATCAAAGACACACTCGCACATTATACCCCCATCTTGTATAATAGAAGCTATTAGCTTGTGCACTCTCTCATTGCAGATTTGTAGAGTTTCTGTGCTTAATGTGGCAAAAAGGCACATTAGGTCTAGATTGAATATTTCAAACAGGGAAATGTTTGACAAGAGGATCACCTTTGCAAGCTCCCCCGACAGAAATAACCTCACCGGTGTTTCTAAGATTCCTACTCACTCAACTTTTCAAAGTAACATGCCTCTATCTCTCTGTCTCTCTCTCTCTCTCTCTCTCTCTCTCTCTCTCTATATATATATATATATATATATATATATATATATATATATATATATATATATTCATAGTTGTAGCAAGAAGAGTAGTCGGGCACGAAATCTCTAGGTGGTTGGTCAATTAGGGGACACTTAGTCCATCTTTGCTAAACATAGATAGAGAGAGAGAGAGAGAAGAAAGCTACAAATCTCTATTGTTTTGGACCTGGATGCCACCCTACAAACAAAGAAACTTGCGGAAACAAGCCTCACAGTATGTTTGGGCATATTGATCCGCTTGAAGATTCTTTCATGTGCTAATGATCTATGCCTTTCCACCATAGAGAGAAAGGAAGCAAATTGTCTGAACATCTTGTCTGTGTGCATCCAAGTTTAAGAGCATGGTATAAGGGCTCTCATATGAGAGGAGGCCAAATACTTGTCTAATTGATTGTGAGCACAGACCTTGTGATCGTTCAAAGGGGGAGAAAGGGAGGGAGAGAGAGAGAGAGGGAGGGAGAAAGAGAGAATGAGAGTATCTTTATGTTCTACCTTTGTGCACCAATACGAAAAGTGTGGCACCATCTCTGTTAGAGAAAGAGAGAGAAAGGGAGAGATAGAGAGAGAGAGAGAGAATACAAAACATGGAATCTATTCACACCTTTATCCTCCTAGACCATATGAGGCATCTCTCAGTGTGATTTTAAAATTAGATAGTTTGACATGAGAACTGATGTGAAATCATCAATTGTTGGCATCATATGTGATGTCCACTGATTTGACAAGTTAGTAGCAACACATACTCTACATTTCTTGTGGAAATCATCAAGTGGAAGCCTAGGTTACATTAATGGAATTTGCATCATTTGAAAAATGGTGATTGATGCTCTACGATTGTTCTTTATGCACCAACCTTTGTAAGGACCTTATGTGAGTGAATTCCATTACAAAGTGCAACATGACAGTGTGATTCGATCACAACAAAGTTCAAGTCATCGATTGCGAATCCAATGAAGTGATAGCTCAAGGATTTGGAGACAAAAGTCTCTACAAGCTTTCAAGTTTCATGGCCAAGGACTCAAGCTTTAGACTATCGCATTACAGATTTGGACATAACTCTTGCTTAGTAAAGATCTCTTCAAGTCATCTTGTCAAAGGTCTACCTAGGATCACACAACTGGAATTGAACTGCGAAGCTAGTGCTAAGCAAATTTTTACCCCTTTGCCTATAGAAGCATCCATTTTTGCATCTAAACCCTTAGCATTATTCCATGCCGATATTTGTGGACCTATGCATACACCCTCTCTAAGTGGGTCAATTTACTTCTGCCTTATAGTAGATGAATTCACTAGATACACTTGGGTTTATTCACTCAAGCATAGAGAGGATGCTCTTTACAAGTTCAAGCAATGGACACAAACAGTTCAAGTAGACTTTCCGAGCTTTTTGAAGATCATCCAATCTGATGGAGACAATGGCTTTGTCAATCACAACTTCTCCAAGCACTTGAAGCAACATGGAATTAAGTATCAACACAAGCAAGATACTCAACAAGGTATTGCCTTACAGAAGATTCAAAGTGTGATCTATTATGCTTAATCAAAAGCAACTTCCACTAAAGTTTTGGGGTGAACTAGTATAGATAACAGTGCATATTCTTAATAGAGGGTTCTCAGATGTCTTGAAGAATCAAACTCCATTTGAGGCTTACTTTCAAAAGAATCCAAGTGTGAGCTATTCTTGCATTTTTGGTAGTGATGCCTATGTGCAAGGCCTTGATGATGATCAGGCTAAGCAATATATTTTCATCGATTATAGTGAATGCCAAAAGCCATACAAACTCTACCACCTAAAGAGTCACTCACTTACAATAACCAAAGACTATAAATTTGATGAATACTCTAAGTACTCATCCCTTTTGGACTCATCTCAAGATCCGGATCCTCCCATTTCCGCTTTAGAGGGGGATCATTCCAGTTTTAGACAATCACACTATGTGGAGCAAACTCTTATTGTACATGACTTTCTAGATCATGGTACAATTTTGGAGCATGAGGACCCAGAGATATAGTCTCAGCTTACACCTCTGATGGCTACAACTCCTATCATACCATCAAAGGTTTATATTTCCCCTCAACTTCTATTGGGCATTACTCTGGGATCAGTGACTCTTCATTTCCCATTCCTATCTTTGAGAGTCCACTTTCCTCATCCAAAACAACATTTTGAGCATACAATGTTCTATTCATGGAGTTCAACATCTTTCCATTCTCCTTAGCATACTCTTGCATATACTTGGAGACATCACTCGATTGGATCCTTTTTTGAGCCATCTTCTTGGCTCAAAGGGGGCTTTATGGTCCTAGTGGCACACATCAGGGCTTTGTACATTCCATGGACTACAACATACAAATGCACTACCATGTGATTATCATTTCATGCTTTATGCTTTATATTTCATTCTTGCAAGACCTACTTCATGGCAATACACATGTCATGGTGGATATTGTCAAAGCTTTGGAGGTTCCCACATACCACATGGAGTCATCCTAATGATCTCACATGGAGGTGATCTCGTCTAGTGAGATCTTTTTCTATTCTTGTACCTCATTGGTGGAATACCTATGAAGCATCTACATGATCCATCTTGTGGACATCTTATGGAGTACCTGGTGATTAAACATGGTGGATAGCACTTGAACTCTATGGATTTCTGCATAAAGAGGTGGATAGATATGTGTTTGAAGATGAAGTGGTGCTGCAAAATCCTTGATCTACACCAGCCGAATGAACTCTAGGAGTATGTGGTGGGCCCTTTGAGCTTTCCAATGATGTTTTAGACACCCTATGTACTTTGGAAGATCAATCTCAAAAAGATAGATCAAAACAGATGAGCTCAAATTAATTCAGAGGTGAAAAACTTGCTATTTTGATTCATACACATGTCTAGTGTTTTGAATAATTCTCTGAGCACAGTAGCAATTAGCTTAATTCCTTTGGGGAACTCTAAGTAACTTAGAGAGCTAAATTTCAAGAGTAATCTCATCAGAAATAGTGAATCACACAATGAGAATGAAGTTTAACAAGTTATGACATCATCTCGATTTTCACGGGCTGCAATAGTACTTAGACCAGTGAGCAGAAAAATGATCATAACTCAAGCTTCAAATATTCACTGATTACGAACTTTTGTATTCTGATACTAGGCAATATGCTAAATCCAACAAGATTTGAAGCATGCAATTTGATGAAGTACACGCGGAGAACCAGCTCTGACAAGTCGACTGAAAAAAATCAAAAATCTGCAGAGAAGTGAATATCGACAGACAGGGTTGACTTCAATTGAACCTAACTCATGATTGAGTACTCCAATAGCAATGAAATTTTGTGAGCATATAGTAGACTGTAAAAGAAAACTTTATCCAGTTAAAGAATTCAAAAGATGCACCACAAGAGAGAAATGATCTCTACAATCTGATTGAAAAATTTGAGAAGCATAATAGTGAACAGTAGACTCACAAAACCATGAAGATATGAACTTGTATGATCATAAATATGAATGTATATTGATTGTAGAATACAATGAACTTACAGATACATGTGTGTGCCTTGTATCCACACTTGATATAGCATATAGCTCAGTCTATGGACGCTTCTCAAAGTGCGACTAAACTGCCATGTATATATAGAGAGTTTTGGAGCCAAGATTTGAATTTGAATCTTGCTCACCTAAAAGTAGTTTCCTAATTTTTAGAGATTGATTGATTTTCCAACCTCCAAATCAAGAATTCGTGGCTTCTCTCTCTATTTTTATCAAGTGGACTCAACCACTTTTGATTCTTTTTACTTTTACATCAAGTAAATGATCAAACAATTAGAAGGGTGAGTTCACAAGTGAACTCGTAGATTTCCATACATTGTCTTCTCTTAGAAACTCAAGCCAATACTTAGGCTTGTAATGAATTTGTTCCAACAGCTCCCCCTCAAGCAAGGTATGCTTGAAGTCTTCAATCTTCAAGAATAACTTGCAATCCAATCATAGTCTTGAATTTCCAAAGTTTTGTACCATCCAATGCTTTGGTAAAAATATCTGCACATTGTTGATGAGTGGACACATATGATATTTGAATCTCTTTGCTTAGAACCTTTTCTCTTACATAGTGATAATGAACTTCAATGTGTTTAGTCCTTGCATGAAAAATAGGGTTAGCAGCTAAATGAATAGTTCTCATGTTGTCACCAAAAATAGTTGGAGTTCTAAACTCCAATCCAAGATCTTTGAATAATGTCTTCATCCACATAGCTTCTTGTGTAGATATGGCAAGACCTTTGTATTCAGCTTCAATAGAAGAGAGAGCAATTGTTGGCTGCTTCTTGGATGACCATGAAATAAGCTTTGAACCTGCAAAGGTAAGATAACCTGAAGTGCTCCTTCTATCTTCCTTGGAGCCAGCCCAATCTGCATCAGAAAATAGCTTCAACCCTAAACCAATACATAAGGATAATAAAGTCCTTCATTTATGGTTTCTTTGAGATATTTGAGTATCCTCTTAGTAGCATCCATGTGTGGTTTCCTTGGTGTGTGCATGAATTGACTTAGCACACTCACACTATAGCATATATCTACCCTTGTCAATGTGCCATGGTTGAGAATACCCACAAGGCTTTGATATGATGTGATGTCCTCTATGAGTTCACCTTCATGTGAGCTCAATTTATGGTTGACCTCCATTGGAGTACCTGCAATTTTACAATCCTCCATCTTGAACTTTGCTAACATATCCTTGATATACTTCTTTGAGTGAGAAATAAACCATTATCTTTGTAAACAACTTCCAAACCTAGGAAGTAGGTAAGTGAACCTAAATCACTTATCTTGAATTCTTCTCTCATCTGATCTTTGATCTTCTAACAAGTCTGAAATTCCAAGCTCTTGGGGCTTGCTTGAGACCATACAATGCTTTGTTAAGTTTACACACATAATCAGGATAAACTTGATTCTCAAAACCAGGTGGTTATGCCATATATACGTCTTCTCTTATCCAACCATTTAAGAATGCATTTTTTACATCTAGTTGAAGTGTCTTCCAGTTCTTCGAAGAGGCAATACTAAGCAAAACCCTAATAGTAGGCATCTTTGCCACAGGAGAGAAGGTCTCCTCATAATCAATTCCCTGAGTTTGTGCAAAGCCTTTTGCTACAAGCCTTGCCTTATACCTGTTTATGGAACCATCAGAATTCTTCTTGAGTTTATAGACCCATCTTGAGCCTATTATCTTCATAGATGAAGTCTTGGGCACCAAATCCCAAGTGTTGTTTTCCTCAAGTGCTTCAATTTCTTCCTTCATTGCATGCTTCCATTTTGATTTTGCGTTGGCCTCTTCAAAGGATGATGGCTCCTCTTGATTTATGTCTTGTGCTATGTAAATAGAATGCTTAGTTACTAATGAGGTGTCAAACCCATACCTTTCTGGTTTTTTCCTTTCCCTTATAGATCTTCTTTAGCAATGTTGTGATGATTCTGCCTCATGTCCTAGTTCCTGCAATTTTGCTTTACCTTTAAACATCCATGCTTTGATTTTTTCCATTTGAGCTTCTTCATCATCTTCTGAAGTATCTTGTTCTTCAATCTTTGGTTGATGTTCTCTGCCAAGCTTTGGAAAATCTTCTTCTAGGTCATATGGCAATTTGACCTTCCTGCATGAATCTTCATACCATGAATTGTTCTCATCAAAATCTACATCTCTGCTTACCAAGAATCCTTTGTTGGTAGGGTTGTATAGCTTGTAACCCTTTTGATTGTTGTCATATCCAATAAATACACACCTTTCTGCCTTTGGATCCATCTTGCCTCTAACCTGTGAAGGAACATGAGCAAAAGCAATACATCCAAAAGTTTTACAATGATCTAAGCTAGGTCTTCTTCCATTCCAAGCCTCATATGGAGTCATCCCATCAAGGGATTTTGAAGGCAACCTGTTAATCAAGTAAGTGGTTGTAGATACAGCCTCAACCCATAGATAATTAGGCAAATGCTTCTCATTTGACATGGAATATCTTTTTAAGCATGAAAAAACTTCATCTTTGTGTTTCATAAAGAATAGGATAGTCCATCTATTGCAATCATCAATAAAGGAGACATAATACCTTGATCCAGAAATTGAAGCATCCTTGATAGGTCCCCATACATATGTATGAACCAACTCCAAGAGATCTCCATGCATATATCCTTTCTTCATGAATGGTAACCTGTGAGACTTTCCAAATTGACATGCACTACATTTATAAATCATGTGTTGTTTTGACAAGTTAGGGGGTCCAAGTACACGTTGGTCCCTGCAAATTTGGATCTTTCACCAATATGTGCCAATCTCTTGTGCCATATCTCTAGTTCTGTGAGTGTTTGATTACCATAGTTGAAGAGAGCTATGTTCCTTGTGTCTTGCAACTCAAAAGTGAATAATCTACCTGTTTTTTCTCCCTTTGCTATTCCTCTGAACCCTTGGCTAGGGTCTTCCACATATGCTCCTCCTCTTGTGAACCTAACTTGCAACCCTTTCTCTACTATCTGCCCAACACATATTAAATTCTTTGTAATGGTAGGGACATAGAGTACCTTACTGAGTAGGTTGATGTTTCCATCACGTGCTTTGACATTTCCTATTTTCTCCACAAGATGTCTTGTATCATCTCCTGTTTGTACCTCATGCTTGTTCCTTGGATCTTCTAAATATGATAGGAGGGCCACATTTTCTGCCACATGATTTGAACAACCTGAATCTATGTAGAAAACATGCTCATCAGATTTACCTTGTGGCATGGACATATTCATGATTAATAATGAATCCTATTTGTTTGAGTCTTCTGTGTAGTTATTGAATTCTCTCCTTCCTTTGTATCCTTCTTGATAGTTTGAATGATTGTAGTTGTAGTTGCCATGATAATTGTTGAACCTTCCTCTTGAGTAGCCATAACTTCCTCTATTGTATCCTCTACCTCTTTGATTCGTGGAATTCCTAAAGCAATTTTCAGTTGTATGATTACTTAATCCACAAATAGAACATGGGTTGGAGTCTTGGGATCTCCCCCTGCCTTGTCTACCTCCTCTTCCTCTACCTCTACCATGTCTTCCTCTACCTGCATAGTTAGCTTGATATGTTCCTGCTTCATCATCCACTTTCTTTGACTTTCCTTTGTTTTCTTTGGACTTGCCTTTATAAGTATATAAAGCTCAAGATTGATTACCTTTAGAGCTTTCTCCATTCTTGATAAGTTTTGCTTCTTGAGTGAGTAATTGTCCAGTGAGTGTATTGAAATCAGGTACATGCATGTCCATGTACAAATCCATAGCTGTGGTGAATGCTTCCCACTTGTCATCTACCTTCAAGCCATTGATGACCTGCCTTACAATTCGCTCTTCATCTATTACCTCTCCAATGTTTCCCAACTGATCTGCTATGTCCTTGAGCTTTGTGACAAAATCAGTCACATTTTGTTTGGGAGCTTTCTTGAGAGTTGTGAAATCCAACCATAGTTGATGCTTCTTAGCTTTGGCACTAAAGAAGGCTTCAAGTGCATCCCACACTTCCTGAGATGTCTTACAACTTCTAATGTGAGGCAACAAAAAATATGAGATAGAGTTAAGGAGGTAAGACCTTGCAAGTGCATCCTTGGAGCACCATGTGCTCAATCTTTCTTGCTCTTCTTGTGTTGGTTGACTTTTGTTCCTGAAACTTGGCATAAATTCATCTCCAGCCACATAACCATATAAACTTCTACCTTGGAGATAAGCTTCCATCCTTAATGACCAAGTTGAGTAATTACCTCAATCCAATTTGTCAATTGATGAAGTAAATCCATCTGCCATGTTTGCTCTGATACCACTGTGAAGAGATGGATATATATATGTTTGAAGATGAAGTGGTCCTGCAAAATCCTTGATCTACACTAGCCAAATGAACTCTAGGAGTATGTGGTGGGCCCTTTTAACTTGTCAATGGATGTGTTAGACACCCTATGTACCTTAGAAGATCAATCTCAAAAAGATAGATCAAAACAGATGAGCTGGAATTAATTCAAAGGTGAAAAACTTGCTATTTTGATTCATACAACTGTTAAGTGTTTTGAATAATTCTCTAAGCACAGTAGCAAATAGCTTAATTCCTTTTGGGGAACTCTAAGTAACTTAGAGAGCTAACTTTCAAGAGTAATCCCATCAGAGATAGTGAATCACACAATGAGAATGACGTTTAACAAGTTATGACATCATCCCGATCTTCACTTGCTACGATAGTACTTAGACTAGTGAGTAGAAAAATGATAATTCACGACTCAAATATTCAATGATTAGGAAATGATTTATGCTTATACTAGATAGTAGGATGAATCCAACAAGATTTGAATCATGCAATTTGATGAAGTACATGCGGAGAACGAGCTCTAGAAAATTGACTGAAAAAAAACGAAAATCTGCAGAGAAGTGAATATGCACAGATAGGGTTGACTTCAACTGAACGTAACTCAGGATTGAGTACTCCAATAGCAATGAAATTTTGTGAGCATATATTAGACTCTAATAGAAAACTTTAGCAAGTTAAATCTTTAAAAATGACGCACTAGACGGAGAGAAATGATCTCTGCAATCTGACTGAAAAATCTGAGAAGCATAATAGTGAACAGTAGACTAACAAAACCATGAAGATATGAACTTGTATGATCATAAATATGAATTTATATTGATTGTAGAATACAATGAACTTATATATACATGTGTGTGCCTTGTATCCACATTTAATATAGCATATAGCTCAGTCTATGGATGCCTCTCAAAGTGCAACTAAACTGCCATGTATATATAGAGAGTTTTGGAGCCAAGATTTGAACTTGAATCTTGCTCACCTAAAAGTAGTTTCCTAATTTTTAGAGATTGATTGATTCTCCAACCTCCAAATCAAGAATTCGTGGCTTCTCTCTCTATTTTTATCAAGTGGACTCAGCTAGTTTTAATTCCTTTTACTTTTACATCAAGTAAATGATCAAACAATTACAAGGGTGAGTTCACAAGTGAACTCTTAGATTTCCATACATTGTCTTCTCTTAGAAAATCAAGCCAATACTTAGGCTTGTAATAAATTTGTTCCAACAAACTTCCTATAAAGGATGCGAAATTGCCTCATTTGGACTAGCTCTAGATTGTCCACCAGTAAAAAGAGACAACAAAATGTCATACATATCGTTGGAGCTAACTGATATCTCCTTAGTACATGAACGTAATGGTTGAATAGTGTCTTCCACAAAAACATCATGGCTAACCAAAATGTGTTTAGTCTGTGGACGATACAAACGATAGACTTTGCTTTTAGAATTGGACCCAACAAAAAACATTTCATTACTTTATCATCCAATTTCTTGCATTGTTGTTCAGACACTAATGCATATGCTATACAACCAAAGACACGTAGGTGAGCAACAAATGGCTTACAACCATGCCAAGCCTCATATGGAGTGATAGACTACAATGCTTTATTGGGGCACCTGTTAAGTACATATTCTGCACACATAACAACCTCGAACGAGAAACTATGTGGTAAAGCCTGACTCTTGACCATACACCTCGCCATCTGCATGAGTGACCTGTTCTTCCTTGCAACAACTCCATTCTATTGAGGTGTATACAGCACTATACACTGATATTTTATCCCACGTTCAACCAAAAATGCATTAAAGTCAAAAGAAATATATCCCCCCCTTGATCAAAATGGAGCATGCCCATTTTACATGTTAACAGATTTTTAGCCCAAAAAAAAACTATTTGAAGCACATAAACACTTTCGACTTTGCTTTTGTGGATGGAGAACCCATCAAAAGAAGAAGAAGAAGGAAACCCAAACACAAACAAATACAATAAACAAATACATTCTCTATCCAAAGCCCAATAGGGGCAGGCATCAAGCTACAACGCGAAGGAAGGAGGACCCGAAGAGTGCAAATAAAGAAGTTAAACAAGGTCTTTCCCATATCCATAAGGTCCTTCCAACAATGGGAAGAACTCCAGTGAAAGGTGACTAAAAGGATGACACTCTAGTCACTAGGTGCATGTGGTGAAAAGAAATATCAAGCTAAAGAAATGCTAGAGAAACCTGCAAAAGCCTATCAAGGGACAACATAGAAAAAGAGGGAGAGAGTGTTGCAAAAGAAAACAATCGAAGAAAATTTGGTCCAAAATTTTCATATTTTCAAGCCTATCTTCTTTCAAAATCCTTTGTAAAACTTCAAAGAGCCTCGTAAATACTCTAGAGGAGTCCTCTAGAAGCATGATTCTTGAACAATGTAACAATAGCCTTGTACAATAGTAGGGATTTAGTATTTTTTTAATAAAAGTGCTAGTCTCTTGTGTGAAAGGACCATTTTTAGGGCACATGTATATAAGTCACTTGATGAATCTTTGTAGACAATTTTTGCCATTGTGAGTAATCAAGCTGAAATTTAGAATTTTCCTCTCCTCTCCTACATATTGTCTTCTCCAAGAGCTTGTATGTGTGTTTGATGCTTGAAATGTGTGTCTACAGGTGTTGCCTATCCCTTCCCCCCTCTGTTTTTGTCATTGTAGTGCATATGTGAAGCTTGGTGAGTTGTGGATCGGAGTTGGTACTTGTCGCCACTCAGTATTTTGCTCATAACTTGTAGTAGGTTAGTCAGATTGGGCTAAAAATATGATCCTTAGATGTGCATCATGAGAGATTCAAAAGCAACTCGCTATTGACCATATTTGGATATTGGAGCTAAGAGGAAATGCCAAATTTGTGCTAACTACTATAGGCACATTCACTTCATTCTCCATCATAGACGCACATGTCATCATACACTTGATATGTCTACATCTATGGATTGAGAAATTGAAGCATGTGTGTCAATCCACCACTATACACAATTGTTGGTAATTGGGGTATAGTCTCAGTTATCACAAGTCCCTAAGACATCTTGGCTTAGGTACACAAGTTTTCAGCACCATTGTCAGGGACTAGTCCGATCAAGGTGCCTACATGATTGTTATGGCTATGGAGTGAAGATATTGTGTGCTAAGAAGTGCTTTCAATGAGTGGCAAGTCACAAAAAAATCTTGCACTTGTTACTTCGTACACTTGTGGTGTGTGTAATGAGTTTTTAGGCTTACGAGTGAGGGAGTGAGAGAATTAGCATTCAGTATTAGAAGGAAGTGGTAGGGGTAGAGTAGGAAGGTTACCCCAAGAAAATTCACAAAACGTTATTTAATTCAGTTTCGGGCCTTGTTCACTCTAGAGCCCTAAAACTCAAAGTCTTTCATTTTTCCAATTCATTTTTCATTTATGCTTGTATCGTGAGCTGATTAGTGACAGGTATCATAGATCAAATATCATGAAAAAGTGCCTGCATAGAGGGATTCAGGAGCAGAGAGTGGAGCTAGAGAACCTCTTAGGTGAGCATCATATCATTCTAAAATTAAAATATGATAGAACAATCCCAAAACATGACATCATGCAGTTCGAGTATCACAAGGGTTATATAAGGGGTTTGGAGGGAGCATTTCCAACCACATGTAGAGAAATGAGATTAGGAGCATGTAAAGAGCAGTTTTGAATTTGGACATTGCTAAGACCAACTATTGTGACCAGTAGAGTTGAGGTATCATGATACCCGAATTCCCATGTGTTGTGCTACTTGGAAGGTATCGTGTATTGCCAGCTACCTCAACTCCTTGTGTATCATGATACCTCACAAGTATAATGTATCATCGGGTGGAGTATCGCAAGAGACCATGCATCGCATATAGATGATGCTCATTAACTATTGTATACCATGTATCGTGAGGCTACGAAGTAGCATGACCTAGAAAAGTATCATCAGGATCATAAGTATCCTATCATCAAAGTTGGTATTGTGTATCGCAAACTCTACAAGTATCGTCGATTATGGCAATTACAAATATCATATCATCAAAGTTGGTGTGTCATGTATCATGTAGATCAAATATCGTGTATCGCTTAAGACTAAAGTATTGTATTGTAAAAAGCAATATTCTGTATCATCCCTGTAGAGATATCCTGTATCGTATGCTTAGCATATCGTGTATCATTCTTCAACAAGTATCATGTATCGTACCACATGTGTATCATACCACATGTGTATCGTGTATCATGGAGAAAAAGAAAAGTGATTAGGGAGGTTTAGAGGAGAAAGTTGAGGGGCCTAGTACTCAAACATTATCCAAGAATATTCAAACAAGTTAACAGATTACCTAAAAGGTCCTAGGAGGTAAACAATGAATGAAGTTAAGATCTGGACGGGTATTAGGGATTCAAAGAAGTGTTGTATCTTTCATAGGAAGTGTATCACAACAGAGCATCCATTCCATCTACTCTAATACTTCTAGTGATTTTGAGCACGAAAGAATCATGAGCTTTGAAGATATGCATAGTCTAGTGTGTATGGTTGGATTCATGTCAATCATTGAAGGTGAATATAGGACATCCCTGCAATATGTTTCTACAAACATAGATGGGTTACCCATTTACCTAGATGACCTCAATAGGTTCATAGTGAGAATGAGAAATTTGACCAAATTAGAGATAGTCTCGAGACCAGCTGTAAAATAAAAAGGAGGTGTTTATATGGACAAAGCAAGACAAATATATACACTGATTAAGCAGTCAAAATAGATAAATGAAAGAGGAGAGGTGGAGGAACCAAAAAACCCTAGTAGATCCGATAGTGGAGATTTGGTGAATACCCCTAGGGGAAAGTTGATGATCACTCATATGCTAAGAGGAGATCTAGTTTGCCATGATGATTACCTAATTAATGTGTATATGGTGAGTGGCTTGGACTTACTACTACAAGCCACCTCACATGTACAAGGAGAAGGCATCAACCCAATTACTATCTATGAATTGCGAGATCCTAAAGATTCGTCTATAGTTACCTACCTAGACTAGAATAAGAGAAGATATTGGCCAATGGATGACATTGATAGGTCAAGGTTGCGATACATGGGGTTGCTAGTATTGCTCCTCGAGACCAGGCAACCACCTCTCAAAACCCCTTTGGAACCCAACAAAGTACTGAAAATCTAGCCTCTAGACAAACTAGTCAATGAAGTGTGCCAATTGGACTAGAGGTGCACTTTTCCATGCCGAGAACTAACTCCAACAATCAAACTAACTCAAGAATTGGAAACATGAATAAACCTCCTTTCCTGATGAGAACACCACAAGGAGTTGGACTAGGAGTACATCTAGTATGTTGTTAGAAGAATCATTTTTTGAAGAGAAATTATTTGTAAAATGCCAAAAATTTGTAGAAATATTTATACAAATGATGTAAAATTGAGGAAGACTCTTCCTCATGTAAATTAGAATCATATGTATTTTTTCTAGAATTTTTGGAAGCTCTTTGATAGCATATTTTTAGATTAGAAGGGAAAAGGACCAAAATTCAAGTGTGAAAAGGGACACTTGAAAAATTATAAAGGATAATTTCCTCTATTTTGAGAGGGTTGGTTGTATTATTTTTGCTATCCAAGTAATGTGAAGAGCTTTCCTGTAGAAAATCGTGTTTTCCCTTTTCATGTTCTTTCTTTTGATTTGTTGAGTCTATTCTTTGTGTGATGCATGGAATTTGTGAGCTTCAGTTGTGTATTTTTGAGTAAGATGTATGAAGAGAGGTGATTCTCAGTGTATTGAGTAAGAAAGTGCAGAAGAACAAAGCTAGAAATGGAAATGGCATACTTCAGTTGTGTATTTCTGAGTAAGATGTATGAAGAAAGGTGATCCTCAGTGTATTGAGTAAGAAAGTGCAGAAGAACAAAGCTTGAAATGGCATACTTTAGGCACAAAGATCATTGAAAATGCTGTTGTAGAACTCAAGATAATCAAAACCCTAGATATTTCTCTCCTTCTTCATAATTTCTCAGAAAAACAATCATCTTAATCCTTATTCTTAAATTCCATTAACTAGAAGGGGCTGTGGTCTTTGCATACTTTCCGGGTTGACAATTTAAAGATGTGTAGTTGATCCTTTGTGCTATAATGATTGGAGATGACAACTCCAAAGGTTAATAACAAACAATTTTTTGGTGCCATTGCCGGGGAACAAAGCAAAAGCATCATTGAAGTTTTGAACCTTGTTGGATCTTCCATTGTTGATGGTATTTGAAGACATTGAAAAGGTACTACTCTATAATCAAGAAAGAAAAATTGAAAAGGTAGGTTTCTTTGCTTGTCTTTTGGGAAAAGAAAGCATGAGTTAACCTTTTGGAATAAAGAAGTTGTGAAATTCTTGCAAATTGATAGTTGCTCATACCTTTTAAGAGTAAAGTGCAGGTGTGTGGAAAAAAATTAATCAAGATTGTTAAAGGAGAGGTAAAATGTGATTATCTTTGCATAAGTAGATTGCTTTTTGACTAAGTACCAAGCAAATTTGTTAATCTTGGAAAAAGATGACATGATTGCAATGAGGAAAGTCAAGTAAAGTAGCTATGTGCAAATTGATAGATCCATTTGTTTATTCAAGGTAAAATAATAATCTTGAGAAAAGATTTATTTGCCTCTTGAAAAAAAGAAGGTGTTTGAGTTTATCTTTGCATGAATTGATACTTGTACTTCTTAAGCACATGTTTTCTTGAAAAGATCTACTTCCAAACTGACTAGATTGCAAGCATAAAAGGATATAACCAATCACAAAACAAAAGATCAATGGATCTTAGAACAAGAAAACCCTAAAATAAGTGTTTTCCTTGATTTAGGGTTCAAATACTAAAAAAATTCATAAAATCAATTAAAAATTCAAACAAATTCCTTTTTTGCTTAGCAAGTTGGACAGGAGGATTGTTGTTGAAAGTGGAAGGGGAATAGTGAAAGAAAAAAAATCTGGAAATTGAAAATAAAAAATATATAGAGTAAAAGTTGTTGTTTAAATTTTTCAAAAATTTCTTTGAATGAGTTTGGTGGTGTATAATTGCAGGTGACAAGTGATCTGGAGTTGGTGAAGAACATTGGAGAAGACCAAAAGGGAAGAAAAGTCAAAAAGTACAAAAGCAGGAAGTTCAGAGAAAAACACGATTCTCATCACAGAATTGCGATTTTCAGTAAGATAAAGAATTTGACTTACTTGCACTATTGGGTACTGAGGTAAGTGAAATTAAAAGGTTTCATGAGTTGCATGAGTAAAGGAAATCAAAATTTCAAAATTTTAGTAAGAATTGAGCATTAAGTGATTAGATTAGAAAAGTGGGTAGAGAATCGCGATTTTCATCAGTAGAATAAAGAGAGAAAATTTTGTTGGAAGGGATAAGATTTGTGAAGTAAAACCAAAAATTTCTAAGGGACAAGAATCATACAGTGAGAATTTAAAATTTTGTGAAAATCACTCACAATCGCGATTGTCTAAAGACTATAAAAGCCTGAAATCTCAAAAAAATATTCATTTTGAGTGAAAGAGTGAGTGACAAGAGCTAACAGAATCGCGACCTTTCGCAAATACAAAGCTTTTTGGACATTCCTTGATTAGGCAGAAAGGTAATTTCCCTACAACAAGTTTTTGTATAATTTCAAGTTTAACATTGTGGAAAAAGCACAAAAAACACAGAAAATTGTTAAAAAACATGGAATCACGACTTTTTGTTTTTTGAATTTTTTGGTAGGAAAAATCATTGTTCTGACAAAAGTTCTTTATTGCATGTCATTAATTTGCTAAGGCGCTTCCATTAGTGTAAGAGAAATCAAAAAATCAAAAACCAAAAAATTTTACAAAAAAATTTGACAGAATCGCGATTCTCTTATCTAACACAAAATCGCGATTCCATAGTCAAACACAACATCGCGATTCCCAGAATTGGATCAGAATCGTGAAAAACACGATTTCCTTTACAGGATAGTGGAAATCACGATTTCCTTCACAAAATCGTGAAAAACACGATTTCATTCACAGGATCGTGGAAATCACGATTTCCTTCACAGAATCGTGAGAAACACAATTTCCTTCACAGGAGCATGGAAATCACGATTTCCTTCACAGAATCGTGAGAAACATGATTTCCTTCACAGGATCGTGGAAATCACGATTCCCTTCATAGAATCGTGAGAAACAGGATTTCCTTCACAGGATCGTGGAAATCATGATTCCCTTCACAAAATCGTGAAAAACACGATTTCCTTCACAGGAGCATGGAAATCACGATTTCCTTCATAGAATCGTGAGAAACACGATTTACTTCACAAGATCATGAAAAACACGATTCTCTTCACAAAATCGTGAGAAACACGATTTCCTTCACAGGATCGTGGAAATCACGATTCCCTTCACAAAATCCTGAAAAACACGATTTCCTTCACAGGATCGTGGAAATCACGATTCCCTTCACAAAATAGTGAAAAACATGATTTCCTTCACAGGATCGTGAAAATCAAGATTCCCTTCACAAAATTGTGAAAAACACGATTTCCTTCACAGGATCGTGGAAATCACGATTCCCTTCACAAAATAGTGAAAAACACGATTTCCTTCACAGGATCGTGGAAATCACGATTCCCTTCACAAAATCGTGAAAACACGATTCCCTTCACAGGATTGTGAGAAACACGATTCTATTCACAGAATCGTGGAAAATCTGGAATATTCACAAGATCGTGAGAAACACGATTCTATTCACAGGATCGTGACAAACACAATTCTCTTCACAGAATCGTGAATTAGTTGGATGATTTTGAGATCTGCTAACAAATTGTTCACATCTCATAAACAAGAGTTAAAAAGGAATGAGATAGAGCCAGTATTAGGAGATTTACAAGAAAAGGATTTAGGACAGATAGATAACATGGAAAACCTAAATGAGACAAATGAAGCCTCGGAAACTAGTGATTATAGAAATATTCTCAAGTACATGTATACAAATAGGTTTGGAACCTATGTGTATCAAGATGGTATGCATAAGTTTCTCATTAGGATGAGAAACTTAGAAGTTCCCTTAAATATAACACCAGTAGCACAATTTAAAGATGGCAGATATGAGGATAGACAGGGATGTGTATACATATTTTCACAAGATCCAAAAAACTCTAATGATTTAGGGAAATGTGCAGATAAGAGACCTTGGGAACAAAACCTAGGGCAACCAGACTTGCCAAGACAAAATGAAACTCAAACTAATGTTGAACAACAACAAGGTAGGAGAGTACACACTTCCCCAAATCCTTTTGAAAGGGAAGCAGAAGGAATGAATGATTTTCCAATCAGAAGGAGACATCAGTTGCAAAACCATGGAAGAATGCTTAGGCCCTATCAAGTAGCTAAATGAATGAAGAATCAATATGAAGGGTACTCTGATCCTCATGCCCATGCTGCAGAATTTAGACAATTAATTAGGGCAGAAGAAGTAGAAGATTACAAGGTACAATTTGAAGCATTTGGTCTAACCCTAACTGGACCTGCATTATCTTGGTTCATTCCATTAAGAAAGGAAATGTATCCAAATATTGAATCCTCCCTTGAAGCCTTCATAGGGGAATTCTCAAAAACTGGAATAAAACATAGTACAACTACCGTGATACATAGTTTTAAACAACAAAAAGATGAAAATGTCAGAGAGGCAGCTAGGAGATTCAAGCAATACATTGATAGATTTCCAAGAGAAGAAGTACCATCAATGGCAAGACAAGTGTCTCTATTCATAGAAGGACTGAGAAGTGTGCAATTAAGAACATTGGTGTATTATAGGAGATGTCTTGATCTAGGAGCATGTGTAAAAGAGGCAATAGACTTAGAGGATAACAGAGGACAAGATTTATTAGCATTTGACCAGCCAAGAACAAATGAAGATAAAATTCCACCAGCAGAAGAATTAGGACAAGCTATTGCTAAAGCCCTAGAAGTTAAAACCAAGTCAAATTTGATAAACACCAGGATAGCAACCAATAAGAAATGTTATAATTGTGGAGAAAATCATTTGGTACAACAATGTCCTTATCACAAACCACAACATTTGCAAGATGGAAAAACACTCAAATATTGTACCTTAGAAAGAAAATGGACAAACCATAATAGAGAAGAATGCTTCTACAATAAACAACCCATTAAAGAAAGAGAATATGTGAACCAACACAGCTTACAAAGAGAATCTAGATTTCTTGAGCAACCAAGACCTGTACTTGGACAACAACCACCATTACCAACAAATGTAGTACCAGTAAAATACACACCAATAGAAGAAGAAAGCTCAAGACTCAGATCATCTTATAGAGAGGATTATCATTGGAATGAAGGATATCAGGAAGAGTGGGAAGGATATGAACAGAGAGAGCCAGAACTGCAAGACTTAGACCTGGGAAACGGGAGAATTGAAATGGACACAACCACATTCATGTACATAACTAATAATTACATGTCCAATCAGAAACCCCAATTCAAAGGAAGCCAAAAAACAACTTGTTATAGATGCAGGGGAACATTTCATTAGAGACTGCCCACAACCTCCTACACTAAGAATAGAAGGAGCCTATTGCAAGGATTGTGGCAGGGAACACTTAATAAAGGATTGCCCAAGAAACCCTCAAAAACAACAGAACACATCCAGTAACATACCATTAAAAATAGTTAACATCATGGAGAAAGAAGAATTGAGTGACCATGATCAAGCAACTGTAATTGCTATAACAAGAGCACAAACTAAACAACAAGAAACAACAAAGGAGCCACACACACAGGAACATAAGAAAATCCCATTTTCAAAAGAAAAGAAAAACAGACAAAAAGGAAGATGGGAAAGAAAGATGAGAATGGGTAAAAATTTGGAAGAAGAAACCATGGAACATTCAAACAATAGTCAACCACAGAATACACAGACTCAGGAGGAAGAAAAAAATTCACAAAGTCTGAAAACTCTGATAAGAGCATACAAAGGAAGAATTCAAGATGGACCAAATCCTACTGATCACGTGATGACATATCCTATGCCAGATTTAGAGGATGAAAGAATGCAAAGATGTAAACAAATCATACAGGAAGCACAACTCAAGATGGGGGAACTTGACAATCATCAAACAATAATTGAAGGATCAAATGCAACAGAAACGAGAAAACATCTTGAACAGGAAGATAATTCACAAATAATCTTTCAAATCAATCTAGATAAACACTGTACAATTTTATATCACACCACAATGGAGGAGATAGTAAAACAAAATCCTCACTTACAACACAATATGGAAAATTGGGAAACAAAGTCAAAGAACCCAGATCCACAGCAACAAGAATTGGAAGAGTTATTGTACATACCTATTGATAAAATAGGAGGATATTGTGAAGGAGGAGAAGGGAACTCGACCTTGAAAAAATACAATTTGATAATAATCATGCTAAGGCCATATTAGACAGTGGATCGGGAGTGGCTATCATGACTAAACAAACTTGGGAGAAATGGGGAAAAAATGAGTTAATACACACTAAAATGAGATTACAACTTGCAGATGGACACATAGAAAAACCTCTAGGAATATGGGAAAAGGTGATTGTGGAAATATGTGGAATAGAGATAGAGCATACTTTTGCCATAGTTGAATTCCCACAAACCACTTCATATGAAATTATCCTAGGAAGACCATTTATGAGACAAATGAATTGTGCAAGATTGGGGTAATGATTGCCTATATCTTCAAAGCAAAGGAAGGATAACTAGAGTAAATTTAAGAAATGGTCAATATTGTGATATATCCCCTTAGGAATGGTTCAAAGTACATCAAAATCAGGAATTAAGTGAAGAATCGGGGAGTGAAGATCAGAATGAGACAGAACCATCAATTTGGAAATGTAATGTGATAAGGAATCTCACAGACAAAAAAAGAATGTTAAAAAAAGGAGATTGTCTAGGAGAAAGGAAATCACAAGATGAAAGTTACATACCACAGAAATTTAAAGATGAAGAATTTGAGCCTTATGGTTGGAATCAGATTTTGACCACCATGGATCTAGCTAATGATGAGTATGTGGGAGTAAAATTCCAAAATGAAGAAGGATATGATATCTTTCACATAGGACTACAAATGATAAAGGTGTCAAAAACAGAGGAAGACTAGGAGGAAGGAATAATATTAAAAAATGCGAAAACACAATATCTGGAAGAAGTGGAAGCTACTGATGCTATAAAAGACAAAATCACAGGAACATATAAAAAAAAAACACAAAAAATAGAAAAAGATCAAGAAGTTGAAAAAAATAAAAACATAAAGAAAGAAGGTCAACAATTTGATGTACCTACAAACTTCAAGACCTATGAAGTAGAAGACAGGTTACTTCTAAAAATAAAACCAAAAAGAGAGAAGAAAAAGGGGAGACATATGATAATGAGGAACAAACTAAGAAGGTGGTGATCACTCAAGAAGAGGAGGAAGATAGACACATTGTCATAGCTGATGACATGACAAGTCAGGAAGAGGAAGCATTGAGAAAATTGGCAAAAACATATAGACATGTGTTTGCTTATAGTTACAAAGATTTAAAAGGAATTGATCCTAACATCTGCGAACATAAGATTCCTATTACTCCTGATGCAAAACGTAGCAAACAAAGACACAATACATTTAATGACAAATACTCTACTAAAATAAAGGAAGAAATTGACAAGCTGTTGGCTGCCAATATCATCTATGAGATTGAATATACAGAGTGGATATCTCCTATAGTTGTGGTACCTAAAAAGAATGGGAAACTCAGGGTATGTATTAACTTGAAAAAAGTTAATGCTGCAACTATAAGGGATATCTATCCATTACCCATAACAGACCATCTTTTGGAAAGAGTTGCAGGTAAAGAGGTCTATAGTTTTCTGGATGGTTTTTCAAGATATAAAGTACCAATAGCTTTGGAAGACCAACATAGAACTACCTTTTCCACAGAATGGGGAATATATGCTTTTAGGGTTATGCCCTTTGGTTTAACTAATGCCCCAGCAACTTTTCAAAGATTGATGTGTCACATATTCTAAGAATTCCTTAGAAATATAATGGAAATTTATGTGGATGATCTTTGCACTTTTTCATTAAAAAGACAAGATCATTTGAAGGATCTGGAAAATATATTCAAAAAATGTAGAACATACAGAGTATGTTTAAATCCAGAAAAATGTGTGTTCTTTGTGAGGCAAGGGAGAATGTTGGGTCACATAGTTTCCAGAAATGGAATTTCAACAGATGGAAGAAAAATTAAAGCCATAGTGGAACTTCCAAGACCAGCAAATGTAAAAGAACTTCAAACTTTCATGGGACATTGTGGGTATTATAGAAAATTTATACACAAGTTTGCAGACATTGCAAAACCCTTGTATGCATTGATCACAAAATTTGAATGGACCAAAGAATGTGACCAAGCCTTTGAGACTTTAAAAACTTGTTTGGTAACAGCACCAATTCTAAAAACCCCCCACAATGGAATAAAATTTTTCATGTTCATGTGGATGCTTCAAATTATGCTTTGGGATGTGTGTTAGCAACCAATAGAAGGGAGCAAATTAGACTTTCCAATTGCTTATGCTAGTAGGCAATTGAATTCAGCAGAAAAAAATTATACAACCACTGAGAGGGAAGGGTTGGGAATGATATTTGCTGTGAAAAAATATAGACATTATCTTTTAGCCAACAAGTTTAAATTCTTTGTGGATCACCAAGCTTTACTCTATTTGGTAAACAAACCATGCCATACAGGTAGGATAGTCAGATGGTTCCTTCTATTGATGGAATTTGAATTTGAGGTAGTGGTCAGACAAGGAAAAACTCATTTAAGAGCAGACCATTTGTCCAGAATCCAAACTAGAGAGCCAAGTTCACCTTTAGATGATGACTTACCAGATGCATATCTATTCAAAATAGAAAGTATTCTTGAATGGGCCATGACTTTAGTACCTTTGCTAACCATGGGACCTTGCAGAACACCTAGAAACAACACCCATCTGGTATTACAAAGTAGGAATTTTGTACTACTAGCTGGACATTTGTATCATCTCAATTATATGGGTATATTGGAATATTGTACTCCAGAAGATGAGCAGCAGGAGTATTTAAGAAGAGCTCATTGTTGGAATCCTTGTATTCATGCTTCCATGATAGTCACCCTAAACAATCTCAATAGAATGGGAGTACATTGGCCTAACAAGATTCAAGATGTACAAAAATATGTTTCCAACTGTTAGGAATGCCAATCTTTAGAAAAGTCAAAAATTACAACTTTGTATTGGTTTCAGAAAAATCCAGATTGGAGTGCAAATATAATTGAGGAGTTGAAAAGAAATAAGAAAGGAGAGCCAGTAAGAGCTAGTGCAGACTCAAGGAATTTACAAATGACTTTTGAAGAATATCAACTGATAGGAGATCAATTGTACAAGAAAGGGATGGATGGATATTTAAGAATCTGTGTTCCTAAAAATAAGTATATGGAAATGTTAGAGATGGCACATTCTGGAGTGGCAGGAGGACATTTTTCAAGTGAAAGGACTGCTAAACTCATATTATATTCTGGTTTTTTGGTGGCCAACTCTATTTCCTGATGCAAGAACATATGTGAAACGATGTGACATTTGTCAAAGAGTGAGTCAACCAAATAAAAGAGATAATATGCCATTGGTACCACTTATTTCAGCTAGAGCATTTAGTAAATGGGGGTTGGATTTCATTGGACCTATACATCCTCCAGCAAAACAATCCCATGCTGAATATATACTAGTAGCCATAGATTACTTGACCAAATGGGCAGAGGCCAGGGCTACAAAAAGGAATGATGCTCAGACCACTGCAAGATTTCTTTATGAAAATATTATCACCAGATTTGGATTACCAATTGAATTGGTAAGTGATAGGGGGACTCATTTCTTGAACCAACTAATAGAAAACATAACTGAGTATTTCATGATTAGTCATAGAAAGTCAGCCCCTTATCATATCCACAAGCCAATGGATTAGCAGAAAGTACTAATAAGGTACTTTTCATTGTTTTGTCAAAATTGGTAAATACAAATAGGAATGATTGGGATTTGCAACTTAATCATGTCTTATGGGCTTATAGAGTGGCATACAAAACTACAATTGGAACAACACCATTTAATTTGGTATATGGACAAAATGCAGTTTTGCCTTTAGAATTTCTTATTCCAACATTGAAGGTGGGTAATCAATACAAGTGGACTGGACATGAATTATCTGAGAGAGTGGTGGAATTGGAAAAACTTGGAGCTTCCAAACTTCAAGCAATTATGAGCATATATGCAGATAAAAGAAGGCAAAAGGCATATCATGATGTTCATATTAAAGAAAAGGACTTGCAAGTAGGAGATCTAGTTCTGGCATATACAATAAAAGAACATCAGAAAAAGTTTCAGAAGAAGGTTCATGGACCTTATATTATCAACCAAATCAGTAACAGTGGAGCTATCCAATTAGCTAATATAGATGGAGTAATCATGCCCAATTTCATAAGTGGATGTAGAGTAAAAAGGTATGATCTTCCATTAACTGTTTCTGAATGGAGAAGAATACATCAAGCTAAAAACAGGAAAAAAGAAGAAGAAAAAATTAGGAATGAGGCTCAACAGGAGGCAAAGGAAAGGATAAGAAAAATCAAGGAGATTAGAGAAGTTCTTTTGTGTGAAACACCTTTAAGGGTGAGAGAACATTTGCTTGTTCTAACAATGAATCTTCATAATGAGGAAATCAAGGTTTTGATAGATTCAGGTGCACAAGTTAATTTGATAAGTTCAGTTTTGTTGGATAAGTTCAATTTCAAAAGGATTGAGAGTAAAACATTTATCAAAACATTGGAAGGTCAGATAATACAAAGCTTGTCTTCACCATCTATTAAAGTTAAGTTCAATGAAGAATATATGAAAATAGATTGTGAAGAATGGCCTGATCATATGATGACTGAGAAATTGATTCTGGGACAACCATGGCTCAAGAAAGGTAAAGTAATTTCGGATTTTGAAACTATGAAGCTTAATTTGACAATAAATGACAAAAGGTTTTTAATGTTTTTATTGAGTGATGAAGAACAGGAAAATCAACAGGATATCTATGACTCAGATGTGGAGGGATTCATTTTTCCTTTGGAAACTACAAAGGAATCACAAACAACACTTCTCCATGACCAAATCTACTTCAGTAAAAAATAGGAGGAAATTAAAGGAACCAAAGATGTTGAAAAGACAGAAGAAAGGTGGAAAGTGTGGAATAATCAGAAGCATCTAGGCATCAAGACTGAAAGGATGTGGAGACCTAGAAAGTCCCAGCACTGCTTATCAACAAAATGCAGCAACACTAAGTGGATGTGGAGACCAAGGACATCCAAGTACTGTGTATCAAAAGAAGATTTTTATACTCCAAAAAAGGAATCAACAAGAATTAAGTATTTAGGGGTAAAAAAATCAGATCTGCTTCAATGGAAAGAAAATAAGGATCAAGATACAAAAACAGTGCAAAAGCATGATGAGTCACAAATGAAGGAAAGGGCAAAATGGTCATCACACACACACTTTGGATTCTTATTAAAGAATTTAGAATTTCATCAGAAAGGAATTATGACATCCTGGAAATTATTTCCATATACTTTACCTCATCCTTTTTCTAGGAAAGGAAATAGGACGGGAAGAAAGAAAATAGGAAATTATTATTAAAAAAAAGAGAGAGAGAGAAAAAAAGAGAAAAAATAACAACTCTTTTGTTTATATAAGTTATATAGCACAAGCAAGATATAGGTTATAATTTGGCAAGATTAGCAGTCACTATTCTTTCAGTCATTGTTAATTATTTTTCCTAAAAATTCATTCATTTTTTCTTTTTTATTATTAAAAAAAGAGAGGAGAGAGAAAGAAGGGAAGAGAGCACTAGACATCTTGCTACACATGTGATGATCACTTCAATTGAGTTATATTTGTGATACAAATAAGGAAGTCAGGATTCATTTGAGATTTTATTTTTTCTTTTTCATTACATCTCAAGAAAAATGTGATTTCTTTTATTTCTTTTATGTTTCTTGTGACTCATGTGAGTGGAGTTTTCTTTTGCTTGTGATACATTTCTCCAGAATGATGAATCCAAAGGAACTGCCTATTCATGACTTCAAAGCTGACTCTATAACTCTGTCAAGAGGACATTGGTTCTTAGACAGTGAAGCAGCAGTGGAAAAGGTGGAGCTAGAGTCTGATGAAGAACAAGACATTCCAGAAGAAGAAAAGATAGCTAAAGAGCTGAAGGAAACCCTCAGTATCATTGGTCAGCATATCTTTACAGTAGGAGTTGGAGGCCACAAGTATACAATGCTATGTTAAGAATTCTACAAATTTCAAAAAATTGCAGTCAACTATAAAAGATGGAAAGCAGTAGGGTTACACAGACTACTGGATGAACCTCTATTCTTTATAGATTTTGAGAGAGTCTCACAAGTTATGAATAGTCTGCTGGAAGTTGGCAAACACAATGATGGATGTTTAGTCAAGGATAAAGAGAACAAAGAGGTGCATATTAATATAAAAGCAGAGCACATCAGGGAAGCTCTCTAATTTTATTCCATGGGAACTAAATTGGATAATAGTTTTGTCATGAAGAATAAAGCAACCTATGCTGGATATCCCAGGAAAGTAGAATTGGAACAAGAGGAAGCAACAAAAGAAGAGCATGAAGCTGCTGAAAAGGAAGTACAGTCCTCAAAGGAACCTCATCCACCTCAAACAAGTACAGAACAGTTGTATGCTTATCTAACTCAAGGAAATGATAAAAGAGCAATTTATGAAGCTCAATATAAGAAGATGTTAGAGAATTATTCATGCAAAGCAACTGATTGGATACAAGAAGAAGTGGAACATTATGAAGAGCTACATGATCAAATGATGGCTGCAGAAACTGAAGAGGTCTTTGTCAAAAAGGAAGTAGAATTGTTGGCATACTTCAAGGAGTTACAAGGTCCTCGTGAAACCAGAACTACAGTAGTAGTGAAGAAGAAGGTTCAGAAAAAACCTGTGCAGAAAAAGAGGCTAACCAAGAAGAATAAGGGTAAGGCAGCTGAACATGTGCAGGTGGAGGAGTCAGTAAAATTATCATCCGAAGAAAAGAATCAAGAGAAATCAATGGCAATAGAAGAACATAGAATGGACAAACAAGGGATAGCTAGTCCCTTACAGTTGTCTTCAAATTCAGAAAGTGACATTGAGAACTTTCTTTTGAAAAGTTTAAATCTCTCAGTATCTAGCACACCAATAATGACAGTACAAGCCTCTATAAAAAACAAAACACCAGAAGATTTGAGCCAGAAGTCACAAGGAATACAGGTCCATGAAGAAGCGGCAAAACAAGTTAGCCCTGGGGAGGAAAAAAGGATATTAAAAGGTAAAGAAGTAATGAGGGAAGAAGAGGTTGAAGCAAGGAAAGAATTCAGTAGTGGATTGGTGGATATTGGGTTTAAAGCAATATGGACAAAACCATCTCAGCAAACTTATTTCCAACCAAATGAGGAAAAGCTAGAAGTAGAAAAGGAAGCTTAGATATGCAGCCCAGTGCACAATAAAGAAGATAAAGGTCAGATCGAGGAAACAGAGGAAATATTTGAAAAGATGGATTTCAAAGAGGTTAAAGAAGGGAATACAGAAAGAGATGTAAATCAGAGTATAGAAGAGACACTTCATGATCCAAAACATAATGAAGAGTCCACACATACAAAAAATCAGGAAAAAGAAGAGGAATTAGACCTTATGGACATAGATGAGCAAGAAGTGGAACAAAAGGAGTAGCAAATAAATGATCAGATACAGAACTCAGTGGAGAGTGAACCAATCTCAACTCAAGATAAAAAAGTACAGGAAGAGGAAAGATCAGATAACCAAGGAAAACAACAGGAAATTGAGGACAAGAAGGCAGAAGGAATAGAAGAAGGAAAGGGCTATGAAGAGCAAGAGAATCATGTCATAGAATATGAGGAAGAGGATGAAGAAGAAAATGAATACAGAGAGGAAAAACAGATAGAGGTGAAGCAAGTGGAGCTAGAAGCTGGGTTAGAAAGGATACCCAAGGATACCAGGAATGCCTACAAAGTTATCATGAGTAATATAAAGCAATTCAGACCATCTAGTAGAAATATGATTATATCACGAATGGTGGTTGAGTCAGAGTTTGTGAAAGGTAGTAGAATTATTACTGAGCAAAAGAAAGAAAAGGAATAGTTAGAGGAACAGCTGAGGGTGGTTCAGGGAAGGAATGAAGATTTGACTAAAAGGATAATTTCATTAGAAGAATTGGAGGTTCAACAACAAAATAAAATTCAATTTCTTGAGGAAAAATGTGCTAAGCAGATGGAGCATAGTAGCAAAATGGAAATAGAGCTGAAGAAAATGGAAGGAAGGTTTAGAACTCTTCAAAGTTCATATCAGATTATGGTCAAAGCAAATGAAGATATAAACAGATTATTGATGGAGGAAGGCCAAATGAAAGAAGAGAGTAATATTGTACAAGTAACACACGATGAGAGGGTAGGCTACAATCAAAATTGAAAGAGGTCAAAGGAATGGAGAAGCAGGCCAGTATACATGCTGCAAGTGCAATGAGAGGATACAACAAATTACATCTAGATTTGACAGAAGAAAGGAGTAAATTACATTTGAATATGGAAAAAGAAAGAAATGAATGGAAATCAGAGAAAGAATTGTTGATATCCCAGAATCAAGGACTTATGTTGATGGTGGAGGATCTACAGAAAAATTTGGAAAATTCACAAAAATAGGTTGAAGAGCAGGTAGTGACCACACAAGCAGTGGAGTATGAAGGGGAAGAAGATAATAGAATTGAAAATTTTGGTGAACAAGAAGATAAAGATGTTGAAGAATACTCAGAAGAATTTGTTCAAAAGCTTCTAACAGATAGAGAATCAAGAATGGAATTTATAAGAAAAGTGCATAATGAATATGAAGAACAGATTGTGAATTTTGCTCTCAACAAAGGAGTAAACCCAGACCAACACCATTGGGCAGCAGATGGTCTAGGTATACCATTTTGTATGATTATGGAAAATATTAAAAATTACGAGATTGCAAGGGTAGGATTACCATCCAATAGATATTTGGATTATGAAGAGGATATCAATGTAACTAAGGAATTATTTGAAAAGGCTAATCCTAAATGGAGGAACAGGTGGTTAGATGCCAACAAAGAGTGCAGGAAAATCTCGAAAGAGGCACCCATTCAGCTAAAGATAAATCCAGCTTATTGTCCAGTAGCAAGGAGAAGGGAATGGACAGTGTTTTCAGAAAGAAGAAATGCAGGGCAGATTCCAGCAAAATGGTTGAACTTTCCAAAGATAGCAGGACCTAAAGCAGGAACATGGCCAACAAAGAAGTATATGATTGATACAACAGAGTCTGTTATATCTACATATAAAGATGTAAATGATCCAGCTTGCATTCTATTAATCAAAGTGATGCGACTCATAATGGCATGTATAGAAACACTTACAGATACAGATGTAAGAACTCTCAACTACATTGGGTTCAATTCAGCGATCGATGCTTTACTCTTTGATCTAAGTGAAACTCTAGATAGGATTTGCTTAATGGCATATTATAGCAGAACAATATTTTTGGGTAGCCATTATCTTCAAATTTTTGAAGATGCCTTTGATTATGGGTTTTTTGAAAGAGAGTCAAAATTTTTTGGGAATTTATCAGTAGTCACAAAGTCCAGACTCACTACATATGAAGCTACATATACAGAATATTTGAAGAAAGATGTGATAGACAAACCAAAAGTAGCAGTACAATGGAGAAAAGCTCTATTCGAGATGGTGAATAATTTGAACATTACAAAAAGGAAGAGTCATGATCTATTGTCACAGGTTTATCAAAGAAAAAAGAAATGAAGGAAGCTCTCACTACTTATCAGCAAGAATATTTTTTGTCAGGAGCCAAAAAGTCTAGGAGGGGAAGAATGTTAGAAGAAGCATTTTTTGAAGAGAAATTATTTGTAAAATGTCAAAAATTTGTAGAAATATTTATACAAATGATGTTAAATTGAGGAAGAGTCTTCCTCATGTAAATTAGAATCATATGTATTTTTTCTAGAATTTTTGGAAGCTCTTTGATAGCATATTTTTAGATTAGAAGGGAAAAGGACCAAAATTCAATTGTGAAAAGGGACACTTGAAAAAGGATAAAGGATAATTTCCTCTATTTTGAGAGGGTTGGGTGTATTATTTTTGCTATCCAATTAATGTGAAGAGCTCTCCTGTAGAAAATCGTGTTTTCCCTTTTCATGTTCTTTCTTTTGATTTGTTGAGTCTATTCTTTGTGTGATCCATGGAATTTGTGAGCTTCAGTTGTGTATTTCTGAGTAAGATGTATGAAGAGAGATGATTCTCAGTGTATTGAGTAAGAAAGTGTAGAAGAACAAAGCTGGAAATGGAAATTCTCAGTTTTCACAGAATCGCGATTGTCTCGTCTGTGTGATACAGGTACTGTTTTTGAAATTTGACTTCACAATTCTATTCTACTGTGGAAATGGCATACTTTAGGCACAAAGATCATTGAAATTGTTGTTGTAGAACTCAAGATAATCAAAACCCTAGATATTTCTCTCCTTCTTCATAATTTCTCACAAAATAGTCATCTTAATCCTTATTCTTGGATTCCATTAACTAGAAGGGGCTGTGGTTTTTGCATACTTCCCGGATTGACAACTTAAATATGTGTAGTTGATCCTTTGTGCTATAATGATTGGAGAGGACAACTCCAAAGGTTAATAACAAACATATGTCCTATTGTCCCCATAATTCTTTGACCACCAGAACCTGGTAAGAGGCTAAGGCTAATTCAGGTAGCCAAGTGCATGAGGAATCATTATGATGGTTCGGGAGAACCATATGACCATATTTTTGAATTTAAGCAAGTGCTACGAGCAGAACAGGTGGATGATTTTTTTGTTCAATATGAATCCTTCGGCTTAACCCTCATGGGAACAACCCTGACTTGGTTCCAACCATTGGACCCAAACCATTTTGCAAACATTGAACAATTCTTCCAACAATTTATTTGTGAATTCTCCAAGAGGGGTACTAAACACAATTCCTCTTCGTTGATCCATAGTTTTAAGCAGGGCCCTAATGAGACTATAAAAACTCTTGTCATGAGATTTAATTAGTATGTATACAGATGTCCTATGACTGAGAGACACTCTGAGTAGAAGATGATATCTCTGTTTCTAGATGGATTACCCAATATGGACATTAAGGACTTTGGTTTATGTGAAACGCCTACCTATATTGAGTGATTGTCTATAAAAGTGTATACATTTGGAAGACAACCTAGTAGTAGATGACCTAAAAATTCCACAAAACTCTACAAAATCAAAGGATACAACTAGCAATGCTACCTCTAATGCTAGCAATGTAGAAGAACTTGTAGACCTAGTGGCTAAGAAGCTAGGTGTTCAGGGACAAAGACACTACCAAAATCCTCCTTTGAGAGTTCCCATGCTATGAAGATGCATGCATTGTGGTGGGGATCATCCATCTCGTACTTGTATAAGGGGAGGACATTAATCCCATAACCTTTCCACTATAAGCAACAACCAGCATTCCTAACTTGTTCTATCACATTGAACAGAAGTACGTAAATCACATTACTGAGAATTGGCCCCTTAATAGACAACATATGCCCTTTGCACCACCGATCCTATGGATATCCACCCAGGGATCAGGGCAAAGAGGTTCCAAGATAGAACCCATACCAAGGACCCCCTATAGCACAAAGACCATATGAGTACACAGGATACAACCCACCTCAATCGGTGTTAGGGCAACAACCCCTACACTCTTAGAATGTAGTGCAAGTAAAGTATGCACAAATGGAAGAAAATATGGAGAGAGCAATTGTGCCAGCCACTCCATTGACCAACACTGAAAACCTAGGCCATGGATTTGATCAAAGCCAAGGGGATTACTAACCTTATGAGACTAGCCTCATAGGAAATGATCAGGCCTATAAGGAACAATATTATGGGTACAAAGGGTTATGAGAACTCATACGGCCCAGAATATGCTAATCTCATGCATATTTCTCCTAGGGCCGCAGTTCCGAATAGACCTTCAGCAAGACCACTCGTACCAAGAGGCTCATGCTATAGGTGCAACAGAGCCCATTTTATTAGGGACTGCATCTTGCCATAGAATCCCCCCCCCCATGTTTGGGAAGGATATTGTAATGAATGTGGAAAAGAACATCTGTTTAGAGATTGCTATATGAACCCCAATAAAGTCGCAACCACCACTCAGATTAATGTGATCAAAGTAATCGAGTCCTCCAAAAGTGGAAAAGAATACGTTGCACCTCTAAAAGCCATTACCCAAGCTAGGAAAGAAATATTAGATAAAGAAGCAATGAACAACTCCAAAAGTGAGGAGGAGCTAGAATTTGAAGTCCAAGTTGTCGTAGACTCAGATGAGCCTCAAGATACCTCCAAACTTAAGAAAGTTCAAAGATGGAAAACAAGATGAGAGAAAATAAAAAAAAATGGATTTAAAAGAGAATTGAGGAGGAAGAACAAAAACTAAAAAAGACTAAGACTAGAGAGAACCAAGTGGCAAGCAAGAAAGCCAACATAGTGATGAGGAAACTAGTGGAAGAATAGGTATGATCAATTCTAGTGGATCCCATGCCTAAAGATCTAAAGATGTGGCTAAAATCCTATTAGTCCAAGATAGAGATAGGACCGAGTCTAGAGGAGCATGAAAAAATCCACCCACGAGGAGATCTTGAGAAAGAAAGACTGAAAATATGCAAAAGAAATAATTGTGATCGCCTAAACCATGCTAGAAAAACCTATCCCAACTCTTCCATAAACCAAAATATCTGAAGCAAAGTTTCAGGGATGTTTGGAATCTTTTAATTCACAACAAGAAAAGGAAAAGCAACAAGAGGAATGGAAGGAAGACTTTAGTGAAGAAAATGAAGGACAACTCTCTTTAGTACTTGAAATTGAAGCTAATTGGCCTCATGATCTTTGGGGAAAAATATAGGAAGACCAATGGAAGAAGAATGAAAACAAAGTGCCACCCTTTGAAGAGTTAGACGCCTCTAAAAATCAACTAGTCTTAGAACCTGGAGGGATTTATGAGGAATTATCCTATCTAGACCATGAACAAGAGGAAGGAATGAGCCTAATAATGCTTCCTAATTGTACGAGAGAATATGAACAAAAGTTCAAACTTTTCTATGCACCTATGATGAGGGAAAGAGGAGAAAACTAAGAGATGAAGCCTCAAGCACACTTTCAGAATTGAAAATAACAAAATTCCAATGTTCCTTAACATTGGAAGATTTGCTTCAAGTCAAACCTCAGTTGTGGAGGAAACTAGGAGTTTTTGAGGAGACGTATGGAGGTCTATGTGGATGACTTGTGTACCTACTCTTCTCAATGCATAGATCACATGATGAGGGAAAGAGGAGAAAACTAAGAGATGAAGCCTCAAGCACACTTTCAGAATTGAAGATAACAAAATTCCAATGTTCCTTAACATTGGAAGATTTGCTTCAAGTCAAACCTCAGTTGTGGAGGAAATTAGGAGTTTTTGAGGAGACGTATGGAGGTCTATGTGGACGACTTGTGCACCTACTCTTCTCAATGCATAGATCACATATCAGAATTGAGATAATCTTTGATAAATGTAGACAATATCGAGTCTTTCTGAACCCATAAAAGTGTGTATTTATTGTCAAACAAGGCAAAATTTTGGGACACATAGTATCCAAGAATGATCTCTCAACTGAGGAAGATAAAATAAAAGTTATTCTGGAATTACCAAGACCTAGGAACGCAAAAGAAGGGACATTGTGGATACTATAGATGATTCATCCACATGTACGCCATAATCGCTAAACCTATGTACGGTTTGTTGACTCAATTTGTTTGGATGGAAGAATGTGGAAAATATTTCAATGAATTAAAGAAAAGATTGAGTCTGGCACCAATTTTGAAAGTTCCTAACTAGAATAAACCATTCCATATTCATGTGGATGTGTATGATTATGCAATCGGATTGACCTTAGCACAACCAATTGATGAAGGACAATTAGACTACCCTATAGCTTACACAAGTAGACAACTAAACTAAGCAGAGCACAACTACACTACTATAGAATGAGAGGCTTAGGGATGGTATACAGGATGAAAAAATTCAGAAATTATCTCTTAGCTAACAAATTTAAGTTCTTCATCAACCACCAAGCACTATTGTACTTGGATAAAAACCATGTAATATCGGAAGGCTAGTGCGATGGTTTCTACTACTAATGGAGTTTGACTTTGAGGTAGTAGTTAAGAAAGGTAATACATGTGTAAGGGTGGATCATTTATCAAGAATGACTCATGGTGAGCCACACAAGAGTAGTTGACGAGCTACCCCACACATACCTATTCAACTTAGAAGTGTGTCCAAAATGGGATGAAAAATTGATTCCTATACTCACGCATGGACCACACCATAGGAATAACATGAACAATAAGGAGTTATGGAGATCACAAAACCTCCACATTATGGTAGGTAGTTTGTATTTCAGATACTCTAATGGGGTAATTCTAAGGTGTGTAGAAGATGAGGTCTACAAAGAGAAAATGAAGTCCTAACAGGCTGCTACAAAAATGAAGCACCCTTTGAAAATGGTAGGAGAGATATACAAGAGAATATGAGCATCTATGAGAGCCTATGGCTCAATGGCACATATGTATGCAGCACCCCGACTTCCTAGCATCCACACACACCTTGAATGAGCTTGTATGGTCTTTATATAGCCATGAAAGCCTTCTATGACTCTTCATATGTCCTCCATGTCTCTTCACATGCCCTCCTTGTCTCTTCACTTGCCTCGTGACTTTGTCTCTTCATTGGAGTGGCTTTTGATGGTCCAATGCCTTCCTTTGGATAAGGTTGCACCTTCAACTTTGTTACTTGAATTTCCTAAGGTTCAAATGCCTTCAAGTGGAGTTATTTTATGAAAAACAAAACTTGAGCTTGCCCTAGAAATGCATATCTTTTAACACTCCCCCTCAAGCTCAAGTTCCTTTTGTTTTTGAAGTTGGTTCCTTGAGCTATATGGCTTGCTTCAGCTTAGCAAGCTTTCCAGCATCCAAGAACTTTGTTAGTAGGTCAACTACCTGTTCCTTTGTACTTACATGATGAATATCCACTTCCTTTTCAAGCACCTTCTCCCTTATGAAGTGATAGTGGACTTTGATGTGTTTTCTCCTTGCATGAAACATAGGATTTTTTGCAAGATAGATGATTGATATACTATCTCCAAACAAAGGAACTGATCCAACTTGCACATTCAAGTCTTTCATTAGCTTTTTCATCCACATTATCTCACAATTAGCTTGTTGGTGTATGACAATCATCAATTGAAGGATTATGAAGAAATGAAGTCAAGGAGTCAAGAAGAGAATAAATTCAGAAGGTTGAAGGAAGGACATATTCAGAAAATCCAAAGATATGTACACATATGTACATTAGCTGACTTATACTTTTGTCTAGTCATACACTTGTATATATTCATCTATAAATATGTTGGAAAATGTCGGGCAAATAGAGCAGAAGAAGAATAGAGAATAGGAAGAGAGAAATCAGTTGTAGAGAGTGTCATTAGACACATGGAAAGTGAGTGAATTGTCTATCCTCACTTAGATGTAATTTTTCTGAAGAAATCGAGAAAACTTGCGCCCGATATTTTGCTGTCTGCTCCTTCTGTGTTTAATCTTTTGAGAAATCCTTCTGCACATATCTAAGTCCATAGCTAATCTATCTATGGCTAGAATTTGAGAGGTTAATTGCAATCAGGCTGAGAGAATTTTGTTTAGGAACATTCATATGTGAAAATGTTCTAAGAGTCGTCAGAACTGGCGCACATTTCATCTTCAAAGAAATGGTCATTGCTCAGTCCACAGTGTAAAGTTTTACACAAGTGAGGGCTCAAAATCTAAGTTGGAAGGTAAGCCATCTATGGCTAAAAGATCTTGATCAAACGGGATTTACTTTGGGAGAACTAGTGTTAAGAAGTTGCAGGTGTCAAAGTCGCCATTGCAGAGAAGCTGTTTCAGACATAGGTAAAGTGTTTCACACATTTCTCAGTGTGTATTCAATCATTTAGAGAAATTTAACTTGGTAAAAATGTGCAATCTCAAGGCGAAGTGTTGTGCAAAGTTTTGTCAAAAACTTTACAGAATTGATTAGTCAATGAGTGATTAATCTGCAGCAGACTTTTCTGAATAAGTTGAATTTTTCAGAATAATCAATTTTCTGATAAATTGGTGAATGATCTCTAAATTTGGTGGAGTCTAAGGTTAATCTTGATATAGAGGTGATCTAAATTCAAGATTAACTTGTTCTTTTGGAGATTAACACTCTCCATCATAGCTTGGGTCAAGGCTCTATATTCAGCTTCGATTAAAGATAAAGCAATCGTGGGTTTCTTCTTTGAACTCCACAATTGTTTCCTAGCATGATCACATAACCTATGGTGCTTCTTCTATCATCTTTGGAGCCAGCCCAATCAGCATCCACATATCCTTTGAGCTCTAATGATCCTCCATAAGCATAGAAAATTCCTTGATTTATTGTACCTTTGATGTACGTGAGTAATAGACTCATTTGAAGCATAGTTACCTTAAGCATTGTTCCTCGTTTGGTAGCATTCATTTGCCCAATGTCATAGCTTCCCCCAAATGAAGCATCCATTGCCTCTAGATCCTCTTCCTCTTCCTCTATTGTTCCTGCCTCTACCTCTTCCATTTGATGATGAGCCTTCATTTGAGTCTTCTTGGTTGTCACTTTGCTTGGTTTGGCTTTGCCTTCCCCTTCCTCTACCTCTTGATGATTTGCCTCTTCCTCTACCTGCATATAGCATTTGACCTTGGGCACCTTTGCCCTTGCTTCCACCTTGCACTATTTTTTCATTAACCATTAAAGTGTTCAATTGATCAAAATCAAGCATTTTTTCCTCGCATACAATGAGGGTATGAATTTCCTCCACTTGTCATCATCTTAAAGACCATTAAGTACAAATGCAACCATGTCATCATCATCAATTGAATTTCCTATGGCTACCAATGAATCTCTAATACCTTTGGCTTTGATTATGTAATCATATCTGGATTGGTTACCTCCTTTCTTCAAGTTGTTGAGCTCATTTTTTAGTTGGACCTTCTTTGCCTTTGTGTTTGTGGTGAACATCTTCTCCAAATATTCCCACATTTCCTTGGCGGTCTCCATGCTTTGAATGTGACCTATCATTGTGTTCTTACATGCTGAGATATCATGAATATAACCCTTATATTTCTTACCTCCCATTCTCCAATTTCTCTCCTTTCTTGGTCGGTAGGGTTAGTTGGATCCGCAGCAATCAACTTGACATCTCCTCCATTGATTATGCCTCCTAGGTCCTTGCTCATGATGAAGTTTGTCATCCTAAACTTCCAAGGTTGAAAGTTGTCTTTCAACTTCTAAATCTGGTTAGATAACTCTCCCATCTTCTTGAATCACCTAAAATTGAAATATGTTGTGGTATTACCTTCTTTGTTGAAAGTGAACTCCTTTTGTGTGATGAAGCACTTTCTCGATGAAGCTCCCCCTTGGTTCCAAGTTTGCAACCTCCTTCAAGATTTGAAAAGGCTTCAATGGTTGATTCCTTGGCTTGGCCTCCTTCTTTGTACGCTTCTTGATGTCCACAAGGAGCTCTCATACCACTGTTAGAAGATTTCTCCTCCAAATGCACAACAAGAAGCTTGGACCCTTCCCAAGACCTATCTACCCTCATACCAATACTCACTAAAACTGGTATATCTCCCAATTCCTGAATCCAATCCAAAAAAACATTTAGCCACAAAAGCTAGAGAGTAAGCGCTTTCCAATGAGCTATGGATCCCTTGATTTGGACAGCTATAGACCTCTCAACTCAGTCACATAAGACAACCCCCTTTTCCTAGCAAGTTTTGGGATAGCAGACAAAGAAATAGTTATATCTCACAGTACAAGAAGAGTTTTTCCAAAATTCTTTTTGGAATAGAATTCTTGCTTTATAAGCTCTTTAATAAGTACAAGAACTCTCAGAATGGAGCTTTGTACAAAGAGAAAATGAAGTCCTAATAGGCTGCTACAGAAATGAAGCACCCTTCGGAAAGGGTAGCAGAGATATAATTGAATATGAGCATTTATGAGAGCCTATGGCTCAATGGAACATGTATATGCAGCACTCTGACTTCCTAGCATCCACACACACCTTGAAAGAGCTTGGTTGGTCTTTATATAGCCATGATAGCCTTCTATCACTCTTCATATGTCCTCCATGTCTCTTCACATGCCCTCCTTGTCTCTCCACTTGCCTCGTGGCTTTGTCTCTTCATTGGAGTGGCTTTTGGTGGTCCAATGCCTCCTTTTGGATAAGGTTTCACTTTCAAATTTGTTCTTTGACTTTCCTAAGGTTCAAAATCCTTCGAATGGAGTTATTTTATGAAAAACAAAACTTGAGATTGCCTTAGAAGTGCATATCTTTTAACATTATTTATGGTGTTAACCAAGATAATCAACAATGGAAGGTGAGATTGGGATAAACAGTTGGATCATGCAATATGGGCGTTCCAGGTGGCACATAAAATGGCTATTGGAACCACTCCCTTTAATCTAATCTATGGGCTAAACACGATATTTCCAATTGATTTGTTAGTCCCTACTTTAAGAGTTGTTGAGAAATATGAGTGGACAGGACATGAATTATCAAGACAATTGGATCAAATAGAGAAGTTGCATGACACTAGGTTACGAGCAATAGAAGGCATCTATGCGATAAAAAGGAGACAAAAAGCCTATTATGATGTTCATATCAAGGATAAGGGACTTAGACACGGAGATCTAGTATCATTATACACACTTAAGCAACATGCAAAGAAATTGCAACAACAAGAATATGGACCACTACTGATAAAGAGAATATCTATAAGCGGAGCGATCAACCTAACAAACCTCGATGGAGACATCTTACTCAACTACATAAGTGGTTGTAGGGTCAAATGGTATATGGAATGATAAACTGAAGAAATGTTAGCAAGACTCTTAGGAGTGTGAAACCGGAAGAAAGAAGAGGAAAGGATACGAAAAGGACCTATCCCACGAAAAACTACCAAACTCATCTACCAAAAAAATCTAAGAAACTTCATCAAGCAACCATACTTAAACCTAGGTATTGGTAAAGATGATTGTTTATTAGTGGATTATTTGTTCAACACAGGAGCAGCCTGAAATAGTATACGAGCCTCATTAGCACAGAAACTAAAGGCACAATTTATTCCAACAAAGGTGCATATGATAGGAATTGGTGGTAGCATCATTCAATGCCTAGGAGAGATTTCAATGTCCTTACATTTAGGAACAATCCTATGGAAGAAAGACTTTTAGTTTACAAGGACTTTGACCTTTTGGAAGAATTGATCCTAGGACACGACTGGATTTTTGGATTTGAGGTCATTATCCACCTTGCCCAAGGATAAATATCGACAAAAAAAGACAATAGAGAGGTCTTTAGTCTATTGGACAAGAAACCACTAAAAAGTCTATGAGAGGAAAACCCTAGGATTACAAGTCTAGGTGACCTTGTTGAAGAAAGTCCATCAAATCCCTTGTCTACCGATACCTTTGTTCTCCATACACCTAGACCTTGTAATTAACTGCATGATCAGCCTATCCCTTCTATTCAAGAGATTAAGCCCGAGCGAACTAATAATGTCATTCAGCATAAAGGAACTTGTGAGGAGGTCACATAGCCTAGAGTCTCATGACCAACATGGAAACAACATCGACATGGCTACAAACAAGTATGGACTTGCAAGGATCAAATTCAACCACATCAATGCAACGAAATGTTGGGAAATCACAAGAAAACTATGAAATGAAGAAATGACAAAAATCAACCTTTATGGCAACATGAATCAAGGCTATTGCAAATATGGATACCTAAAAGATTAGTGGAAGCTCAATGATCATGCAGACAAATATGGATCCCAAAAGAGATAAAGGAAAAAGCAATGGAAGGAGTAAGGATTTTAGACAAAGCAGTACCCAGGAGGATCAATTACTTAGATACACTAACCAAAGGCAAAGAGCAATAGGGACCAATAAAGAAAAAGTTCCAATAGATAGACATGTGGAAGATTAAATCCCGAGGGGTGAAGACAACAACACAATTCAATGTGACAAAGCGGAATCAAGATACAAGATTAGAATGGATTCCGAGGTATGGGCAAGGAGATGCTAGACCAACAAAGGGAATCCGTTTTACACTCATGCTACACTAAATGCATCAAGCGTATGCAACATAAGGCCCCATTACAAGGCCATGCATGCAGCACATAGCTTTTTCAACGAGTATAGTGGTGCACATTTCCTTCCGAGGAATACGACTGAGTTTGTACTATATTAAGTGTATGAATTCTCACTAATACATGCTAACAATAACTTTAGCTATTGTTAACCTTTTTTTTTCTTTCAGTAATAAAAATAAGAATATGAAAAATACATGGCCAAGTATCATGCTCTACTCAAACTTTTGAGAGGGGACCGAGATCGCAATAGAGAATGACTCATAGTACATGAAAAAGGGAGTGTTATTTTTTTAGACTTGGGATTAATTGTCAATTCTATTTCAAGCACACATGGCCTCTAAAGATTCTGAAGCAACTCAGCAAGATGAGGTCTTGGAATTTCCCTTGGAAAATCCTGCCAAAGCTAGAGGACATTGGTTTCATAAAGACCAGCTAGCGAGAGATCATTTGTTTTAAATCAATATAAGAATTATGGACAAGGACCATCAATTTCTCGTAATGTCACAAGATTTCTGAGTGCTACATGAAATCACATCAACTAACGATATATTGACAAAAGCTAGAATTGGAGAGTACTTTACCCGGCTAATCTATAAACCTAACTTCAAAAGATGTACTCAAGTGATGAACACCCTACATCCTGCATTAGATATGCCAAGAGTTTTCAAAGCAAAGGTAATGAATTTATAGGGTGATTGGACAACAATCAAATTCACCCATGAATTAATCAAAAGAGCATTTGGTTGGACTAAGGATGGCTGGACAAACCTCAAAGAAGAATGCCATGAAGCAAAGAAGCAAACGTTTTAAGATATAAACAGAATTGATATCGAGGAAGTGGTATGACTAGTACATCAACATTTTTGTTTCTTGAACATGCATGGGTATATGGCAACTCAAAGAATTGTAATGCAACTACTCTTGCATGCGACAAAACATATTGAAAATCAAGTGAATTTTACACAATATGTCCAAGAAAGACTCTTTGAAGCCAAGAAATAGTGGGGTCATAAAAAGTTCTTCAATGGCAGTGTGCATTGACCATACTCATCTATCATGCATTAAACATCCAAGAACATCACTGAGAAATGCCCTCGACTGTTGAAATGGAAAAATATGTGAAGGCATCCTCTATCCAAAAGAAAAGAAAAAGTGCAATCATAATCGAAGAAGCTGGTACAAGTTCGAAGCCTTTAATGAGAGGAGCAAAGAGGTTGAGGGAGGAAACCATAGTGGAGGCAACTCTAGCTTCAAAAAAATTTGCATGTACTTCCAAAAACAATTTTGGTACAACCACCAATATCTATTACTGAAGTTGAACTATAGGAGGCATTACTACAAACTCACACATACAAAGAAGGCTAGGTGAACTTATTAGTCCAAGGTCACCATTATTGATAGACCAGTGAAGTATAGCCAAGTCGACAGGGCAAGCGACTAACCCAACTACATAGATACAAAGAATTGGGATTGAAAAATTCAAGCTCTTCATCATACCCCCAAGAAGACAATGAACAATCCACAAGTGATCGACCAAGTGGAAGTGGTTAGTCATGAAGGAGAAACGAATAAAGAAATAATCAATGAAACTCAATCAGAAGGTAGTCGCCTAGTAGAAGATATTTACACTATTCAAATGAATGAGACTACAAAATTACAATTCAAAGAAATTACTCTTGGAGGAGAAAAAGCAATAGTGCATCCCGAGGAAGAAGCACAAAATGAAGACTTTGACCACACCAAAGCATTCCGACCAATAAGATTAGTAGCAGAGTTGTCCCCCATGGATGTGATTCATGAAGAAACCAGTTCCATAAAAGATAAGAATACATAGGCTGAATTGCAAGTGCAACTTCAAATTTGATAGCCAATTAATGAAAGAGTACATATCAATAAGGGAAAAGATGTGTCAACCGACGAAGAACCAGTGATACCAAAAATGTGGCTAAATGTGGATGTGGCCCAGCTAACGCCCACGGTAAAACATATGATACAAATGGCCATGGACACTCAAAAACACTTAGTTGAAGGAGATAAAGAACATGAATAGGCACATGTTGAAAAGGATCACTTCAAATTTGAGTGAACAATTGTCTACATAGGTAATGTAGTCTCAACAGGCTCTGACAAAGAAGGAAGAAGACCTTAAGGAAGCTGTGGAGGAAGTCAACCAGATCAAAGAAGAAAATGTGCACTTAACAAATCAACTGAGGGAATCCAAACAAAAATATGAGACAAGAGAAGTCGAGAAAGCACGGTGTTAGTAAATCAAAGCAAAATTTTAGAAACAAAGATTAAGATATACATGGATGAGGCTCATGCACTGAGAAATAGAAATAAAGAATTAATGACTATAGTCTTACTCAATCAACCTATTGAAGTAGCTGAGGCTACAGGTGAAGACATGGTGGAGCTACGAGCACAACTATCCAAGTATGCTGAGCAGCTCAATCAGGAGCAAGAATTGTGATCTCAATGGGAATTAAAGTATACACAAGACACAAATGAGTTAAGGAATAAATGGAAAGAAGCAGAATCAAAGTACATAGAACAATGCAAAGAAGATGTCGATCAAATGGTTGTCATCTACGAAAGAAAAATAAAAAGTGATGAAGAGTTTAAAATGACAAAAGAACAATTAAACGACAAAGATGCAATCATTGCAAGCCTATAGGCTCAGCTAGCAAAACAAGCAAACATGGGGACACCAGTAGTTCCAAGCTCTCAAGCAGCTACTGTGGAGACTGAGGTATGCCCTCTTTCTCCCCCCATCATTCATTCACATAAACAAGATGATGAGCAACTATGCATTGATGATCATTCAATGCCATATACTGCAGCATTAAGCCAACAAGATTAGGCCCTATTGGTATCCAGACTCAGAGAACAACTCGAGGATGTAGTGGTGAAAGTGATGAAAGGATCAAAGATAGAAAACAAAGACTTAGAACAAATTATGAAACCATTCAATATATCATATAGGATTTTAAAAGAAGATGTTAGTATATGATCAATGTCTATCCCTCATGATTGTATGCACATTTTGTAAGGCCCGGGAGTTACCAGGGTCCCCAATTGTGGGGTCCGGGGCAGTGGTACGTAGCCCTAGCTAGGGGGTCCAAGGGGGCCAGCAGGCCCCGTGTGGGGGTCTGGGGGCAGCACCCCCGGCGTGACGGTAAAGGGAATATTCCATGAAATATTCCTTATCAGAGTCAGAAATCATTTATATTTGTTAGGTCAGCTCAATTGGTCTAAGCCGTGTATGGTAATTATGCGAGCGGTGGCCGCCCATGCTCCACCACCCATGTATAGCCCTCCATGGAAGGCCACCCATGATCCTATATATACATGACTTTTGCACTACCTAAGACATCGAATTGAGCCAGCATACCTCTACCTTGTATATCTTCCTATCTAGAGTTGTCTAGATCACAATTTAAGCTCTACCTTAAGAGCGCATGGGTGGACAACGTCATCATCTTTGTACTTGCTGTTAGTAGAAAATTGTTGAGATTCTCTTGTATCTGTTATCTTCTCTGCTATTGCTCCTGTGTTATATTGCATAACTATTACTTACATGGTATCAGAGTTGTAAGGTCTCAATAGCTTGAGAAGTATCACTATTTTAACCTAATAGCAGACTAGAATATCAGTAGATTATTCGAGTGATTACATAATGGCTTCATCGTTGAACACTAGTCTTGGTGCTTCAACTAATGTTAATGCTGCACCTATTCAAATTTTCCCACCTACATTCACTGAAGGGAAGTTGGATGGAACCAACTATACACTTTGGAAGTTCAAAATTTTTGCAATTTTGGACTCCTATGAATTACTTGACACTGTCATGGGACCAATGCGATTGGATCCAGAGCCTATACCAGTTGAAGATCCAGAAAATTCAAGATTGATTATTGAAGCAGATCCAGATTTTCTACGAGCTTGGAGGAGGCAGAATGCTGATGCATTATGTGCAATTATCACTAGTGTAAGTGATTATGTGCTTACTTTAGTTCAACATACTACTAAAGCACATGAGGCTTGGGGCATATTGGCTCATCAATATGCGACCAAGAGCCACACTAGAATACAGAATTTAGAAAATCAGTTGGCAAATGAAAAGCATTCTGATTCTGGAAAGGCTGAAGATTTTATCAAACGAATAAAACATCTTCAAGATCAATTGGTTGTAGTTGGTGTTGTTATAACACCATAAGAGCTGGCTCAAAGATGTGTACGTGTTCTTTCAGCAAAGTATGATGGATTAGTAATAGCCCTTAACACTCAGGTAAGACCAACTCCCCTAACATTTGAAGAGTTTTGTGCTATGCTTTTAGAAGAAGAGATGCAGCTGAAGAATTGCCAAAGTACAAGTGATGTTGCATTCTCAGCAAATGCAAAAGGTAAAGGCTCTTCTGATGGATCAAAGAAGAAGCCAAAGAAGAAAAAGTTCACAGGAAGTTGCTTCTATTGTGAAAAGAAAGGCCATGGTATCAAGGATTGCAGAAAGAAGCAAGCTGATGAACGGAATGTGACTATAAAATCATCGTGGAAGAACAAAGAGTCTGCAAAACAACACAGAGCTGGAACTATGGGTAGCTATTGAAGAGGTATGCTCATCTGCTCAAGCTCATGTTGATGAACCATGGATTTTAGATAGTGGAGCTTCTCGCCATATGACCAGTAAAAAGGATTGGTATAGTTCCCTGGTGCCTCTGTAGGAATCCATCAATGTAGTGGTGGGAAATGACTCCAAGTGTCCAGCCGAAGGAACTAGAACCATCTCTTTATCACTTCTCCAAGTGTTGAGAAAAAGTTATCCGATGTTCTCTACGTACCTACACTTAAAAGAAATTTGTTGTCAGTTTCTGCAATAACAAATCGTGGACTCGAAGTTCACTTCAATAAGAGTGGTGCAAAAATCATGGATTCATCAAGTAATGTAGTAGGTAAAGGCATAATATGTGATAACTTATATGAGTTAGGTGTCTTAACTGCTATAGAAGATAAAGATGTAAGCAAGTTATGGCATCAACAATTTGGGCATCTCGGATTTGCAGTTTTGAAGGAGATGCAAAGAACAGGGATGGTTGCTCATTTGCCTGCATTTTCAGAGTTGTAGGAACCTTGTGAAGCTTGTATGATGGGCAAGCAACAACGAAAGGCATTTCCAAGAGAGACCAACAATCGATCTCAAGCTCCTCTAGAGTTGGTACATGCTGATCTCTATGGTAAAATGTCTACACCTGCTTTAGGAGGATCTTTCTACTTTTTGCTGTTAGTCGATGATTACAGTAGAAAGATGTGGGTTTGTTTCATTGGAGAGAAGGCTGATGCTTTTGAAAAATTTAAAACGTGGCATAAGTATGTCGAAAATGAATCAGGAAGGAAACTGAAGAAATTCAGAATAGATAGAGGAGGTGAATTCTTGTCAACACAATTCAACAATTACTGTAAGGAGCATGGTGTGAAAAGGCAACTTACCATAGCTCATACACCTCAAAAAAATGGCATTGTTGAGCGTAGGAATAGGACAATAGTTGAAATGGCTCGTTGTGTGTTAAAGGCTCAAGACATGCCTGATTCATTCTGGGCAGAAGCAGTCAATACAGCAGTCTACATCCTCAATCGAAGCTACACAAAAGCACTGAAGGGGATGACTCCTCAAGAAGCATATTCTAGTAAAAAGCCTTCAGTTTTGCATTTTAGAGTTTTTGGTTGTTTCTGTTATGCACATATTCCTGATTCAACAAGATCAAAGTTGGATTCAAAAAGCAAAAAGTGTGTCTTCCTAGGATATAGTGAAGAGAATAAAGCATAAAGGTTATGGGATCCTGGGGCAAGGAAGATTTTTGTCAGTCGAGATGTGGTGTTTGATGAACGACCACACTAAGTAGAAGATAAAGGTAAGTCTACTATCTCATCAAATGGAGAAATATCTCATCTTGTGCCTATCAAAAAACAGGTTAAAGTTGAGGAGGAGGAAACATTTCATGGAGAAGTTTCCTCAATAAAAAGCCAACCAGTTGTAGCTGCACAGCATAAGCCACTACCGAAGTGGGCACAAAAGCTCTTTGATGATCACAATCCACATGTAGATGTACCAGAATCATCCTCAGAAGGATTATGAAGATCAAAGAGAATAGAGGAGCAAAGAAGAGCCTCATAACACATTGTTAACATGGCTCTAATGGCAGATAACATGGGCTCAGTAAAGGAACCTGCCACCATTGAAGAAGCCCTTGATGATCCAGGTTGGAGAGCGGCAACGTAGTCTGAGTATGATAGTATACTAAAAAATGATACATGGGATCTAGTCGAGTTGCTGCCAAAGAAGAAGGTAATAGGTACTAAATGGATTTGGAAAGCTAAGTATAAAGAAGATGGAAAATTAGAAAAGTATAAGGCAAGATTAGTTGTACATGGTTTTTTACAGATTGAAGGATTTGATGTTCAAGAAACTTTTGCACCAAGAGTACGCATGACAACTATTCGGAGGGTACTTGCAGTAGCTGCACAAAAGGTCTAGCCTATTTTCCAAATGGATGTCAAATCTGCATTTTTGAATGGTCACCTCAAGGAGGAGGTATATGTATCTCAACCACTAGGTTTTGAGGTGCCCAATTTAGAAAATAAAGTTTGCAAATCGAAGAAAGCTTTGTATGGACTTAAGCAAGCTCCACGGGCTTGGTACTAACGGATATATAATTTTTTCAAAAATATGGGTTTTGAAAGAAGTAATTCTGATGGTAACTTGTATGTAACGAAAAGGGATAGCAAGCTAGTTGTTATCATTGTGTATGTAGATGATTTGATCATTACAAGAGATCATCAGGAACTCATCAATCAAACTCGGATGAGCTTGGGAACTGAGTTTGAAATGACAGACTTAGGTCTACTCCATTTTTGTCTGGGAATTGAAGTATGGCAAACGAAGGATGGCATTTTATCTCACAACAAAAATATGCCAAAGAAATTCTCAAGGCATTTGGAATGATGGACTGCAAACCAACTAGCACACCTATGGAGGTAAATCATAAGCTATCTATGGATGATAACATGTCCGATGTAGATGCTAAGAAGTATAGAAAGCTCGTTGGAAGTCCTATTTTTCTGTGCAACACTAGACCAGACATTTGCTATGTTGTTGGAGTGTTAAGCAAGTTTTCCAACAAACCTAAGGAGAGTCACTAGAATGCTAGAATGCGAATTCTAAGGTACATTGCAGGAACCTTGGATTTTGGTACTCTTTATACCATAGATGATACACTTCAAGGATATTGTGATTCAGATTGGGCTGGAGATTGTGATTCTAGAAAATTAGTTTCAGGATATTGTTTCTCACCTGGTTTAGGAATATTTTCCTGGGTAAGTAGGAAACAACCAACTCTCATAGTCTCCTCCACTGAAGCAGAGTACAAAGCAGCCTGTTTTGCTTCTTGTGAGGCAATCTGGTTAAGGAGAATTCTTGTAGATCTAGGCTTTCCATCAAATATGGCGACTGTACTCAAATGTGATAATCAAAGTTGTATGGCTATTGCAAAGAACCCAATATTTCATGCTCGCACCAAACACATAGAAGTACAATACCATTACATTCGTGAGCTAATTGAAGATGAAATTGTGGAGCTAGAATATTGCCCAACAGAGGCGAATTGTGCTGACAGATTCACTAAAGCACTTGGAAGAGAGCAGCTCAGCAGGCATCTTCAACAGATAGGCATAGGACCGAAACCTACTTGATTTATCATCGGTAAACATTGAGGGGGGGTGTTAGTATATGATCAATGTCTACCCCTCATGATTGTATGCACATTTTGTAAGGCCCCCATTATGAGGAGAAGCCAAGTGTGCATTACCCAATTGATGGGAATCCCAACTTGCATGTTGGATGAAGGTCATATGGACCATGTAAGGTATTGTAAGGAAAGGGAGTTACCAAGGTCCCCAATTGTGGGGTCCAGGGCAACGGTGAGCAACCCTGGCGGGGGTCGCTGGCCCCCCTGGTGGAGGTCTGAGGGCAGCACCCCCGACACGACAATAAAGGGAATATTCTCTATCAGAGTCAGAAATCATTTATATTTATTAGGTCGGCTCAACCGGTCTAAGCCGTGTATGGTAATTATGCGGGCAGTGGCCGCCCATGCTCTACCGCCCATGTATAGCCGTCCACGGAAGGCCACCCATGATCCTATATATACATGACTTTTGCACTACCTGAGACATCGAATTGAGCCAGCATACCTCTACCTTGTATCTCCCTATCTAGAGTTGTCTAGATCACCATTTAAGCTCTACCTTGAGAGCGCACGGGTGGACAACACCATCATCTTTGTACTTGCTGTTAGTAGAAAATTGTTGAGATTCTCTTATATCTATTATCTTCTCTACTACTGCTCTTGTGTTATATTGCATAACTATTATCTTATAGAAGAAACATGTCAATATATCAAGAGGACAACCCAAAAGGATCCAGAACAACAATTGAACTTTAAAGTCAATACTTTTTCATATACACAAGAAGAATTCAAAAAAGCCAATCCGGTCTGGAGACACAAATTTTTGGAAAAGAATCCTACATTGCGGATGCACTCGCAAGAGGCACCATATTTACTACAAGTAAACCCCTCATTTTTCCCCGTACCATGATCAAGACCATGGATGCAATTTAGGGAAGAACAACATCATGGCAAGATAAATAGTCAATGGCTCAATTTTCCATTATTATTGAGCCCACAACACAACTATTTACCAACAGAAGATTACACTGTGTGGACTATCGAATTTTGGCTATCGAGATATGCCTCATTTCTAGACATTGCAATAAAAATGACAAATGAAGTGCTTAACCTGCTTCTTACCATTTTGAAGGTTTTCAAACACATAGAATACATATTTTTTACTTTCAGCATTAATCAGGGGACATATGTTGTAATTTTTTATCTCTTTGTCATGCTTATCCGACTCATCTTGATGGAAATTTATTCTAGATTAATGTTTTTGCCAAGTGCATACATGCAAACATTCAATGAAGCATTTTTCATAGGATTTTTTTCAGTAGATTCAGAAAATTTTTTGAAGATGTCTACTGTATTAAATGTGAGATTACTAGCATATGAATTAAGTTTTTTTGCCAACCACTGACAAGCACCGAACAATAGGATAAAATTAGCTCAATGGAAGGAACTCATGACATGTGAAGCAAATCTTCTTAATCAGACAGAGCGCACTGTCTTTTGGACATATTCACATTGCCTACAAAAGCCTCTCGGGGATGATAGCATTCAGGAGGAAGGACGTGTGGAGGGAGAACCTAGCAAGAGAAGAAGAAGAAGGAAACCCAAACACAAACAAATACAATAAAGAATTTCAATGACTGTCCAAAGCCCAGTAGGGGCACGCATCAGCCTGCAAGACGAAGGAAAGAGGACCCCAAAAGTGAAAACAAAGAAGTTAAACAAGGTCCTTCCCACACCCATAAGGTCCTTCCAACAATGAGAAGAACTCTAGTGAAAGGTGACTAAAAGAATGACAGTCTAGTCACTCAGTGCATGCGATGAAAAGAAATATATAGTCTAAATAAATGCTAGAGAAACCCGCAAAAGCCTATCAAGGGACGAAAGAGACAAAGAGAGGGAGAGTGTTGCAGAAGAAAAGAAGTGAAGAAAAGTGGACCCAAATTTTTCATATTTTTAAGCCTACTTTCTTTCAAAATCCTTTATAAAACTTCAAAGAGCCATGTAAATATTGTAGAGGAGTCCTCTAGAAGCATGATTCCTGAACAATGTAACAATAGCCTTGTACAATAGTAGGGATTTAGTTTTTTTTTTTTAATAAAAGTGCGAGTCTCTTGTGTGAAAGGACCATTTTTAGGGCACATGTATATAAGTCACTTGGTGACTCTTTGTAGATACTTTTTGCCATTGTGAGTAATCAAGTTGAAATTTCAAATTTGCATCTCCTCTCCTATATATTGTCTTCTCTACAAGCTTGTATGTGTGTTTGATGCTTGAAATGTGTGTCTAAAGGTGTTGCCTACCTCTTCCCCCTCTGTTTTTGTCATTCTAGTGCATGTGTGAAGCTTGATCAGTATTTTGTTCATAACTTGCATATGAGCTTGTAGTATGCTAGTTAGATTGGGCTAAGAATGAAATTTTCAAATGCATCAGATCGAGCACTTCAAAATGAACCTCCTATTGACCATATTCGAATATCAGATCTAAGAGAAAAGGTCGAATTTGTGCTAACTACTATCGTAAGTATTGTGATGTGCATTTTTAAGAAAATAGGTGACTTGAGAAGTTCTTCCACCTAGTTTGCATACATGATAGGCACACTTCATTCTCCATCAAGAAAGCACATGTCATCATACACTTGATACATCTACATCCATTGATTGACAAATTAAAGTGTGTGTGTCAATCCACCACTATATGCACTTGTTGGTAATTCGGATATAGTCTTAGTTATCAAAAGTCCCTAAGACATCTTGGCTTAGGTACAGAGGTTTTAATGGATACACCCATGCATGCCTGGAAAAATCATCAATAAAAGTCACAAAGTAAAGATAGTTTGTAAAAGAAGGTGTCTGTATAGGACCACAGACATCATTGTGAACAAGCTACAATTTCTAAGTACCTCTAATTGAACCATCTTTTGGGAAGGAGGAACACTGCATTTTGCCCAAAACAAAGCCTTCATAGACATGTTTACCAGGTGCCTTAAGTTTGGGTTGAGAGGATACCATTTCAGATTTTTATAGATGTAACCAACTAGCGAAATTCAGATGACCAAAACATGCATGCCAAAGCTCTACATCTGACATAGCCTAAGAATCTTGAACTACACATGCTAAATCATTCACATATTTTGCATAATCTATGAGCTTATATAGCCCACAACATAATATGCCAGAAGCAATAATAATGTCGTCATTTGAGAGATCATGAATTGTACATCTGTCATCAACAAATTTAACAACCAAGCTAATCTTGGATAATGCTGAAACTAATATTGAATTTTTCTTAATCCCTGATACAAATAAAGCATTTGACAATATAAAAGAACTACCATCAGAAGTAGTCAGAATGATCTTACCAACTCCCATAACAAGATAAGAGGAGTTGTTGGCACATGTCACAGTATTCCCTGTAGGGGCAAGCACAACCGAAGTGAAGAAATTTCATTGCAAGGTAATATGTTTTGTTGCCCCACTATCAAAGTACCAAACATCTAATTCTACTACAGATATGTACCGTTCATGAGAAGATGGGTCATAACTGCAAATAGTGGTAAATGCCCATTTTTCATTTTGCAAAAAAAATTAGCAGACTCTGTTTTGAGTGTTGAGGCCTCTGCAACAACCATTCTAGCCTCTTTCTTATTTGCCTCTTTTGTAGCCAATTTTGGACAACTCTTTATGAAATGATCATTTCCTTTACAATATTTGCAAAACAATTTCTGCTTTTCTTTTCTCTTCTTGTTACTGTTAGTGTCCATGTGGAAGGTCAAGGCCACCGAACACTTCTTTGTATATATCCTTTAATAAAACATATAGTAGTCCGGTCAACCACAGACTATAATTTCAACTGCATTTATAACACCTAAGAAGTCTGTGTTCATGCTCCCTGCGTACTACGTTTTCTACGTATTATGTAGCGTCTATGCAGAGTTGCGTGTGTAATGCCTGGAGCTTGGTTTTCTACTCTGAAGATATCATCATGGAGCTCTCAAGAAAGAGAGCACATTGTGGTGCATCATCATCGAAGTACTTCACTGGTATTAGAGTTTTTCGATGCAAAAGCTTTGTTCCTTTTGTGCGAGAGAAGCGAGCACCTGCCCACCCACCCAAGGCTTTGTCCAAGGATCAACTAAGGTGACAACCAAGGCATAGACCTTGGCATACCTTGACATCCTTGGCACTGTTGGTTGCGTGCGAGGGAGGACCTCAATGATCAAGCAAGACAGAGGTTCCAGATACTTCTTGGGAGGTCAACCATGTTGGTATATTTAGGTTTTCTTCCCTCTTTAGGAGGTTTTCTTCCCTCGGCTTGAATATACGCCTATAGCCCTAACAGGTCACTTATATTTGTATATTATAGTAGTAATACATTCAGCATTATGTATTGTGCTCCAAGCTTTTGCATTTTCCTTGTGTTGTTCATGTGCTTCTCTAGACCTCGAACTCCAACAATTGGTATCAGAATAGGTCACCACTATTAGGAAGTGCAAGAATGCTCGGTTGATGGATCAAGCCAACCGCCAAATCCAACACCCAGCTTGGGGCAAGCTCATGTGATTTGGAGATTCAAAGGGATTATTAGTCATGCATTGCAAAACAATTTATCATCCTTATGTGCTTTAGAAACAAATGATGTTCACATTTTTGTTCAAAGACTTTTCCATCCATATTGAAAACCACATACTTGTTTGTGAAAAAATGATAACATCCCAATTTGAACATAAAGAATTCAAATAGTTTGTGTGCTAATATTTATGAATTCTTCTTGTATTCTTTGTGTATATCATGATATCTAAATATGATGGCTTAGAAGAGCGTAATAGAACTTTATATCTTATCTTATTGAACCGACGCTTCTTTTATCTAAGAAACTTACTACATGAATTGGAAACCCTTCAACGCATATTTCAACGATAATTACACATTTTGATTATTAATATGTAATGAACCGAAGACAAACTATCTAAACGGCATTTCGTTTACTTTTGTTCAATGCACACGCGCAATAACTTCCTGTGTAAAGAGCATACTTCAAATGTTTAAACTTAGTTAATAGAGAGATGAATTTCGACTTTAGGAGATACTATGTTTATATTCGGAATTTGATCTTGAAAACATTGCTATTGATATCTAAGTTTGCTCAACACTGCTATTGATATCTGCTATTGATATCTATTTTTACTATGCTATTGATATCTAAGTTTGCTGAACACTGCTGCTGTGCATCTCATGAAGAAGCACAATTAGTAAATTTCTCTGTATCCAAAGCAGTACTTCAACATCCGTTCCCAAAATCAATAACATAATCATAGACTATACATGGATAAATATAACATCAACTACAAATACACACTGGCGTTATTAAAGAACAGGTGCTTGTAAATAAGAATCTGCATTCGATCAGAGTTTTACAATTTGATTTAGATTTCCTCATAGTTTTAAAACTTCAGATTTGTAGTTACTGGAATATCTTCATTGTCAACACATTATCTTCAAAGTACCATCGCTTCACTGTGTGTGTTCCTTCTATGTTTCGGAGATTAAATCTTAATGAAACGTTAAACAACATACCATTTTGTTCTTTGGATCTTCATCAGCCATCCAGCAAGCATAGGATCAAACACAACAAGGTAGTAGATCGTGCAATCATCATATTTCTTCACCTACAGCAGAGCTTCTTCCATTATATTATATTTCCACGATGTGATCTAGCACAATGATTTCCACGCTCAGAACAAAGAGAGTTGTCTCAGATGAACCGCGCAATCATAGTGCAATCAAAAATCATAGTGCAATCAAAAATCATAGTGCAATCAGAAATTATTGATGATGACGATGATGAAGATAATGATGATGATTGATGATGAAGATGATGATGATATTAAAGATGATGAAGATGAAAGAACATATGCATTGCATTGTTGTGTGTGTTAAAGATCTATACAAGTTTAAGAGAATTAAGTAGGGATCAAGATAGTAAATATTTATTATGGTTTTGTATGAAGCATGAAAGACTAAGAATGATATGAATAGAATCAATTAGCAGACTAGAGGCTTTTAATAGTGAAAACTTAGGAATATGATGGCATACTTAAATTGAGTGCATGTATATGCTGATAGATTTGAACGCTTAGTGAGTGGGATTCTTTGGGTCCTACTATTTATTTCTTACAAGATTCTACCTCCATATAGATCATGATTCAGTAAAAACCTTAATACTCAAGCCAACAGTATATGTATGCACATGTGTTGTTAGTGCACTATGATGGGCTAGTAGATATGTGGAACAACCTTGGTTGGGTGATCAAGGCCATAAGTTGATGCTAGTTTTATCGTAGACCTGACCTATATGTTGTCATGTGCCTATATGGGTTGGTAGGCAGATGGACTCACTTTGACCAGGTGGTCAGAGCCATGAGCTGACGTCAATTTCATATAGGGCTAATGTTGTGCATCCTGTGCTATGTTGGGTCGGCAGACAGGTGGGGTAACTTGGCCGCACCCAATTTTGGCATAGGGAGACTTGTGAAAATAAACATAAAAAGAAAAAGTGTTGAGCTAAGATGAAGAGTAAAAGAAAAGAAAAGAAAAAGAACAAGAAATGAAAAAAGTAAAGAAAAGAAAAAGATATGATGGAGAGTTGGACGGTATAAGATAAATAGGGGAAACAGGGCATAATTCTACAAACTAAATTAGTAGAGCTTAGTATATGCTTGTACTTAGGATAAATTGCTGGATCTGAATGAGTTGAACGAAGAGAAGATCTACGAAGCCTACGGTTTATTCATATGATTACTTGTCTAATTGCGGAAGCGAAAACATAGTAAGATATGTGTAAAGCTTGCATCTGCTTTATTTTCTAAAATTTGTACTAATCTTTATAAATTTGTGTGGAATGTAGGAGATCACGTTTGAAATTTTGAAAAGAGAAACATAAAGATTAAAAAGTTTTTTCAAAAGAATCTTGATACACTTCTATTGGATTTTGCAGGTAGGCCCATTGAAACGATGTGCAGGTTTAGTGGGGGTGGATGTCGAGATGAAATCCCTTAGGGAGTGTACATCAAGATTTTTTTTCAAATTTATTTCAATCTTTTTCTGGCTATGAAGTGGTGTTTGGACTGTAGATTGATAAAAAGAGTCATAAATTGTTTAAATGCTTGATTAATTGGATTGATGAAAACATTTCATTTCTACATTAGAACTGCATATTTATCACTAACCCCTTAGAAAAATGTTCCAAATCCTTGAAAAACCTAACCTTAACCCCTTGAAACCTAACCTAAACCCTAGAAAACCCTTGGATTTTGAAGCCAAAGTGTAAATAAACCCATTAATTGATTTGCTTGACCTTAATCATGTTGATATATTTAGGTAGTGATGTGTGTGAACACACTAGGACCACCGGGGCACTTTTTTCCCTCTTTAGGAGGTTTTTTTCCCCTGGCTTGTATATACGTCTATTGCCCTAATGGGCTACTTATCTTTGTACATTCTCTAGTAATACATTCAGTATTGTGTGTTTGTGCTCCAAGCTTCTTCTTCTTCCTTGTGCTGTTCGCGTGCCTCGGCAGACGTCTATCTCCAACAATTGGTATCAGAGCAGGTCGTCGCTTCTTCTAGGGCGCCATCGACACTCCTTTGTTTGCAGTCTCAGAATCGCACGAATTTTGGTGAGCATACTCAACGTGTTTCCGAGATCAAAACGGCTTCGCTTTGTGGTGCCAAAATCGCGATCTGAGCTCATTTCGGCCTCCGAACACACTATCGCATTGCTTGTGCAGGCTATTTCGTCTTTTTGTGCCAGAGGTATATACCAATTTCTGTTCACCAGTTTAAGCGTCTCAAAGTCTGCTACAGGTCTAGCAGAACTCACCTGGGCAGTTCCGTTCAACTTTTTAAGATACAGTCAATTTTCTGCATCAAGGTATTTTAGTCACTGGCCATGGCTGAAAGCAATGATGTATTCCGTATGTTGGTTGTTGAGGATAAGTTGGATGGTACCAACTACCCATTATGGGCTTATATGATGCGACATGTACTGGTTGCAAAAGGACTGTGGAACATTGTGCAGGGTGTTGAAAGACGTCCTGTTACACCTGTAACAACAGGTACTACAAATACAGGTGCTGGAGTTGATGAAGATGGTATCGAAGATGATATTCCGCAGATTCCTGTTCGTGCTGTTGTTTCTGCTGCACCTACTGCAGAGCAGATTCGTTGGGATGGCAGAGATGCCCAGGCACATGCATTGATAGCTTTGTCTGTCAAACGTGCCATTATTCCTCACATACGCTCTTGCAGAACAGCTAGGGATGCTTGGGATACACTTACCACTTTGTACCAGGCTAGGAATGAGGCTCGTGTTGCTTACCTCCGAAAATAGTTGGAGAGTGAGCACATGAATGAAGGTGATTCTATGGACAGTTTTCTCACAAAGATCAAAGACTTGAAGGAACAATTGATTTCTGCTGATGAGGTTATACCAGATAGCTCACTTGTGCAGACCGTTCTGAATGGTCTTCCTGATTCATATCAGAGTTTTGCCTCTACTCTTCGGTTGATTATGAAAGGCAATCCAAATGCCTTGTCATTTGAGGAGTTAGTCTCTGTTCTGTTGCAGGAAGATCAGTCCAGGAAAAACAGGTCCATTATGCGTGTTGCAGATCAAGCTTTCCTGGCTAGTCAGAAGGGCAAAGGAAAATGGGGCTCTTCTACTAGTAAGCAAAAATCTGCAAATGCTGCACAATCAAAGAACCAGGATAAAGATGAGAAGAAATCAGAAAAGCAGAAATTGTTCTGCAAGTACTGTAAAGGAAATGATCATATCATAAAGAACTGTCCAAAACTGGCGGCTAAAGAGGCAAAGAAGAAAGAGGCTGGAATGGTTGTTGCAGAGGCCTCTACACCAAAAACAGAGTCTGCAAATCTTGTGCAGGAAGAAGAATGGGCGTTTACTATTGTCTGCAGTTTTGACCCATCTTCTCATGATCAGTGCATGTCTGCAGTAGACTCAGATGTTTGGTACTTTGACAGTGGGGCGACCAAACATATTACCTCGCAGCGCAGTTTCTTCTCTTCACTCGAGCCTGCCCCTACAGGGAATACTGTTACATGTGCCAACAACTCCTCTTATCCTGTTATGGGAGTTGGTAAGATCATTTTGACTACTGCTGATGGTAGTTCTATAACTTTGTCAGATGCTTTATTTGTGCCAGGGATCAAAAAGAACCTGTTATCAGTTTCTGCATTAGCCAAGATTGGCTGGGTTGTGAAATTTGTTGATGACAGGTGTACAGTTCATGATCTCTCAAATGGCGATGTGATTATTGGTTCTGGCATTCTATGTCGTGGGCTGTATAAGCTCATAGACTATGAAAGATCTGTGAATGATTCAGCATGTCAAGTTCATGATTCTCAGGCTATGTCAGATGCAAAGCTTTGGCATGCACGCTTTGGTCATCTGAATTTTGCTAGTTTGCTACACCTGCACAAATCAGAAATGGTGTCCTCTTTGCCCAAACTTGAGGCACCTAGAAAACATGTTTGTGAGGGCTGTATTATGGGCAAAATGCAGCGTTCATCCTTTCCAAAAGATGGTTCAGTTCGGGCTACGTAGAAATTGCAGCTTGTACATAGTGATGTCTGTGGTCCTATGCAGACACCCTCTTTTGGAAATTACCTTTACTTCGTGACCTTCATTGATGATTTTTCCAGGCATGCATGGGTATATCCACTCAAAGCAAAGTCCGAAGTGTTCATGTGTTTCAAACAGTTTTTGGTTTTGGCTGAAAATCTGTCAGCATGTAAAATGGGCACCCTCCGTTCTGATCGAGGGGGGGAATATATGTCTTCGGATTTTAATGCATTTCTTGTTGAACATGGGATAAAACACCAGTGTACAGTGCCGTATACACCTCAACAGAATGGAGTTGCTGAACGAAAGCACAGGTCACTCATGGAGATGGCGAGGTGCATGGTCAAAAGTCAGGCTTTACCACATAGTTTCTGGCTTGAGGTTGTCATGTGTGTAGCATATGTACTGAGCAGGTGTCCCACTAAAGCGCTACAGTCTATCACTCCATATGAGGCTTGGCATGACCGCAAGCCATCTGTTGCTCATCTGCGTGTTTTTGGTTGTTTGGCATATGCATTAGTGCCTGAACAACATCGCAGAAAATTGGATGATAAGGCAGTAAAATGTATTTTTGTTGGGTACAGTTCTGAAAGTAAAGGCTATCGTCTGTATCATCCATAGACTAAACGCATTCTGGTTAGCCGTGATGTTGTCTTTGTGGAAGATGCTATTCAGCCATTGCTTTCATGTACTAAGGAGACATCTGTTAGCTCCAAAGACATGTATGATACGTTGATGCCTCTTTTTACAGGTGGACAGTCTAGTGCTGGTCCTAATGAGGCAACTTCTCAGCCTTTGCAGGTTTCATATGATGATGCAGATCATTCCATTTCTGATGCAGATTTACATGATGCACTTGTTGATGAGAGAGCTGATATTGAGCAGGCAAAAACTATGCCAAAATGGCTGGTGCAGACTTTGCGTGACAACAAATTAGATGCACCTTTCTCATATCGTACTCGTTCAGGGTCACATAGTGCCTCCTTTGCATCAGATTGCTATGCTATGGCTGCGTCTAGTCTCTGTGATGAGAATGAGCCTGTTTCTTTTGATGAAGCACAGAATTCAGAAAATTGGATGGTTGCTATGCAATCTAAATATGATGCTATAATGAAGAATGGTACTTGGTCTTTATGTGACTTGCCTCCTGGCAAGAAGGCCATTGGCACTAAGTGGGTATACAAGCTGAAGCGTAAACCGGATGGTACAGTTGACATGTATAAGGCTAGGCTTGTTGCAAAGGGTTATGCACAGGAAAGAGGCATTGATTTTGATGAGACCTTTGCACCTACATGTTGTATGACTACTGTTCGGAGCATCTGTGCACTTGCAGCCCATCATGGTTGGAATGTACACCAGTTGGACATTAAAACTGCATTTCTGAATGGTGATTTGCATGAAGAAGTGTATGTTTTTCAGCCCCGTGGCTTTGTGCAGAAAGGGCATGAAAACCAGGTTTGTAGGTTAAAGAAGGCATTATATGGTTTAAAGCAAGCACCACGTGCTTGGTGTGAGAAGATACATGCCTATCTGGGTGCACATGGTTTTGAGAACAGTACAACTGAAAGCACCTTATATGTTAAGCATGCTAATGATGTGCTTCTGATCATTGTTGTCTATGTTGATGACATGCTGCTCACTGGTCCTATTGAGACACATATTGCTGATTTTAAGGCTGATTTGCATGCCTCATTTGAGATGTCTGATTTGGGGCATTTGCATCACTATTTGGGCATTCAGTTTATGCAAGTTGATGGTGGAATGGCTTTGTGTCAAACGAAATATATTGACACATTATTGCAGCGTTTTGGCCTTGAAGACTGTAAGCCTATTGCCACTCCTATGGAGACAGGTTTACGATTGAGTCTTCATGATGCTGGAGATGCATTTGATGCTGTTCTCTATCAGCAGGCTGTTGGATGCTTGATTTACTTATGCATTACTCGGCCAGACATTCAGTTTGCTATCTCACAGATGAGCAGGTTTATGCATTGCCCAGGAGTCATGCATTGGAAGGCGGTTAAGCGCATCTTTCGCTACTTGAGTGGTACTCGGCTACTTGGGTTGTTTTATCCCAAGGGGGGATCACTACCGCCAGATTTGCATGCTTTTTTTGACTCAGATTGGGCTGGTTGCTATGACACTCGTGTGTCCACCAGTGGTTTTTGCTTCATGCTTGGTAGCTCATGTATATCTTGGTTGAGCAAGAAGAAGCCTACTGTGGCCACTTCTAGTTGTGAGGCTGAGTATAGGGCAGCTTTCACAACGACTCTTGAGTGTGTGTGGCTCAGATGCCTTATGGCTTATTTGGGTGTTGGTCAGTCTTCTGCCACCACCATCTTCACTGACAGTCGGAGCGCATTGGCAGTTGCGAGAAACCCTGTGTTCCATGCTCGCACTAAGCACATTGAGGTGCATTATCACTATGTCAGGGAGAGGTTCTCTGCTGGGGAGATCAGCTTGGCATATGTGCCCACGCAGGAGAACATTGCGGACCTTTTCACGAAGGCTCTGCCTAGGGAGAAGTTTGAAGCTTTCCGCAAAGCTTTGGGCTTACTTCCTTTTGTGGAGTGATTTCCACATAGCTTGGCACTTCCTCATACATGAGTGCCAGCTCCTTGTTCACCGCATCACTCCCAGGGGGGATTTGTTGATATATTTAGGTAGTGATGTGTGTGAACACACTAGGACCGCCGGGGCACTTTTTTCCCTCTTTAGGAGGTTTTTTTCCCCCGGCTTGTATATACGTCTATTGCCCTAATGGGCTACTTATCTTTGTACATTCTCTAGTAATACATTCAGTATTGTGTGTTTGTGCTCCAAGCTTCTTCTTCTTCCTTTTTTTGTTCGTGTGCCTCCGCAGACGTCTATCTCCAACAAATCATAGTCAAATCCTAATTTTTCCCAATTAGAAACCCTAGGTTTGTAGCTCTTAGGTTTAACATTTACCCTAAGGCTAACCCCTTAGTTTAATTAAATTTGTACATAGGTGTGAGACCAAATAAAAACCTTAGTTGAAAATAAAAAGAAAAGAAAAAGAAATAAAAATAGAAAAAGAAAAATTAGAAAAATAAAAAGAGAAGAACCAAAATAAGTACAAAAGATTTGATTTCCAAAAATAGAAAAAGAACATGGAAGAAGATTCTAGAATAGAAGGATCAGAACGAGGTTCTCTAAGAATAGAAGGATCAAAAGGGAGGTTAGAAGATTCTTGAGATTCTAGAGAGAAGTCCTAAGGGAACCTATAAATAGATGTGCAATGCCCATTTGGTCTTCTCCATGGATTTTCTCCGTGTATTTCTGCTTTCTCTGGTTATCTCATGATTTGAAGAGTACCATTAGAAGTAAAACAAAGAAGTGAAGAGTTCCCCATGGATTTTCTCTAGATTCTCATGATTTGAAGAGTACCATTTGAAGTAAAGTAAAGATGTTAAGAGTTCCTCGTGGATTTTCTCAAGATATTATATGAAGTGAAGAAGAAGTTTTTGAAGATCGAAGTGAAGGGCTCCGTGGATTCTCTCGAGATGTACACATGATTTGAAGAAAAGTGAAGAGAAGATTTTCCAATTGATGTTTGAGATTCCCATGATTTGCATAGAAGATTAAAGTTGGAAGTGAAGAGAAGTTCTTGCCGCGAAGACTCAAAGTGAAGCAAGGTTCTTGCCGCCAAGACCGAAGAGAAGTTTGTGGGCATCTTTTCACACTATAGGTGAGAAGACTATTTTGTATTGAGGGATCCTCACTATAGCAAAATATTTTGTATTATTCAGAGTCATTTGGTCATACCCATTTGTATATTGATCACGGTTACTGAGCATAGTCATTTATTTGGCACACTAAGTCTGGTGATTCTATTTTTAGAGCATTGTATGTCCCTTTCCGGTTCACGACACATACGCATATGTCCTATATCTAGGATCCCATGTGGTCGAGGCCTTTTCCCCTTCCTCTTCCAAGGTGCAAGCCTACAACGATGAGAACACCATACTAGGGTGAGGCACCCAACTTGTCGATGCCGCTCGTCGGATGAGGGACCACTCACACCGGGGCTTGATCCAACCCTGCATCGCTCCTTTTCTTGACCTCCTTCCTTCCCAACAATGCTCTACACATGTCTCACATCCACGTGATAGATATGTTCCATGTTTGGATTTTGTTATCTTAGCACATGCTAGTGAGCCTTCCTGCTACAAAGAGGCTATGCAAACAATGGATCATGTCAAGTGGGAGCGTGCCATGAAGAGAGTTGGATTCTATTCACAAAAATGGTACTTTGGATTTAGTACCTTTGCCAAAGGGCTGGAAAGCTTTACCATGTAAATAGGTATATAAGTTGAAATTCACATCAGATAGTGCTTCTCCAACGTATAAAGCACGTCTTGTTGCAAAGGGTTTTAAGCAACAACATGGTGTTGATTTTGAGGAAATCTTCTCTCCACTGGTCAAGATGACTACCCTATGCATGTTTTTTGGATTCCTTGCAATGGAGGACTTAGAGCTAGTACAAATGGATGTGAAAACCACTTTCTTGCATGAAGATCTTACAGATGAAATCTATATGAAACAAACAGAGGGTTATGTAGTTCCTGGCAAAGAAAGTCTAGTTTGTAAGCTCAATAAGAGCTTATATGGACTTAAACAGTCCAATCGACAATGGTACCAAAAGTTTGATGCTTTTATGAAGTCTCAAGGCTATTCTCAAAGCAATGAGGATCATTGTCTCTACACAAAAAGATGTTCAGACGGCAGTTTGATATGCTTAATACTTTATGTCGATGATATTTTGATTGTTGGGAAGTCTTCCAATGACCACTCAATTCTCAAGAAGAAGTTGAGTCATACATTTGTTATGAAGGATTTGGGGGATGCCAAACATATTCTTGGCATGCACATTACTCGTGACAGGAGTAAAAGACGCATATACTAGTCTCAAAGTGAGTACATATCCAAAGTACTTCACAGGCTCAATATGCAAGGTGGAAAGGCATTGAGTACACCTTTACCCACATATGTGAAATCAAGCAAGGATGATTGCCCCAAATCATATGAGGAAAAGGAATTCTTGACCGAAATTCCTTATTAGTCTCTTGTTGTTAGTCTCATGTATCCTATAGTAGCTACAAGATAGACATTGCATTTGTAGTGGGAATTGTGACCAGATATATGTCTAATCCTGGCAACAAGCAATCAAGATGATTTTGGGATATCTGAGTGGGATGAAGGACAAGTGTATATGCTTAGGTAGAGGGAAAGCATCCATTATTGGTTACACATATTCTCACTATGCTATTTGTGTAGAAAGTCCTAAGTGTACATCAGGGTACATTTTTCATTTTGATGGAGGTGCTATCTCTTCAAGATCTCGTCCTGAAGAATGTGTAGATGTTTCCACCACAGAAGTAGAGTATGTTGCAGCAAGTGAGGCATGTAAGGAAGCATTGTGGCTTTCTCGTCTTGCTTGTGATATGGGTCTACCTTAGCATGTACCTTGTTTGATCAGTGATAGTTAGAGTGCCATTGCTTTGGCTAAGAATCTAGTCTGTAATGCAAAGACCAAGCACATTGAGGTGAGGTATCACTTCATTAGAGATTGCTTAGCCACTAAGCTCATTATTCTTGAGAAGGTTCATACTTGAGATAATGTTGCAGATGCTTTGATTAAAGCTCTACCACAAGATAGATTTTGATAATTTTGTCTCTTGATGGAGGTTACTTCATTCATGATCTTACATAGTTACTTGTATACTGTGTAACATGCCCATCAGGTGGGAGGTATAGTTTGTATAGTTACACTCACATATTTTTTATCACTCTTTATTTTTCTCCCATGGTTACTTTGGCCATATTGGCCTTTAGTGGGAGATTGTTACCATTAGTGTCCATATGAAAGGCCAAATGGCCATTAGATACTTCTTTGTATATGTTCTTTAATAAAACATATAGTGGTCTGGTCAGCCATAGACTATGAGTTTGACCACATTTGTAACACTTAAGAAGTTTGTGTTCATGTCCCTGCATACTATATTTTTTGCATATTGTGCAGCCTCTGTGCGAAGTTTTGTGTGTGATGCCTGGAGCTCAGTTTTACATCACGGTATTTTAGTCAGTGGCCATGGCTGAAAGTAGTGATGTACTTCGTATGTCGATTGTTGAGGATAAGTTGGATGGTACGAATTACCCATTGTGGGCTTATATGATGCCTCATGTATTGGTCACAAAAGGACTATGGAACATTGTGCAGGGTGTTGAAAAACGTCCTATTACACCTGCAAATACAAGTATTGAAGCTGATGCAGATGGTGTCGAAGATGGTGATATTCTGTAGATTTATTTTCGTGTTGCGGTTCCTATTGCACCTACTATAGAGCAAATTCGTTGGATGGCAGAGATGCTCAGGCACAGCCTTGTCTGACAAACATGCCATTATTTCTCACCTTTGCTCTTGCAGAATAGCTAAGGATGCTAGGGATACACTTACCACATTGTACTAGGCTAGGAATGAGGCTCCTTTTGCTTATCTCTGAAAACAATTGGAGAGTGAGCATATGAATGAAGGTGATTCTATGGACAATTTTCTAACGAAGATCAAAGATTTGAAGGAATAGTTAATTTTTGCTGATGGAGTCTTGCCTGATAGTTTACTTGGAAAGACTATTCTGAATGGTCTTCCTGATTCATATCAGAGTTTTGCTTCTACTCTTCATTTGATGATGAAAGGCAGTCCAAATGCCTTATCATTTGATGATTTAGTCTTTGTTCTATTGCAGGAATATCATTCTAGGCAGAACAGGTCCATTATGCGTGTTGCAAATCAAGCTTTCCTGACTAGTCAGAAGGGCAAAGGTAAATGGAGCTCTTCTACTAGTAAGCAGAAATTTGCAAATTCTGCACAATCAAAGAAGGATCACAAAGATGACAAGAAAACACAAATGCAAAAATTGTTTTGCAAATACTATAAAGCAAATGATCATGTCATAAAGAATTGTCCAAAACTGGCTGGAATGGTTGTTGCGGAGGCCTCTACGTAGAAAACAGAGTCTACTAATCTAGTGTAGAATGAAGAATGCGCATTAAATGCTGCTTGCAATTTTGACTCATCTTCTCCTGAACAGTGTATATCTGCAGTAGACTCAGATGTTTGGTACTTTGATAGTGGGGCAACCAAACATAGTACCTCGTAGCGTAGTTTCTTCACTTCACTCGAGTCTGCCCCTACAGGAATACTATCAGATGCGCTAACAACTCCTCTTATCTTGTCATGGGAGTTGTTAAGATCATTATGACTATTACTGAATATGGTAGTTCTTTTACATTCTCAGATGATTTATTTGTGCTAGGGATCAAGAAGAATTTGTTATTAGTTTTAGCTTTAGTCAAAGATCATATTGGTTTTGAAACTCGTTGATGACAGATGTACAGTTCGTGATCTATCGAATGGCAATGTAATTATTGCTTCAGGCAGTTTATGTTGTGGGTTGTACAAGCTCATAGACTATGAAAACTTTTTGAATGATTTAGCATGTGTAGTACATGATTCTCAGGCTATGTCAGATGCAAATCTTTGGCATGCACGCTTTGGTCATCTAAATTTAACTAATTTGCTATGCCTACAGAAATTTAAAATGGTGTCCTCTCTACCCAAACCTGAGGCACCTGGTAAACATGCTTGTGAAGGCTATATTTTCAGCAAGATGCAGTGTTCCTCATTTCCAAAAGATGGTTCAATTTGAGCTATTCAAAAATTGCAGCTTGTTCACAGTGATGTCTTAGTCCTATGGAGACATCCTCTTTTGGAAACTATCTTTACTTTGTGACTTTCATTGATGATTTTTCTAGGCACGCATAGGTATATCCATTGAAATCAAAGTATGAAGTATTTATGTGCTTCAAACAGTTTTTGGTTTTGGCTGAAAATCTCTCAGCACGTACAATGGGCACCAAGGTTCGGATCGAGGGGGAGAATATATGTCTTTTGACTTTAATGCATTTTTGGCTGAATGTGGGATAAAACATCAGTGTATAGTGTCGTATACACCTCAAAAAAATCAAGTTGCTCAATGGAAGAACAGGTCACTCATGGAGATGGTGAGGTGTATGGTTAAGAGTCAGGCTTTACCACATAGTTTCTGGCTTGAGGCTATCATGTGTGCAACATATGTACTTAACATGTGTCCAACTAAAGCACTATTGTCTATCACTCCATATGAGGCTTGGCATGGCCGCAAGCCATCTGTTGCTCATCTACGTGTTTTTGGTTGTCTAGCATATGCATTAATGCACGAACAACATCACAAGAAATTGGATGATACAACAGTGAAATGTATTTTTGTTCGGTACAGTTCTGAAAGCAAAGGTATTGTCTATATCATCCATAGACAAAATGCATTGTGGTGGTTAGCCTTGATGTTGTTTTTGTGGAAGATGATATTCAACCATTACTTTCATGCACTAAGGAGACATTTGTTAGCTCCAAAGATATGTATGATACTTTGTTGTCGCTTTTTGTAGGTGGACAATCTAGTGCTGGTCCTAATTAGGCAACTTCTCAGCCTTTACATGTTTCATGTGATGATGCAGATCATTCCATTTCTTATGCACATTGACATGATGCACTTTTTGATGAGAGCATTGATATTGGGGAGGATAAAACTATGCCAAAATGGATGGTGCAAACTTTGTATTAGATGCACCTCTATCATATCGTACTAATTTAGGCTCTCATGATGCCTCTTTTGCATCAGATTGCTATGCTATGGCTGCCTCTAGTCTCTATGAAGAGAATGAGCCTGTTTCTTTTGATGAAGTACAAAATTCAAAAAATTGGATGGCTGCTATGCAATCTTAATATGATGCTATAATGGGGAATGGTACCTAGTCTTTATGTGACCTGCCTCTTGACAAGAAGGCCATTGCCACTAAGTGGGTATACAAGTTGAAGCATAAGCCTAATGGAATAGTTGATAGGTATAAGGCTAGGCTTGTTGCAAAGGGTTATGCACAGGAAAGAGGCATTGATTTTGATGAGACCTTTGCACCTACATGCCAAATGACTACAGTTCATAGCATCTATGCACTTGCACCTCATCATGGTTGGAATGTACATCAGTTGGACATTAAAACTGCATTTCTAAATGGTCAATTGCATGAAGAAGTGTATGTTTTTGAGCCCCGTGGCTTTGTGCAGAAAGGGCATGAAAACCAAGTGTGCAGGTTTAAGAAGGTGTTATATGGTTTAAAGCAAGCACACATGCTTGCTATGAAAAGATACATGCCTATCACATTACACATGGTTTTGGGAACAATCCAACTGAAAGTACCTTATACGTTAATCATGCTAATGATATGTTTCTGATCATTGTTGTGTATGTTGATGACATGCTGCTCACTAGACCTCATGAGAAGCATATTGTTGATTTTAAGGCTGATTTGCATGCCTCATTTGAGATGTCAGATTTGGGGCATTTGCATCATTACTTGGGCATTCAATTTATGCAAGTTGATGGCAAAATAGCTTTGTGTCAAACAAAATATATTGACACATTATTGCAGCATTTTGGCCTTGAAGACTGCAAACCTATTGCCACTCCTATGGAGAAAGGTTTAGAATTGAGTCTTCATGATGTTGGAGATGCATTTGATGTTGTTCTCTATCAATAGGTTGTTGGATGCTTGATTTACTTATGCATTACTCGGCCAAATATTCAGTTTGTTGTCTTACATATGAGCAAGTTTATGCATTGCCTAGGTGTCAAGCATTGGCAGACAGTGGGGATTTGTTGATATATTTAGGTAGTGATGTGTGTGAACACACTAAGACTGTTGGGGCACTTTTTTCCCTCTTTAGGAGGTTTTTTTCTCCCGGCTTGTATATACGCCTATAGCTCTAACATGTTACTTATATTTGTACATTCTAGTGGTAATACATTTTGTATTGTGTGTTGTGCTCCAAACTTCTTCTTCTTCCTTGTGATGTTCGCGTGCTTCTGCAGACCTCCAACTCCAACACAAATCAGCCAATACAAACAATTAGCCAACATAAGCAAACCAAACTAGCCCAAATCTTGTTGAAAATCAAAATCTTGCTTCTACTCACTAGCCTATTCTCCTCACCCTATGGGTCTTGCTCACGACCGAGAAATTAAAAAAATATCAAGCAAGGTCAAGGAAGAATCATAAGCTCCTCTTCATTAGTAAGTGTTTGGAGTCTGCAAGGGCCACTTAATTTGCCACAAAATTATTAAGCTTATTAACATTTTCTCCAATAGGTTTTTGAAACATCATAAAAAATGTTCACTTGGTAATGTAGCATAAAAATTTGGTCAAATTGTAAAAATAGAGCTTTCAAAATCTTTTTCAAATATGGTGACTTTTTGAAAGTTACACGAGTCATTAAAAGCTTGTGAGCCCTTTTTTAAGTCACTTTCCAAAACTTTTTCTACAATTTTTTCGAGATTATCTTTAGATGTCTAACCTCTTGGGAAGTTCTTTCTAGTTCTCTTTTTCTTGGGAAACCTACCTATGATTTTTTCTCTCTTTCACTTGTCAAGGCTCGTATTTTCTTCTCCCTTCACTTTTGAGAGCTCTCTCTTACCCATTCTCCTATATAACTAAATGTTTTTATTTCAAGATTTCATCTCTTTGGCATGCAATCAAGATTAGCTTGTCTCTTAAGCAAGAGTGCTTGTCTCTTTAAGAGAGATTGTAGATATATGATATGTTCCATTTTTCTTTTATAAGGTAGAACATAGATTAGCAGATCTTCTTTGAGTTTCTTTTTTTTTACTCTTCATTTGTCTCACATGCAAGTTCTAAGATTTTTCTTACTTTGTGTTGTAGATTGGTAGAAGTGAAGGTGTCAATCGCACTTGTAAGTTGAGGAGGATATATTCATCACAACAAAGAAATTCAAGCTCTAGGATTTATTCTTTCAATAGAGCATGCTTTCAAGAGGATGGAAGTTGGACATCCAGGTTTAGGTAGAGTTAGAAGCAACATCTACATAGAGCTTCATTATGATGCATGAAAATAGGGAATCTTATGAAAGGTAAGAATTAACTTGATGAAATACTTTGTTTTTTAAATTTTGGATACATTTTTCATCTACAATTATATGGAGGTTGTTAGAGTTTTTTTGGAAAGCATTAGATGCTAATTGATGTGTTGTAGTCAGATAAGCAAGTTCATGCATTGACCAGGTTTCAAGCATTGGTCGACGGTTAAGCACATATTTTTCTACTTGAGTGATATGTGGCTACTTGGATTGTTTTATCCCAAGGGGGATAATTAATATGAGATTCACATGTTTTTTCTAACTCAAACTTGGCTAGTTCCTATGACATCACACACACACACACACACATATATATATATATATATGTATATATATATATATATATATATATATATATATATATATATATATATATGTATATATATATATATATATATATATATATATATATATATATATATATATATATATATATATATATATATATATATATATATATATATGTGTGTGTGTGTGTGTATGTATGTATGTGTGTGTGTATGTGTGTATGTATGTATGTATGTATGTATGTATGTATGCATGTATGTATGTATATAAATGCACACTCTCATGTCCATCAACATTTTTTGCTTCATGCTTGATAGCTCATGCATATCTTGGTTGAGCAGAAAGTATCCTACTATGGCCACTTTCTAGTTGTGAGACTGAGGATTTCACAACAATTTTTGAGTGCGTTTGGCTCAAATATCTTTTGGTTGATTGGGCATTGATCAATCTTCGACCACCACCATCTTTACTTATAGTTAGAGTGCACTTATAGTTGAGAGGAAACCTATGTTTCATTCTTGCACAAAGCACTTTGAGGTGCAATATCATTATGTTAGGGAGAGACTCTTTGTTCGAGAGATCAGTTTGGCTTATGTGCCCACATAGGATATTGTTGCAAACCTTTTCACAAATGCTCTGGCTAGGGAGAAGTTTGAAGCTTTTTGCAAAGCTTTGGGATTACTTCCTTTTGTGGATTGATTTTTTTCGACATAGCTTGTCAGTTCCTTATACATGAGTGTGAGCTCCTTGTTCACTGCATCTCTCCTAGGCAAGATTTGTTGATATATTTAGATAGTGATGTGTGTGAAAACAATTGGGATTGTTACGTCACTTTTTTTCCCTCGTTAGGGGTTTTCCCCCTGCTTGTATATGCGCCAATAACCCTAATGGGTCACTTATATTTGTACATTGACTTGGTAATACATTTTGTATTGTGTTGTGATCCAATCTCCTTCTTCTTCCTTGTGTTTTTTGTGTGTTTTCTCATACCTCAAGCTCCAACATCTATGCAATTCACTATTTTTTCTTTATGGAAAACTTGCATGGGTAACTTGCAATAATTTGTTTTCTTAATTTATCAATTAGGCTTTCGATTAGTCTAGTGACTACACTACTAACTAGGGCTCCATCTATGTTATTGGCTCAACTTTTGGCTATGATATTGGCCAAAAGTTGATTGTTTATAGATGAATTTCCTCTAGAACTTTCAGTACCCAATCATTGGACTATTTTTACCTTTCATAGATAGACTACTACTATCATTGTAGAGCTTGCATTATTTGCATATTGATCTGTAAAACCAATAGGATCTAATATTACGAAAGAAAATATAACAAAATAAAGCACACTAGAATCTAGTTAGAAGAATTCTAGGGAGGAATTGCAAGAACCACATGCCATTAAAAGACCATTTTCTTAGTCTCAAAAGGCAATCCAATACCAATAAAGTTCATGCCCTACCTAACAAATATGTTAGGATCGCAGAGATAATTATGTAAACCATCTATAGTTTAATATTGAGATCTTATGACCTCATATCTAGGAACCTACCAATGTACCACTCTATCACATAGCTTCTCGCCATAATGTGGGCCTCACAAAATAGCATGTTATGGAACAATGGTGTGCTTGACAAGGGTGAAGGATCAAGAATATCTAACACTCTAACCTTCTTCTTCCTCTTCTTTGTGTTATTTACATGTGTTCCTACTTGCTTAAACTCTAGGAACTATATTCTTGTAGTTGATCCTCTTCTTGGCTTGCAAGTAGTTTATACATTGTTATTATTTTGCGTTCAAAACTTGCATTACATGAATTAGAAAAAAATCTTCAGTTTTCTATAGAATCTTGAAGAGAAATCCTATCATGTAGATTCCACATTCCCTCTACGAGAAATATTTTAATGAAGTGAGCTTGATGTTAGTTATGGGATGTTTTGTCTACCCAATATGATGCTATCGCTACTCATCGTTCTTTGGTTTTTTGGATCTCTTATATCTAGATAATCATTGTTATTGATACATTCCACCATGGATAGTGGGATCACTTGAGTCCATTCAATCCATCATTATATCTTGTATCCCTACATGGATTATAATCCTACATAGTCTCTAGTCTGGGTTAGCATATTCTATGGTCCCTTAATATGCACCACATGAGTGCCAAGAAGGAGATAAGATAGAAGAAATAAATCTCTTTCAAACACACAAAGTGACATATAAGAAAAAGGGAGCACACAAAGACAGAGGCAAAAAAACTTCTTTTCTTCAATTAAAAATGAGAGTGAACAAGAATCACCTAAGACACCGTAACAAGATAGTCCATCATGTAAGCAAGAGCACATTTACAAAATAATAAGAGACTTGAAAAACTATGTATGCAATCGCTTTTGGTAGATAATATGTGTTATTGAAACCCAATAGAAATATATATTGATAGGATTGCATATTCAACACATGGTAGAGATAAAATAAGTAAAATGATAGAATATCATGTGTTGAGCTTGATAGCTCAATAAGAAGGGTGAAAATGTAGCATCTTAATTGCAAAACATGCTCATAAATCTCAACCAAAAAGAATACAAAATAACATTACATGAGGATCCAACGGTAAGACATGGCAACGTATGCATGATATTATACAAATAAATATAAAAAATATTCATCAAGGTAAGCCAATGAAGTCACTATGCGTCTTCTTCTAGCATGTGAAACAGAGGTTCGATGCTAATATTTTCTTTTAAACATATGTATGCATATATGGAAAAGAGAGATATGGGATATGAAAAAGAAATGGGTTCTTTGTTAAAAGAAGAGATTAAAGTGATTAAAGTAGGAGTTAGAAATGGTATGTACTTAAGGTTTAATGGAAACCTTCTCTCTTCTTGCCCTACTCTTCTCTTCGATGATCCTCACCTTTCAAAAGGGAAAATATGATCATCACTAGTTGAATCCCCTTCCATGAGATTTGATTGGGGCTCATGCTATCGTAGGTTGAGTCGTAGTTAAAATGGATAGCCATGGAGGGATTTAGTCAGTTCCTTCTTCCACCACATCACTCAAATTCAAATCAATTGAATTCAACCTAAGTTGTATATAGATGCCCATCATTAATAAAAGACTCAAGAGAAAATAAATTTTCTCTATTTCTACAATTTAATATCCTAAACGAAGGATAGGGTACAAGGTATATGAATTCCTGGTCATAAGGTTCTTTGCTTGAGTTTGATCCCTTCAAAGGATATATATATATATATATATATATATATATATATATATATATATATATATATATATATATATATATATATATATATATATATATATATATATATATATATATATATATATATGTATGTATGTGTGTGTGTGTGCTAATTTTGAAGAAAGCTATGTGGTACTATCCCTAGAGTGGCTCTAGAAGTATAAAAGTGTTTGGGCATTCTCATTTCTTTATCCTCCAAAGTTCCAAGACAAATATGAAATTATGCCCACCACTCACGAGATGGACATGTCTTTTCTTGAAGATTTGTAGCCTCTCCTAGTATCTTTTCTACAAAACCGCTTCCAATATCAACAACTTCTGTTTAGAATCTATGTTGATATATATTTTTTCTAGATTGTTGGTAAGAAAGAAAAAGTAAGAATCACTTGAATTATTTGAGCTCTAATATCCTATTTGTAATCCTTTTATGCATAAGCCTTTCCAAAGAGACAATTTGTCTTCATGCTACAAACAACAAACTGCTTATTTAAATTACTGACTATCTTTAGGCCGATAAAGAATGTAGAGAGGGGACCCTACTTTGGAAGAAAAATGGAGAAGTATGAAAATCACCCACATATTGTGCTCTTTTTTTCTGTCTTACATGGACGTCCTCATCTGCCTGTGTGAATGGGAAGGTGACGAAACAACATCCTCTTCACCTGCTTCCTCGGCTTGATTAGAAATGGATGACCCCGAGCTTCTACCTCGAAGTCCTCTCTGTTAGGAAGATAAGAGACTCAAACTTTCAAAAGGAGTTAGTTTGTAAATGGGAACGTGACGAGACAACGGCCTCTTCACCTGCTTCCTCGGCTTAATAAAAAATGGATGACCAAGTCTCGACCTCGAGGTCCTCTATGTTTGGACGATAAGAGACTCAAACTGTCGAAAGGAGTAGTTTATAAGCTTTTGTAAAGAAAGAGGCGAATGAAGCGTTGAAGAGGACGAAGAATGTCGTCCACACATTGGAAGCTTTGTTTTACTCTATTGGAAGCTTTGTTTTACTCTATTGGAAGCTTGAATGCAAAATGTGCACAAGAGCAAGCTACTGGAGGAGAATGAGTGACATCATTAAACAGTCTTTTGTAAGTTTGCAAGCTTTTGTGAAGAAAGAGGCGAATCAAGAGAAAGCTAATGGAGGAGAATGAGTGCATCACTAAACACTCTTTTGTAAGCTTGCAAGCTTTTGTGAAGAAAGAGGCGAATCAAGGGATGGAGAGGTCGATGAACGGCGAGAACCGGAGGAGAATGAGTGGCATCACCATGCAAGCTTCCAGAATCATGAGATGAAAGCCGACACAGGCGCAGTACCAGACAATGGAAAGAAAATGTGAATGGGCGGAAAGCTAAGCGCAGTGCTCCATCTTTTCGTATGCGCATAGGGAGAGGGAAAGCTCAACTAACTACAGACACCATGTCGGAGCTCCCAAGTCGGGCCCTCAGAGAAAACGCCATCGTCATTTGGTTGATGTACGAGAGGGAGTTTGTTACGTCACTGTAGATGGGCTTCTTCGAAGGAGGTGGGTCGTGACTCGTGACTCGAAGCTGGAGCCTGATGCAGAATGGCGCCTTACAAACTGCACATGCCAAAAGGAAGGAGTTGAGATTGATTGGAATTTGGGTCCCGTAGAACGCATTGAAAACTCGTATTCGGGCCCATGGCGAGAGACCCAAAGTCAGCTATAGCACTAGGGCGCTACCAGCTTTTATCTGCAACACGCGTAGTAGTAAAGCAAGCATGCGCTGGAAGTGAGGTGATGGTGTCGTCTACAGAGATGAATTATGGTGTGCGAGAAAGCGCTCATACATTCGTTATACGGGCTATACCCCATCTGCTTCGCTGGAGTCTGGAGTCGCTGGAGCAAGACGAAGAAAATTTGTGGTCCTTTCACCTGTCTGTTCAGAGAAATGAAGGAAGACGAAAATGACTCTATCTGGTTCTCGTCGACGGCATTAGGGGGTGGAGTCTTGGAACCTCCAAACTGCAAAGTAGCTATGGAACAAGGGGTTCAAACAGTGGAAACAACTCTGGAAATAAGAGACCAGACAGTGGATTAGGTTCGAAGACTTGGACCCGAGACTTAGAGTTACCCTATAGGAATGGACTCTTCTTCAAGGAAGATGTTTAGCACGGGACCGCCCAACTACCCGCCTTCTCTGCGGTCAGGATCTTCCTTGCCTGGAGGGCCTCAAATGGAGCAATGGAAAGAAACTATCAAGAATCCCCAACTTTAAAGAGAACTTAGATGTTCATCACACTCTTAACAAGAGATGGTGCCTTTCTTGGACCAAACTTCGATGGGAACTAAAATTCATGCCTATTTGGCACCCCATGATTGAGATCAAAAAGTCCATTCTCATGTGGCAGATCTTGCATAAAGGTATCTGGTCCAATGCAAGGGCTAACAAAATCTATGGTGTGCCACCATGGTGCAAGCGTTGCCATCGATACATTGAAGATTTAGCTCATCTGTTCTTCAATTGCCCCAAGTCCCATGTAATCTGGCATCATGTGACCCGGGTATTGAGACTCACAAACCAAATCAATTGGCAACAGGTGTTGTTGGGTGAGGCGGTCGGCTGTTCATCGAGGCTGTGGAATGCCATCAGGGGTGAGACTCTTTGGAAGATTTGGAGGGAGCGATGTGCTGTCAATTTTGGCCAAACTCCTAAGGAATGGTTGATCGAGAAATCCTTGTTTCTTCTAGGTAAAAGAATCTCCCGAGTTAAGAGATCTCCATCGTTTAGACATCACTATATTTATCTCCTAGAAACAACAAGTTGAAACCCAAATGGATCCCACATGAGGGTGATGCTAGATTTATCCGCCTCATTTGTAATGCCCTCTAGCTTGCCATACTCCTCCCCTGCATTGTGGGATTTGGGGGGTCCCATGGGCACTAGTCCCATTCACTTGTAACTTTTCTTCTTTATTTTAATTAAAGTCCGGGAGAATAGGCTAAGGCCGAAATTCCTTTTATTAAAAGAAAAAACTTTGATGCCTTACCTTGGGCATCACCAAAATTTGAGGGATGTTTTGGAAATGAAAGTTGGCATAGTACAAGCCCGCGTAATCAAGTGGTTTGATGCTTTGAGTCTTAAGGAGGAAGTCTGAGGGTCCCAGGTCGTTAAGGCAGCTGGTTGGGCCTCTTGCCTCTTGAGGCGGGGGTGAGGGTTCAATCCCTGCCGGCCACATGTAAGGGACATGTATAACCTGGAATGATGAAGCATATGGCTGATGTGCCATCGTTTGAGTAGCCCTGCGGTAGTTGTGACCGCCGTTCAATCCAGTCTTGTAAACCCCTGTTCTTGTGGGATAAGGGGGGTCCCATGGGTACTATGCCCTTCCTTGTACAGTTACAATTTCAAAGTTAAAGTCCGGGGGAGTAGGCCTCGATCGAACCTCCATTTTAAGGAGGAAGTCTGAGTTCAAGTCTTGGCTGGACATGTATTTATGAGTTTCTCACAGCTAGGTGCCTCTACCTTGCGAGATTGGATGTGCAAGTATGTTTTCAATTCATTGTACTCTCAAAAGAGAAGTGGGCATTCTTAAAAATCATGCACAATCATGTTTCCATTGTATGGATAGAATACTATCTTGATTTTCACAAGATGGTTGACTAAGCATGCTTCGATTGTAGGTAATCATTTTTTACCATTTATGTTGTAGTTCAATTTGCAACTATGAGGAAGTTCAATTTGCAACTTTTAATGGTATTTTGATGTGAAAAATGTGCTTAGACGACACTTTGGGTGTTCTTGGATTCCATAAAAATGATTGTTTAACAAAGACCCTCGGGTGTTCTTGGATTCCATAAAAATGGAGATTGTTTAACAAAGACGCTCGCTTCACACACCTAGTCACCCATTCTCATCATATCATGCATAGCAAAGTCTATAGCTTGATTATAAATCATATCAATATTTTATATGACATTGGCTTCATTTTTTAGCAAATAAGAAGCACTAAAATCGATGTGTGCCATGGATTATGATATTATTTAACAAATAATTGACAAATAAAAACAATCCTCTCTAGAATTAATAATTTTCAATCTTAACAATTTACAAATTTGATATCTAATCAATTCTTGGACAATGTGCATATCAGTGGCAACTGAAGAGCATGGGAACTAGGCAACCTTCGAAGTTCTTGAGTCATTGCACAATAATTACATAAAATATGCACTGTTATATGTTATATGGAGAATTGCAACTCACTAGTTAATATTCTTGAATTAAACATTGGTAGAAACCATGGATGTATTTGAAAACATCCACCTAACATCATAAGAGCATGGAGAGAAACACTCTGTAATATGTATGGAAAACATTCACTCTATAATATGTATGGTTGGAATGGCAATTATGCAAGTTTTTATCGAACTTACTAACCTATAGATGTGGATGAGGAGAGTGGTAGAAACTTGGACAATGAGACTGCCAAGTGCTACGACAATGATTTCTCAATATTCTCACTCGATGTGTGAAGAGGCAAGTTCAACTTTGAATTAGTTTTTGTGTTAAACTAGATTTTGCAATACAAATTATTCACTAGGAACCTACTCTAGAAAATTAGAAAATAATTTCCCTAGGATTTATTTTTTGCAAGAAATCACTGCTAAGGACCCAAGGCATATATGTAAAGAATGACTAGTATATATATATATATATATATATATATATATATATATATATATATATATATATATATATATATATATATAGCCGAGGATGCCCAAACCTAAAAAATAGGCATCTAATTTCGATGCTCAAACCCCCCCTTTCGATGCCCATTTTAAGGACCCGAGGATCGTCTCTCTCTCTCTCTCTCTCTCTATATATATATATATATATATATATATATATATATATATATATATATATATATATATATATATATCATTGATGGCGTTCTCTACATCTGTATATTGTTTTGGTCCAAAGAGTCTCTCACTTTTCCAAAATCCAGAAAGTAATTCAGGGTTTACAAATTATTTTTTGCTTCACAAAGTTTCCCGATTTTCTTACTTAGTGTGAGTTCATGGATTCACAGAGCTTGCATTTTGATGATCTATCATATCCTTCAATTTTGAAGGTTATGTGAACATAGTACCTATATTTTATATTTTTAGTGTAATTTTTGAAGGCCTATTAAAATTTATGACCTTATTTTATGGTCTAAAATGGTAAAAAGAGGCAATATGGCCATCAAAAAATCAACTATGGCCATCACATAAAAAGCGAAGAGTTTATAGTATCATTTTATGTGGCAATTTTTCATTGGTAGATGCAAACAATGATATGTTCAAGGTCTATAAAATTGTGGGGTGACTTCTCCCTCTCAAAACAAAGGCTAGCAGGGTGGAACTTATCAAATCAATGGTAGGGATGATTGTACTTTGAAATCAAATGGATACAATAATTTTTAATTTCACTTCACTTGCACGTTGCTTCATGCTGTATGAATTGGAAGGGCGGAGGAATTAATCTCAATTAAAAAGAGAGCTTTGAAATGTTGACACAATGTGAAACCACCCTTAGAAACAGCATCTCTATTTAAAGGTTAAAGTTGAGTGTGGTGATGTGAGTCTTGAGCTTGATGCATGTAAAACTTTAAGTTCAGATTTGGAATTCTACTCTTCATCATTTGTAGCAATTGTGCTTGTCGACACCTGTAAGTGAGATTGATTCTACATTGTTTGCATGATATGTTACACATTGATTCATTATCTGGAACTCTTTGAATGGAATACACACATCTTGGAGTTGCAAGATGTTTGGCTATTGGTATTTGTTGCTTCCCCGTGATACTTTTTGGATGCCCAATCCAAAGAGACAAATTCCAATAGTGCCGCATGATGTTGCTACGTAACCTTCTCTATCTCTCCTCTATTTAATTGTTTTGTTTTCCTCCTTTAAGTACACACATAGACACACATGCACATACACAATGCATACACATATACATATACTTAAACATACATATACACACATATAATATACATGCATACATATGTACACGTACATATATTGATTTATAATCAATTTTGTTTTATATGTATAGGTATTATGGATCATAGTAGAGAGAGAAAGGTGAAACTCACTCTCATAAAAAGTCTTATGAAAGCAAGAGTTCCGCCTGATACCTTAGGGATCATCATGCATGAGTACTTAGAGATGCATGATGATGAGCTGGATTATACGATCTAGATGCTTACCCAACGATCAAAGGAGGGCTCTTCTGCGGCTCCACATGCAAGAAGAGATCTATATGCTCATAGGTATTTTTTTTCACAAAAAATTTTAATGATATTATAACACATATTTTTATTTATTTTTATCTATCTATTTTCAGGACACCTATACCACCTCTAGATCATGAGAGCAGAGCACAGGTGCCTATGAGGACATGCATAGGCACCTTAGGGCTGGAGTGCGATATAGAGCCAGAGGGGAATATAGTGTATATAGGGAATGGATTGGAGTTCAAGAGAAGGATGGGAGCATTATGCGATTACCTGTGCCTTGTCCGCTTGCAGTGGAAGTAAGTATAAGTTTTACATATAAATTGAAATAAATATCTTATGTTTTATTTACATGATTTTTTTTATTTTTGTAGTGAGCATGATGAGAGGGATAAAAAATACGTACTTAGTTCACTTGAGATAGAGTTTGGGGCTGGATGGTCACATAAATGGTGTCTTTAAGAGATGCGAACACTTATGGCTCATCATCGTGATAATGCACGGTATGCATTGCTTTTATTTGTTATATTTATATGTGTAACTATATATATACACACACAATATACACATATATATACACATATATACACACACATACACATATATACAAATATACACATACACACACATATACATCCATAAACACACATACATGCACATTTACACATACATGCACATTTACACATACACACACATACATGCACATTTACACACACACATACACATGCATGCAGTTACACACATATAATGAATACACACATAGACACATACACATACTCACATACACATACACATACACATACATAATCATATGTACACACACATAAAATCACATAATCATATTTACATACATATAGACACATACACATGCATACACACACACAACACATGCATACACACATATAGATACACATGCATATGCACATATACACACACACACACACACACACACACATATATATATATATATATATATATATATATATATATATATATATATATATATATATATATATATATATATATATATATATATATATATATATATATATATATATATATATGAATTAGGATATGAATTATATATATGAGTTAGGATATGTATGTATGTATGTATGTATGTATGTATGTATGTATATATATATATATATATATATATATATATATATATATATATATATATATATATATATATATATATATATATATATATATATATATATATATATTTATATTTATATATATACATATCCTAATTCAAAAACCCTAATTTGGAAACACTAATTTTCATATTAGGTTTTTACAAACCCTAATTCAACCTTTTAGCCATATGATTGAAGTATATGTACAAATTGCATCTATTCCTCGGACCACCTACTAGAGAGATGTCTCTCCTGCCAACCTTATGCCTCTATATATAGCTACTTGAATCAACGAGGATCATAATCTATATAAAGATACATACACATCATGTAGATACACATACATAAATATAAAATGGAATAGATACATTATGCATCACATATGCATGCCCATATGCACACATGTATACATATACATGCATACATATTTACATGTACACATTATTCATATACATGTACACATCACATATACATGCCTACATGCACACATATATACTTATACATACATACACAATTATAAACACATTTGCATATATTACACAAATGCATATGCATATATACATGTGTGCATACTAACACATGTATACATATATCACACACATGCACACACATGCATATACATGAAACATATATATGTGCATACTAACACATGTATACATATAATACACATGAATACACACACTTATGCATACATACACGACAAAAGTTTTCTCCTCGAAGATAAAGCTATATATAAAGTTTTAGGCATACCCCCGAGCTTCATGTTTTAACTTAACATAACATGATTTCATCTCTCTAGTAGGATCCATCGATATTCTAATTGAATAAAGAAGAATCTATTATCTGATATCCATTCAAATGATTCAAGTTATTGATCGATAACTAGAGTAGGATTTACTATCTAATCTACTCATATGCTTTCATTATTGCCATCATTTTGGTAAGACATCAATATAGTCTCATCTTCATTATCCTTATTGATCTCATTTATTTCTTCTATTGTTAAATCTGTGTTCTCATGGATGACATCATCTATTGATGAACTAATATCGATTTCTGGTAATTCCTCTTCATCCTCAGTAGAATCAGCATGTAGAGTATTATACTCTTCATCAAAAAGATTAATATCATTATCATGTATAATGATTCTAATTTCCCTTTCAGATTTTGATGTATCAATATCTGATGGTGAATCATCAAGAGGACTTTCTTCGATCTCTCTAACAATAAACTGTTCGAACAATGACCTACCTCTAGGTTGAACATGAACGACTTGCCACCAAGGATGAGCATCAAGGTTTTTATGAAAACATGCTTGTTCAATATGCCAAGGAAGAATATATGGTTCTCTAGTAGATCGTATTACCTTGGAAGTATCAATTGCCCAAAACTTAGATAATTCCTTTCTCAATGTGGAATTACTACCTTTATACTGAGCTCAAAACTAGTCAACCTTCAAAATGACCTATCAAAATATATAAAAACAAAAAACCATTATTAGGTGCTTAAAAATAATAATAAACTATAAACTCTTTAATAAAAAAAATAAACTTTTTTCTACCTTTTTGAATGTACGAAATGATATTTCGTAGATACTAACAACAGTTCCCACGTAACCAAGTTCACCATCTATAAGGTTTGTGTCTTTTGAGCTAGCACATGATAGTTGCTTGAAAGAGACAACAATACTAGAATCCTCTGTTTTATGTAAAGAATCAATAGATTTGATTCTAATATGCTATCTAAAATCCCAGATATTAGTGAACATTCAAGCCTACAAAAGAAATTAAATTAGTTCAAAAAAACTAATATACATATATGAAAAAAACAAAATATTATTAAAATAAAATTACCTTTCATTCACAACCTATCATTAACTCTCTCTGCTCATCTAAGTTTTCTTTATTATTTGTGTTGGCTCGTTGCAAACGAGTATATAGCCAATCCGTGAAAGAAGATATATTTGTAATCTCATTATTATCGAGATTGCATCTATATCTCTTGTTTCTCCGTCTTTTACTTCAGAGATTTTGAAGTTCCTGTTCATACTCTCTAAGGAATGCTTGCATGCATCCGCTATTATATGCTCATTTTTTTTCTTGAAATGTAAATAAAAATAGAACTCCCTTACCTGATAATACCTCATCTGTTATTTTTCAAGAAGACTCGTAGGTCCATGCACGTGGAGCTTCTTCACGAACTCTTTCAAGGTACTCAGTAACATAGTACATGCACTCTTCAAGCATCCAACCCTTTGCCATGGATCCTTCTGGTTTTGGTCTTTGCCGCACATAACCTTTTAATATTCCCATAAATCGCTTGACCCAGAACATCCATCGAGTGTTGACAACACCTGCAATCAATGAACCTGAATATCAAAAAATGGAGTAGGAAGATTTTTCTCCATCAAACATAGTAGCTCTTTGCATTCACGTTTCTTTTATGGGATATTGTTTTTTTCAATATCTTTTTATGTAATCCACTTATACATATGTTGGGGTTCAAAGATCAACACATCACAAACTAACTTTCAAATTGATCAACCTACTCACACTGGTCTTCGTCAATAGAGGATCTACCTTCAAATAGGCTTTCATTCTCGTATTACTTATACTGTGTCAAAAATCCTTAACTTCATCGAACACACATTACAGAGTGAATGGAATTACATGTTACACTTCTACACAGGTCTGCGCAAGTACTTTCGTCAACATTCCTCACACATTAACCAAAATATATAAGAAACATTTCCCAAAAGCTTTCAATTAGAGAGATTTTATAATCGCGAATACAGATATCTGCTTCAGAGTTTCATTCTTCGTAGAACAAGCATCACGCTGCTCCTGATTTCATGAGGCACACTTGCTCCTGCAGTTCTCCTTCATTCTTCCTTCGACCACTCCTTGTCTTCTCCACATCTGTCAAGTGTAACATCTTTCCCCTCTTATGACATCCACGCGAACTTCGATATAACCGTCTGTTAAAAATTCGATGCACCAAAAAATAGACATCCAACTAAGTAATGTCTAAATTTAACAATCTTTCATAATTCAAATTAATCATTTATCCTCCAGATTTCCTTGTCTTCAACACCTGGCACAGCCCGGTGGGGAATTTTGTCAAAAATTAGACTCAAATTTATAATCCCTTGATCATATAAAATTATTTCCTTCGATTGTTTAGAAATAGCCGCTTCCTCTGATCCAACCTTTCGACTCTGCAGCATATTGAAATCCTCCTCAGAACAATCCTACTTTTCTTGAAAGTCCCTATCAATAATGAATTGTTGCTTTTCAGTTATCATATCCACCTTTTCTTCTAGATTCTTTGTAACAACTGTTCTTGTAACTCTTTAATTATTTGTGCATGTTCTTCAATTTGCTTCTCTTGTTTCTCAATAATATGGAGTAAATCTTTTTCATGCTTTGACACAAAGCATGCCTGCACCTGCTCATTCTGAATCCTGAACATACTTTGCCAACGATTCTGTGCTGCTTTAATAATCCAATATCCGACCCTGTCATTAATACTGCATCCAGCTCCACATCTTCGTTCTTTAACATCTGCTTCTCCAGCACCTGTAATACCTGCATCCTAGAGTGAAGAATCACTTGTTCGTTCAGCAGAGTAGCATTAAGTATTGAAAAATCCATCATCTCTTTTTGAATTTGTTCTTGTATAGACCTCTGCCATTCTTCAAATTCCTACATAGACCGCTTTATTATGGACAACTCTATTACTTGTTGCATCTTGCTCTGTTGAATATATTTCTCTAATGTTTGTGCCTTCTTATTCAATTCTTCTTGAAGTGTTTCAACCTGCCTCTATAAAGATTGATATTCCTCCATGTTAATAGATACTTTTGTCTGTTCGTACCTAGTTAATTTCTCCTCTTGCAAGACTAAAAAATTGGAAATTTCCTGCAACCTTGCCTTCATTCCTAGTACATCATACCCTCTATTCCTTATTGATTGGTGCATAACATCCTCTGGCAACTTATCCCCTACTCCTTGCAGCTGTTCTTCCAATGTTCTCTTTTTAGAAAACTTAAAAACCTTTCCTAGTACTTTTGGGTGCTCATCTTCATCTACCACCTGCAGGAGATTATCCTCCTTTATCACTGCCTTTCCTAAATCAGTTTGAACTATCTGCATAACCGGTTCCAATTCTTGTATAGTATAACCTGCTTTCAGAAGATCCATACACGTCTCTAAAGGTCTGTCCACCTCTCTCTTAGCTAGCTATTCCTGATTTTTACCCATCAGCTCATCACTATGAATGTTTATCTCCTTTGGCCATGACAACTTCTGACTGTCCACCAACTGCACAAACTCGAACAATGCCGCCAAATATGCCGAGATCCTACTATTCGATTGTGTTTTACATCTATCCCCTACAAATATCTCACTGTGCATGTGATCATGCAACCAATGAGCCCAACTGACCTGTCCACTTGCCTTTGCATAAGCCAAAGGTGCAAAATTTTCTTTGGACATGGAATCATATTTGATGATGAAACACAACCTCTCCAAGTACCATTTTAACTGCTCCCGTCGAGCATAACCTGCATTCTTCATCATATAATATTGTCGTCCCCCTTCCCTGGACCCAAAGTCTTTCTTCAAGACGTTCTCAGAACACTTCGAAATGGCCACATCCTTGTATATAGGTAACTTAAATATTTCTACAACTAATTCAGGCGAAAATTTTACCTGTAATGCCAGCTGACCTTTTGTTTTTCTGATGATCTCCAGCTGACTTTTGCATAGTAGTTGCATCTCCATCTCACCCATGGCAAAGTAGCAAATTGAAATAAACGGATCTTACGGAGCCAATTCTCATTTGTGGTGGACTGTGTATCAATTTCCACCTTGAAATCTGTAAATGGTTCCATAAGAGTTTGCACAAATTTGGTAGTCGCTTATGGTGTCAATATCTCCACCTCGTCATCCTGAAGCAAGCTATTACTTTCTTCAGTTGTGGTTTCTTCTTTGCGCAACATAGCTTCTCTCTTTCTCATACGTCCCCGCATGACTTCTGGTTCATGCACCAACACAGTAGACACAGGAAGAGACGTTACTTTCGGGCCCATAAAATAGATCTGAGAACACAAGGACCGCAAGTGTGAATGTTCGACTTGCCACTGACGGAAATGTTTGACGTACTTACTCACGTACCAATTCATGCCATTCAATAATATTTTAGTATGGGTCACTTTAAAAATCATTAGCAGCCTGTTTCCTCGCATTACCATAACACGCCTAAAAGATCTTTTACGTGTGCCTTGATAATCATTAAAACTAATGCGCACCTCAAGAATACCAAACTGATATTTAAATTCATTAACACTCCCTTTTCTGGTGCACGACCTTCCCACCACAACATTCCGCCTAACCTTACTTTGCAAGATAATATCTAGCTGAGCACTATCTTTCTGTTCATGTTCCCCCTGATACACCTGTTCGTCATCTCTCTGACCACTTGCAACCCTTGTTGTACCCTTCTCCGGAACTTCATTACTTGTTGCCTTGGAATATCCCTTTGAATCTACAATCCGATCAAGTAATACCTCCTTCTCATTTTTTGGTTGTGGAATAACCCTTAGCAAAATGTTATACTGCAGCTTTGGACATGGAACCCATTGTAATCGTAAGAAAGTACTTAATGTAATTTTGTACCAACAAGAATCAAGAAAACATTTCACCACGGATGAAAATGCAGAGAAATAAGCCTTCTTACTACGATGATCACAAACGTTGTTGCTTTGATTTTCAGGATGATGGATCACTTGCACAACATTAGAATATAACCAATCCAAATGTGGAGGCTTCCCCTGAAATAGTTTCAGCCTAAATCCATTGATTGGTTTGTCCATCCTTGTGCCAAACACATCTACCACTCGAAAAGTTCCTTGTCCTAAATCCTGCACAATCTGATATGGGCCTTTGTATCTCAATGTAAGCTTTCCTAGATGAGGTTCGAGCTTAGAATTATACACCATCACCCAATCCCCTTCTTTAAATAACTTAAATTTCACATTCTGATTCACCCAAGCTTGTCTCCACCTTTGAATTACCTCGGTAATATATGCACTTACCAAACGATCCTCCTCCATCTGAAGAAGATATTTGCTCTTGTGTTTAACCGATAGCTCAGGAGACATCTTTTGTGCTGTGATTCGCAAACTTGGAACTACAAATTCCATAGGTACTACTGCCTCCAAACCATATACCAATCGGAATAGTGTCATTCCTGTTGTCACTTTAAATGCTGTTGAATGACCACAAAGCTGAGTCAAGTAACAAATCCCAATTTTTCTGATTGTCATGCACTAGCTTTTTAAGAATACGCATTAAGCTTTTATTCGTACTTTCCGCTTGACCATTTTTGCTTGTGGATGATATGTTGTAGTCTTTTTATGCATGATTAAATGAATTCTTGTTAACTTCGAAATCACCTCATTAAGGAAATGAGTACCTCTATCACTTACCAACTCAATCGGACACCCAAACCTGGTCATAATATTATGATAAAGAAATTTTGCCACACTTGCTGCCTTATTATCCTTCAATGCCACTGCTTCCACCCATTTCGTACAATAGTCTGTTGCCACAAGTATATATCTACTTCCCCGCTGAGTAGTAGGTTCAATGGGCCCCACAAAATCCATGCCCCATTTTTGGAAGGCATCCAATGGTAAAACTGGATGATTAGACATCCGATCTGAATTATTAGGTTGGCCCAACTTTTGGCAAATCACACATCCTTTAGCATACTCATGTGCATCCTTTAAAACAGTCGGCCACCATAACCAAGCTTGTAAAACTTTCTTCCCTGTAATATCCCCTGACAAATGACCTCCTGCTAGACCTGAATGTGCTTCTTGTAACATGGCTTGAACCATCAGTTAAAAAAATTAATAATTGGTCATACCAAGAATCTGCTTCCACCACTTGTGCATTAAACAACTCAGCATCCGGAAATTCATCACTTACACTTGTAGGTGCTTCTCCTGAATCCAATCTACTAAAGTAATCTACCATTGCATGGTCTTTTCCTGGAGTATGCACAATCACAAAATCAAATTCCTGTAATAAAAGCATCCACTTGGCTAATCGTCCTATTAATAAGGGTTTCTTGATTAAATAGAACAAAGCCTGATGATCCACATGAAAAACAACCTTATTGCCCAACAAATAATGTCGAAACTTGTTAAGAGCATATACCATTTCCCAAGCTTCCCTTTCCGTCACCGGGTAGTTCCTTTCAGCCGCACACAATACTCTACTAGCATAATAGATGGGTCTATACCATCCTTTCTCTTTCTGCTGCATCAAAACTGCTCCTACAGCCACATCTGATGCATCAACAAATATGTGAAATGGTAATGAACAATTGGGTGGTTGAAAAATTGGTGCTACCGACACCATCTTCTTTAACAATTGAAATGCTTTCTCTTGAGCATCTGCCCATACAAATGGAACATCCTTTTTGGTCAAGTGCATAAGTGGTAGAGAGATATTTGCTAAATATCGTAAATATCTAGCATGCCACTTAATCTGACCAACAAATCGCATTACTTCTTTCACGTTGGTCGGTGCTTTAGCTGTGCTAATAGCTTCAATCTTCTTAACATCAATAGCCATCCCTTCTTGCGAAATGACATGGCCCAATAAAATACCACTTCTGACTGTAATAACACTTTTAAACAGATTCAACACCATCCTAAACTGTCAACATCTGTCAAAACATGATTTCAGGTGCAGCATATGTTGTACCTTCTTACCAAAGATCGAGAAATCATCTACAAACACCTGCATAAAATCTTGTAGATAAGGTTCAAACACTTTGTGCGCCACATAATTGAATGATGGCGGTCCATTCTTCAATCCAAAACTCATGATTGTAAACACATAAGCACCAAATTCAGTAATAAATGTTGTTTTATGCTGATCCTCCTCAGCCACACTAATCTTATTATACCCTGAAAATCCATCCAAGAAACTATACATTTCATACCCTGCTACTGCGTCCAACACTGCATCACAAAACGGCATAGGAAATGGATCTGTAACCATTGCCACATTTAACTTTCTATAATCGACACAAATTCTGAGCTTCCCGTTCTTTTTCCGAACCACTATAATAGGAAATAGCCAAGTCACCTGATTCATAGGTTTGATAAATCCGACTGCCAATAGTTTATCAATTTCTTCCTTCACCTGTTTAGCAAAGTTAGGATTCATTCTATATCTTTGGTGTGCTACGAGTACTGCATCCGTCTTCAGATTAATCCGATGTTGATGCAAATCAGGGTCTATACCTTTCACTTGAGAGTAATCCCAAGCAAACACATCTACATACTCTTTTAGTAAGCAAATGAGATCCTCCCTAAACTTTCCTTCTAATGTTTTACCAATCCGCACCATCGTTGGTTCAACTTCTGTCCCTAAATTAACCTCTTGAAGCTCCTCCTCCTTTACCCGCGTAGAACCTGCATACTTCTGATCATATATCCGTTCAGCCAGAGTTATTACTTCTTTCTCTTGTTGTTCCAACCGCTTCTGTAGTGGAGTTTCCATACTTTGTTCGAACATCTTTTGTATTTGTGCACCTTCAACCTGTTCACCCAGAACTGGCCCATCTACATTCTGCACAATCGGATTATCCTTACTTAATACCCCTGCCACATCAACTTCTGATACTGGTACTACCGTTGGATTTAATTGCAAAAACTTTTCCTCTTCATCATCTTCTATCTCGTCCGCTAAGTTAATTGTTTGAGCCATGAGTGGTTTCTCCTGTACTGACATATTTCTTCTTCCTCGCATAGGAATTGTCACTTGCTTTTTACCCTTTGTGATCATTACCACATTCAAACCCCAATCCTGCTTGACTTTAGAAATCCTAAACAAGGTCTCCCTAACAACATTTCATATGGATATGTTGACTCAGACATCCTAATGACAACAGAATTTACCATAAATGACATTCTTGAAATGATAATTTATTGCTGCTTCAGAATGCCAACCGGCTGAACTCGAGTTTGATCCGCCATTTTGACTTGAAAAGGTGCTGGAGCCAATGGCCCTCTTCCCATTTCTATAAAAATATGCTCAGGTAATATATTTACCCCTAATCCCCCATCAAGCAACACTTTGTCAAATCGCCTCTGGTCATACTGTACCTGAATTACTGGCACTACAAAGTCAACATCTACTGGATCAATATTATTGGCAAAATTTGAAGGTACCGACCTAATTTCTGGCTCTAACCGCTACCCAAGTAACCTCTTCAACAACTTTTCTCGAAACGCTGGTACCAAAGATAAAAGTTGATCCAAAGACAATTGTAACGGTGAGCTAATGATTACATCAAACCAATCTTTTTCCGGATCTTGCTTGCTCTGACTCCTGTTCCCCTATGTTATTGAAGGTATCAAATCTACTTCTTTTTGTTTCTCTGTATGACTTACAAACCTTCCCTGTTTATGTTGCTCATCCTAAACTTGCTTCAAGACCTTGTCTCTGATATGTCTTTGTTCTTGCCAATTAATAGGTCCTTTATTTTTTGATCTTGTAAGTGCCAACACTTCCACTTCTTTGCCTTTCCCACATTGTTTGCAATCACACTGCCATTGGTTATTACTCTTAACGTGTATACTCTCAGATGTACTTGGTGCATCAGTCCCCCTATCCTCTTGATCTGGCCATTCTATAAGCATGGCATTTGCCTGAGCTGCTTGCTCCCCTTGTTGTTGATGGTGTCCCTGTTGATTATTCTCATTGTACCTGAGAACGGGTATACCTCTCTCTTCCCTATGCTTTACCCATAAGGGACAATTCGGCCCTATCCAATGATCGAGTGCTGAACAATATCCACAAGGCATCACCCGTGGCGGTCGACCCTACTGATTCCCTTGTTGGTTATTCCCTTGCTGATTCACTTGATCTCTCCATGGAGGTCTTACTTGTTGCTGCCTCTGAAAATTACCCGCCCCTGGACGGGAATAGCCTAATTGGCCGCTACTTCATTAATATTCCTATTATCTTGTCGCGAACTTTGCCCTCTATGCTTGGGGTTGTACCAACACTGATTTTTTATATGCCCCTCTTTGTCACAGATATCACAAAATCTCTTTTCCTTTGGAGCCACGATGGAATATCCATGTCTCTTTAACTGATTAATCCATGCCTCCTCTTTACTTAACCTTATGCTTGCGATGCTTTTTCCCCACTATTTCTTCATCTTGTTCATCAGAGTCAGAATCCGTTGAACCTTTGTCTGACTCCGTTTCTGAATCAGGTTCAGTCTCTGAACCAGAACCAAAATATCTCTTTTTAGCCCTTCCAAACCTTCTTTCCACGCGTGCAGCTGCTAACACTAATACATTAAATCCATTAACAATATTCACACTTGCCACTGCGTGTCTGATAGCACTTCGTAGTCCTTTCAGAAAGTAACGTGCTAACATCTCATCAGTAGGTCTCTCGTTCCCCTGTAACCTATCCACAAGTATCCTAAAACTTTGAGCATAATCCTCAACCAGCATGTTTTTCTGTCTGATCGCTCGTAATTTTCTCAAAATATCAGGAGTCTTTTCCTTCCTAAATCTCTGCAAAAATGTTGTTTTTAATGCATTGTATGTAGCAAAAATGAGCTATACCATATTGACTGAACCAGCTCATTGCTCATCCTTCCAAGGTAGTTGCAAATTGCTGAAGCTTAACTGTATCACCATAAACTGCCTAATAACCGTTTGCCGTCCATTTAATTTCAAACTGAGCAACATGACAATTAACATCTTCTTTAGAGCCTCCTCTGAAATATGCTGATTTGACTTTAGGATTGGGAGGTGGTTGCACCATTGGCTGTGGTTGAGGAGTATGCCCAATTCTTTGATTGGTCGCCCCTGCAAGTGGGTCAAACTGGAGCCGTCTTCTTACCCCTAAAGTTGCTTCTGTTAGGAATAGCGCTCCAAGTATACTGCCCACTAACCTTGCCTCTACTTCACCTCTTTCTCCTTCCTCCTCTATAGTGTCTAGATTGGCTTCCTCTTCTGCTTCATACCAATCATAAAATTCTGAGGATGACTCCACGTTAGCTGCCCTTGCCTGCGCTCTTGTAAAATACACTTTACCAAATCGTCTTTTTCGTTCTTTCATGCATGTCTTGCTGCATTAGCAACACAGTAGGATCGCCAAATGTGTTGGGGTTCGAAGACCAACACATCACAAACTAACTTTCAAATTGATCAACCTACTTACACTAGTCTTCGTCAACAGAGAATCTACCTTCAAACAGGCTTTCATTCTCGTATTACTTATATTGTGTCAAAAATCCTTAACTTCATAGAACACACATTACAGAGTGAATGGAATTACATGTTACAATTCTACACATGTCTGCGCAAGTACTTTCGTCAACATTCCTCACACATCAACCAAAATATATAAGAAACATCTACCAAAAGCTTTCAATTATAGAGATTTTATAATCACGAATACAGATATCTGCTTCAGAGTTTCATTCTTCGTAGAACAAGCATCACGTTGCTCTTGATTTCATGAGGCATACTTGCTCCTGCAGTTCTCCTTCATTCTTCCTTCGACCACTCCTTGTCTTCTCCACACCTGTTAAGTGTAACATCTTTCCCCTCTTATGACATCCACGCGAACTTCAATATAACCGTCTGTTTAAAATCCGATGCACCAAAAAATAGACATCCAACTAAGTAGTGTCTAAATTTAACAATCTTTCATAATTCAAATTAATCATTTATCCTCTAGATTTCCCTGTCTTCAACAACATATCATTAAAAAAAGTATAAAGAAGTTAATTCAAAAATAAAAGATATCAAATATTTGTACATATTAAATATAAAAGTATCATAATTACCTTCTAAGCGATCCAAGACGATAGATTACATCTCGTACTCCTTTTGTTGTACATCCATCGATAACCAAAGGTAAAACATGTTTCAAAAACTTATGCCAATCATGGGACTTTAACCCAAATAAGCTCTTATCATCCATAGTAAACATATTCTAGAAAGATGCTCCATATCCTATAGGAGTCCGAATCAATTGAATCCTATTGTTGATAGTTTGTATCTCTTTTGTCGTAAATACCCAAGGAGTAGGTGCATAAGTCGTTTCTTGTTGATGTCTATCAAAAACTGGCCATAACTTTGGTTTTGAGTTGTGATCCTTCAAATCATTCCTTGATGATATAGTATCTTTTAGCCCAAGAAGATGCTACCATAATGAATAACCAATATTCTTGAATATATGCGTAGGATCAAGAAGATGACATACTTTTAATTCTTTCCAATACTCGAAAGAATACCATATTGATATATTCTCTACGAGTGCCAATTTTCCTTTACCTCTCTTCACATTCTCATTATCTTCATCATCACTAAAGATTTTTTATTCTAGATCTATCAAAGATCCATCTGTCCATTTTTTATACTAACCCATAGGCGTCATAGGTTTTGGACACTGACCTGTTTCAAGCTTTCCATTAAAATGTATCGCTTCTCTTTTAGATCTTAATGGATGATCATCAGACAAGAATTATCAATGTCGAAGATAAATATTTTTGTTGAGATTCTTACTATAGATTGATCTCAACCAATCACCAGAATATGGACAAGCTTTATAACCCTTAGTAGATATTACTACATCATGAAAATGATAAAAATATAATTAGATTAAATCACATTTATTTGTATGCATATTGACTAAAAAAATTACATCAATACCTGAACAAACACCATATCCTGAAAAATTGTGAATAGTCCAAGCCATAATACCACGAACCGTAATATGTCTTACATTGATGCTTTTCGATACATCAATGACATTAACACCTCTCCGTAACTCTTGGAGATCATCAATGAGAGGAGCAAGATATATATTCATATCTTTAACTTGTCTTTTTCCTGGGATTAAAAGTGAAAGCATTAAATGTTCCTTTTTATTACTAAGATATGGCGGAAGATTGTAGTTTATGACTACCACTGGCTATGTTGATCATTTACTGGATTTCATGGAGAATGGATTAACCCCATCTAATACAACTCCTAACTTTAGATTCTATGGATTTTGTGCAAAATCAGGCCATGTAGAATCATTATGCTGAAAAGCAACACTATCATGAGGAATTCTAATTATTCCATCAGTACCTTTATGGTCATGTCCCTGTGTGAAAAGCTTTGATACTTCGGGGCTTTGAAACATATGTCTAATCCATGTAGCCAATGGAAAATGTCTCAATATCATTTTTGGGATTTTACCTTCTTCGTCCTTATATCAAGGAAATTGACATTTTGGACATGTCAAAGAGTCTGCATATTCACCTCTATATAAAATACAATCGCTAGGACATGCATGTATACATTGATAATCGTTGCAGAAGCCTCTACACCAAAAACGGGGTCTGCTAATCTTGTGCAAGAAGAAGAATGGGCGTTTACTACTGTTTGCAGATTTGACCCATCTTCTCATGAGCAGTGCATGTCTACAGTAGACCCAGATGTTTGGTACTTTGACAGTGGGGCGACCAAACATATTACCTCGTAGCGCAGTTTCTTCTCTTCACTCGAGCCTACCCCTACAGGGAATACTGTTACATGTGCCAACAACTCCTCTTATCCTGTTATGGGAGTTGGTAAGATCATTTTGACTACTGCTGATGGTAGTTCTTTCACTTTGTCAGATGCTTTATTTGTGCCAGGGATCATGAAGAACTTGTTATCAGTTTTTGCATTAGCCAAGATTGGCTTGGTTGTGAAATTTGTTGATGATAGGTGTACAGTTCATGATCTTTCAAACGGCAATGTGTGGCATTTTATGTCGTGGGCTGTATAAGCTCATAGACTATGAGAGATCTGTAAATGATTTGGCATGTGCAGTAAATGATTCTCAGGCTATGCCAGATGCAAAGCTTTGGCATGCACGCTTTGGTCATCTGAATTTTGCTAGTTTGCTACACCTGCAGAAATCTGAAATGTTGTCCTCTTTGCTCAAACTTGAGGCACCTGGAAAACATGTTTGTGAAGGCTATATTTTGGGCAAAATGCAGCGTTCATCCTTTCCAAAAGATGGTTCACTTTGGGCTACTCAAAAATTGCAGCTTGTACATAGTGATGTTTGTGGTCCTATGAAGACACCTTCTTTTGGGAATTATCTTTACTTCGTGACTTTCATCGATGATTTTTCCAGGCATGCATGAGTATATCCATTGAAGGCAAAGTCTGAAGTGTTCATGTGCTTGAAACAGTTTTTGGTTTTGGCTGAAAATCTATCAGCATGTAAAATGGGCACCCTCCGTTCTGATCGAGGGGGGGAATATATGTCTTCTGATTTTAATGCATTTCTGGCTAAACGTGGGATAAAACACCAGTGTACAGTGCCTTATACACCTCAATAGAATGGAGTTGCTGAACAAAAGAATAGGTCACTCATGGAGATGGCGAGGTGTATGGTCAAGAGTCCGGCTTTACCACATACTTTCTGGCTTGAGGCTGTCATGTGTGCAACATATGTACTGAACAGGTGTCCCATTAAAGCATTGCAGTCTATCACTCCATATGAGACTTGGCATGATCGCAAGCCATCTATTCCTCATCTGCGTGTTTTTGGTTGTTTGGCATATGCATTAGTGCCTGAACAACATCGCAGAAAATTGGATGATAAAGCAGTAAAATGTATTTTTGTTGGGTACAGTTCTGAAAGTAAGGAGACGTATTCTGGTTAGCTGTGATGTTGTTTTTGTGGAAGATGCTATTCAACCATTGCTTTCATGTACTAAGGAGACATTGTTAGCTCCAAAGACTTGTATGATACTTTGTTGACTCTTTTTACAGGTGGACAGTCTAGTGCTGGTCCCAATGAGTCAACTTCTCAGCCTTTGCAGGTTTCATGTGATGATATAGATCATTCCATTTCTGATGCAGATTTACATGATGCACTAGTTGATGAGAGAGCTGATATTGAGCAGGCAAAAACTATGCCAAAATGGTTGGTGTAGACTTTGCGTGATAGCAAATTAGATGCACCTCTGTCATATCGTACTCGTTCAGGCTCTCATAGTGCCTCGTTTGCATCAGATTGCTATGTTATGGCTGCATCTAGTCTCTGTGATGAGAATGAGCCTGTTTCGTTTGATGAAGCACAAAATTCAAAAAATTGGATGGCTACTATGCAATCTGAATATGATGCTATAATGAAGAATGGTACTTGGTCTTTATGTGACTTGCCTCTAGGCAAGAAGGCCATTGGCACTAAGTGGGTATACAAGCTGAAGCATAAATTGGATGGTACAGTTGACGGATCTAAGGCTAGGCTTGTTGCAAAGGGTTATGCACAAGAAAGAGGCATTGATTTTGATGAGGCCTTTGCACCTACATGCCGTATGACTACTGTTTGGAGCATTTGTGCACTTGCAGCTCATGATGGTTGGAATGTACATCAGTTGGACATTAAAACAACATTTCTCAATGGTGACTTGCATGAAGAAGTGTATGTTTTTCAGCCCCGTGGCTTTGTGCAGAAAGGGCATGAAAACCAGGTGTGCAGGTTAAAGAAGGCATTATATGGTTCAAAGCAAGCACCACGTGCTTGGTATGAGAAGATACATGCCTATCTGATTGCACATGGTTTTGAGAACAGTCCAACTGAAAGCACCTTATATGTTAAGCGTGCTAATGATGTGCTTCTGATCATTGTTGTCTATGTTGACGACATGCTGCTCGTTGGTCGTATTGAGAATCATATTGCTGATTTTAAGGCTGATTTGTATGCCTCATTTGAGATGTCTGATTTAGGGCATTTGCATCACTATTTGGGCATTCAATTTATGCAAGTTGATGGTGGAATGGCTTTGTGTCAAATGAAATATATTGACACATTATTGCAGCATTTTGGCCTTGAAGACTGTAAGCCTATTGGCACTCCTATGGAGATAGGTTTACGATTGAGTCTTCATGATGCTGGAGATGCATTTGATGCTGTTCTCTATCAGCAGGCTATTGGATGCTTGATTTACTTATGCATTACTCAGCCAGATATTCAGTTTGCCGTCTCACAGATGAGCAGGTTTATGCATTGCCCAGGAGTCAAGCATTGGCAGGCGGTTAAGCGCATCTTTCGTTACTTGAGTGGTACTCGGCTACTTGGGTTGTTTTATCCCAAGGGGGGGATCACTACCGCTAGATTTGCATGCTTTTTCTGACTCTGATTGGGTTGGTTGCTATGACACTCGTGTGTCCACTAGTGGCGTTTGCTTCATGCTTGGTAGCTCATGTATATCTTGGTTACCCAAGAAGCAGCCTACTGTGGCCACTTCCAGTTGTGAGGCTGAGTATAGGGCAACTTTCACAGTGACTATTGAGTGTGTGTGGCTCAGATGCCTTATGGCTGATTTGGGTGTTGGTCAGACTTCTGCCACCACCATCTTCACTGGCAGTCAGAGCGCATTGGCAGTTGCGAGGAACCCTGTGTTCCATGCTCGCACTAAGCACATTGAGGTGCATTATCACTATGTCAGGGAGAGGTTCTCTGCTGGGGAGATCAGCTTGGCATATGTGCCCACACAGGAGAACATTGCAGACCTTTTCACGAAGGCTCTGCCTAGGGAGAAGTTTGAAGCTTTTTGCAAAGCTTTGGGCTTACTTCCTTTTGTGGAGTGATTTCCACGTAGCTTGGCACTTCCTTATACATGAGTGCCAGCTCCTTGTTCACCGCATCACTCCCAAGGGGGGATTTGTTGATATATTTAGGTAGTGATGTGTGTGAACACACTAGGACCACCGGGGCACTTTTTTCCCTCTTTAGGAGGTTTTTTTCCCCCGGCTTGTATATAAGCCTATTGCCCTAATGGGCTACTTATCTTTGTACATTCTCTAGTTATACATTCAGTATTGTTTGTTGTGCTCCAAGCTTCTTCTTCTTCCTTGTGTTGTTCGCATGCTTTTGCAGTCATCTATCTCCAACACTCTATTCCATCCTCCATATCTTCTTCTATCATATGTTTGTACTAGAGAATGATCACGAGCTGGCAATGGATAATCTCTAGCTGTTTCAGTCTCTACACTAGTAGAGGATTTCTAGAAACCTCTGCTTGTAATTGATGAGCAAAAAGTCCATGATGTGTACGAGGTATATTAGCATTATGAGTATGCAAATTGTCATCATCATCATCATCGAGCAAGTATTCGTATATATCAATAGTATTTTGATTTTGTATATGGTTTTTAAATAAAATAATGAGATTAATTTATAGAAAAAATACATACCCAAGCATTATCACATTGACCAGGTGGTGGTGCATGCTCAAAAGTACCATACTCTGCCTCATGTACAATACATTCCAATCATGGTCTTTCATACATGCCATAGCAAGAGTTACACCAACATATAATATGCTCTTGATAGTAAAATTCATCATAATTCCTATCGGAGGACACATGTGAAGTTGTTGCATGGATAGACGGTGGTGGAGTGCCCTCTGATTGATCAGAATTTGATTATAACAAGAAAAAAACATATATATAGTTATGTATCTATCAAATATATTTAAAAGTAAAAGTTTGATATACTTACAGTATATAGTTGGCCTTGCACGATTAGGAGACGGTGGTGGAGTTTCATCTGATTGATCGGAATCTATAAATAATGATATTAGATATTAATAATGTGATTATTTACATACATAAACATTCACGTATGCATATTTACACATACACACATATTCACATATACACAAATACACATTCTTGTGGGATAAATGCATGTATTTTGTATGAATGTGTGTATATGTGTGCATGTGTATGTATATATGTGGATATTCATATGTGTGTTTATGTTATATGTATGTATATGTGTATATGTATGCATGTATGTATGTGTATATGTTTGCATGTATATGTGTACGTGGGTATGTGTATGTGTATATGTGTGCATATATGTGTATGTATTGTGATTCTTTTTTTTTGTTTGAGATTAAAATAACAGGAGATATTGTATGGTGGAAAAAAAAAGAGGAAACCTAACATACGACCTAAGATGTGGCAGTTTTTCGTAGACAACTACATCTTCAAGACTCATTTACTCAACAGAAGGTATACAAATTAATAGTTTATATTTATAATTCTCATATGTTTTATTAATTTTTTATATTTAGTTTATGTATTTCTTTTCTATTTAAATAAATAGACTGCTCCAAAGAAGAGAGTTGAGCCGGGCCACACATCTCACTTAGGCCAAATGGGCCATCATGGTTTTGTAGCTATATTTATAAGTATATGTGTTATTGTAAGTATATTTTTTATTTTAGTTAAAACGCAAGAAACTAATCTTTTTTATTTGTTTCAATGCAGCAAAAGCATTATGGCCGATATCCTATGAAACATGAGATCGAGTATGCTACACATTTTGGATATTGGCATTTGAGTGAGTATATGCGAGATCATCCGGATGTATTTGTGAGTATTATTAAATTTCATATAATCATTTTATTTTTATAAATGTTTTAATTGTTTTACTTATTTATGTTTGTTATATGTAATACAAGAGTATTATGGAGAGGCAGATATGGATGAGGTGGAGAGAGAGACACAAGAGGGACGATCTCAATCATCACAGAGTGCTCACACAGATACATCAAATCATGCGGATGATCGTGATAATGAGGATGAGGATGAAGATAATGATGATGATGATGATGATTAGGATTCTTGATTATGACATTGGATATGTATTTACATTGATGTATATGCATGTATATATGTAAGTGTATGTGTATATGTGTATGTGCATGTATATGTGTGTATATGTATCTATGTGCATGTGTATATGTATGTATAAGCATGTGTATGTGTGTGTATGTGCATATGTGTGTGTACGTATGTGCATGTATATGTGTGTAATACGTGTGTGTATATGTATGTATGTACAGATGTATATGTGTATATGCATGTATGTGCATGTGCATATTGTGTAAGTGTATATGCGTATGCATGTGTATTTGCATATGCATGTGCATGTGTATGTGTGTGTATATGTATGTATGTGCATGTGTAAGTGTACATGCATATGTATGTGTATGTGCATGTGCATGTGTATGTGTGTGTATATGTACATATGTGCGTGTGCATGTGTAAGTGTATATGCATATCACATCGAGGGAATACCGAGGGTCAGCATACCGACAGTTAGCTGTCGGTGTCGGTATGATCCTCGGACAATTTGGGAAAGCCGCTTAGCCTCGGAAACACTGCGTCAGTATAAACGTCGGTAATTCACTGAAATTACCGACACTTATACCGACGCTCATACTGATGGTCTCTTTTTAACCAAGCCCGAAACCAACATTCGTCATTCTGAGCATTTTGAATCTACATCTTCTACTGTCAGCTTTGCACGCACGAACAACAGATCTCTGTTTGTCACTCTTTCTCTCTTTCTCTCTCTCTCTCTCTCCCTCCGTCCCTCTCTCTCACTCTCTCTCTCTCTCCCTCCCTCTCTCTCTCTAAGCAGACCTCTATCTTTCTAGACCTGAAGTCTTGGTAAGTAGATCGCACATATTGTAGCACTCTTTTTTCTTTCTTTATGTTTTTGCTTTTCTAATATGTTCTCTGTTTAGTTTTGCGAGAGATTTTGGGATCAAATCTTTGGAAATTCGACGAAGGAGAACTTCAAGTGGATTTTGACGACCTTGATTCAAACAATTCTCTCTCTCTCTCTCTCCCTCTCTCTCTCTCTCCCTCCCTCTCTCTCTCTAAGCACACCTCTATTTTTATAGATCTGAAGTTTTGGTAAGTAGATCCCACATATTGTAGCACTCTTTTTTCTTTCTTTATGTTTTTGATTTTCTAATATCTTCTCTCTTTAGTTTTGCAAGAGATTTTGGGATCAAATCTTTGGAAATTCGACGAAGGAGAACTTCAAGTGGATTTTGACGACCTTGATTCAAACAATTACATCGATGTAAGTGATTGTTTTGTTTTCTATTGACATAGAGACATAGAGAGAGAGAGAGAGAGTGAAAGAGAGAGAGGGAGAGATACATATACATACACACTCACATATGTATAAACACACACATACATATGCATACAACAATGCATATGCATACACACATACACAATGCATATGCATACACACATGCATGTGCATACACATACACATGCATATGCATACAAACATGCATATGCATACACACATGCATATGCATACACACATGCATATGCATACAAACATGCATGTGCATACAAACATGCATATGCATACACATACACATATGCATACACACATGTATATACATACACACATGTATATACATACACACATGCATATGCATATACACATGCATATGCATATACACATGCATATGCATATACACATGCATATGCATATACACATGCATATGCATACACATACACATGCATATGCATACAAGCATGCATATGCATATGCATACACACAAGCATGCATATGCATACAAGCATGCATATGCATACACACATACACAATGCATATGCATACACACATACACAATGCATATGCATACACACATACACAATGCATATGCATACACACATACACAATGCATATGCATACACACATGCATATGCATACAAGCATGCATATGCATACACACATGCATATGCATACACACATGCATATGCATACACACATGCATATGCATACACATACACATGCATATGCATACACACAGACATGCATATGCATACAAGCATGCATATGCATACACACAAGCATGCATATGCATACACACAAGCATGCATATGCATACACATACACATGCATATGCATACAAGCATGCATATGCATAAAAGCATGCATATACATATACACATGCATATACATACACACATGCATATGCATATACACATGCATATACATACACACATGCATATACATATACACATGCATATGCATACACATACACATGCATATGCATACAAGCATGCATATGCATACACATATGCATACAAGCATGCATATGCATACACACATACACAATGCATATGCATACACACATTCATATGCATACACATACACATGCATATGCATACAAGCATGCATATGCATACAAGCATGCATATGCATACACACAAGCATGCATACAAGCATGCATATGCATACACATATGCATACAAGCATGCATATGCATACACACATACACAATGCATATGCATACACATACACATGCATATGCATACACATACACATGCATATGCATACACATACACATGCATATGCATACACATACACATGCATATGCATACACATACACATGCATATGCATACAAACATGCATATGCATACAAACATGCATATGCATACAAACATGCATATGCATACAAACATGCATATGCATACACACATGCATATGCATACACACATGCATATGCATACACACATGCATATGCATACAAACATGCATATGCATACACATACACATATGCATACACACATGCATATACATACACACATGCATATGCATATACACATGCATATGCATACACATACACATGCATATGCATATACACATACATATGCATACACACATGTATATGCATACAAGCATGCATATGCATACACACAAGCATGCATATGCATACAAGCATGCATATGCATACACACAAGCATGCATACAAGAATGCGTATGCATACAAGCATGCATATGCATACACATATGCATACAAGCATGCATATGCATATGCAGACAAGGTGCAATCATTTCATGGGAGAATATTCTATGATTAGGTAAACTTATAGCTTGGTTTCGTATTTTTAGTTGTCCTTTATAAATGTCATGTAAATTTGTCTCATTTTACACATGCTTTGTTGTAGGATTGCATGTGTAAATGTTTTGATCCCCTTACGTATATGCTTTGCCACAATTTTGTATTGCACTCCTATGTGGAAATTATGTACTATAATTTTGTATTCGATTCCTATATGGAAGTGCTTTTTCACATTGCCAAAATTTTGTATTACACTCATATGTGGCAATGATGTACCATAATTTTGTATTCGATTCCTATATGGAAGTGCTTTGTCACACTCTTGTACATTTTTCATTTATGGAATATAAATTTTTTTGTACATGATTCATGGTTCATTTTTGCTCATATAAAATCATGTTTTGGTTTTCATTAGAGTACATAACACATGTACTCGGTTTAGAGTTGGGCAGAGTGTATTGTCTTTTGCCAAACAACATCATGCTGTAGCAATAGACAACACGCTCTGCCCAAAAAAAATTTGTGCAGATATGGTCGTCCGTATACGCGTTGGTATGCTCAGTAGAGTCGCCGGTATGGGTGTCGGTATGCCCAGTATAGTCGTCTGTATGAGCATCGGTAATACCGACACTCATACAGACGTTTATACCAATGCTCATACCGACGTTTATACCGGCGACTATACCGGCGTTATCTTTCCGACGCCCATACCGACCCCAACACCGACGTCACGGAGATATTACGCTGGTTCGATTTCCTGGGTAGCAGCCTCGGTATACCCTCGATGTGTTGTCGTGTATGTATGTGTATGTGCATGTGCATGTGCATGTGTGTCTATATGTATGTATGTGCATGTGCATGTATAAGTATATGCATATGTGTATGTGCATGTATATAAATGTATGTGCATGTATATAAATGTATGTGCATGTGTGTGTATGTGCATATGTGTGTGTACATATGTGCATATATATGTGTATATATGTGAATGTGTGTGTATATGTACGTATGTGCATGTGTATATGTATGAAACATGCATGTGCATGTGGATGCATTTCCATTTGCATCCATGTGTATATGCATGCATGTGAATGTGCATGCATGTGGATGTACATATACATGTATTTAAGTATGTGTTAATGTGTGTATGTGTATGTATATATGCAATAATGCATGCATGCAAGTCTTTTTTATATGGTTGTAGAAATTTTTGTGCATATCCATGTGTATGTGTGTGTATGTGTAAGTGTATGTGCACATGTATGTGTGTGTATATATGTGTGTGTATTGCATGTGTATATGTGTATATGTGAATGTGCATCTTTATGTATAAGTGTATATGTGCATATCAATAAGTGTGAGGATGCTAACTAATGAAAATAACACATATCAAATGATATACAAAGAATGGAAATTGTACTTACAATAGTTAGCCATATTTTTTGCTTGGTTAACTTCTTGAATAACCTGCAGTAGAGAGAGAGAGAGAGAGAGAGAGAGAGAGAGAGAGAGAGAGAGAGAGAGAGAGAGAGAGAGAGAGAGAGAGAGAGAGAGAGAGAGAGAGAGAGAGAGAGAGAGAGAAAGAGAGAGAGAGAGAGAGAGAGAGAGAGAGAGAGAGAGAGAGAGAGAGAATTCAAAGACAGAGAGAGAGAGATAATTCAAAGAGAGAGAGAGGTAGAAATAGAGAAACAGAGAGAGAGAGAGACAATAAGATAGAGATTAGACAAAAGAACAATTCAGCAAGCGATTGTTTCAGCTCGTAAGTGCAGCACAATTGTGAACGTTGGAGAGCTCTTCGATCAGATGCATGTAGATGCCGATCGAAGAGCCTCCAATGTTTTTATTTTTTTCGTCAAAAACCTATCGTGTAACCGATGCTAAAGTGTTGTAAATGCCTCTCCAAGTAGCATTGCATACACGATGATAATTAGCATCACTTATGTGATGCCAATTAGCATCGCTTATGTGACACTTTTTTTTTATCGTCGCTTTAGCGATGGTTCACGTTACCGTCGCACCAGACGTCGATAAAAACGTCGATTTTTTCATCATTTAACTGACGTTCCGCGCTCGACATTTGTTATGATGCTTTATGCAATTTTATAGCGACGAAATTGTGTCGCGTTAACCGTCGCTATGCGCACGTACTCCTTGTAGTGTACTTAATACTAATATAATATGATATCCGTTACATTTATAAGTGAAAACCATGACTTCTAGAGATGGCCACTTTGAATATCAATATAATATGGAGCCCATTACATTCATAAGTGAAAATCATGACTTTTAGAGGTGCCACTTTGAATATCAAGACATCACTAGAATTTTGGTGATGCCCAAGGTCGGACATCGAATTTTCACTAGAATATGATGATGCTGAAGGTAGGGCATCAAATTAAGCACATGTTGAAACATATGAAATATCACATTTTAATTAAATATTATCTGGTAAATTGGATGTCTAGATCGACAATGGAACATTTATGGTGGAGTTATGTTGAGGGAGGAACACTTATGAAGTTGTTCATGCACGTTAGCTGGGTTGGCTGGGCGTTCTGACTCTTGAGGCGGGGGTGAAGGTTCAATCCTCACTATCAGCAGAACAGTGTGGACCTAAGGCCAATATAAATCATGATATTTCTAGTTAAAATCAGTTCTCTCTTGTGTTGCCTTTGGGCAATCTAACTTTTTCTTTGTAGGATATGGTTGGATCCATGGCTACTATGCTCGTTCACTTGTACAATTACAATTTCAAAGTTAAAGCTCTGAAGAGTAAACTTCGGCTGAACCTCCATTAAAAAAAACACTTATGAAATTGGCTGTAGCTGAACTTCCTTTTGAAAAAAAAAAAACTTATGAAGTTATGAGGCAACAGGGAGATAGAGACTAGAGTACTCCGACACTAAGAACAGAAGTGGAGTCTGGAGTCCCACTGGCCGACTCTGGAATGTGGAAGTGTTTGAACGTGAGGTGACATAACAGTTGTCCCCGCAGCTTAGGGAATGCCGTATAGCTGATGTATGATGATGTACAATTGTCCATTATTTTTCTGCGAGACTTGTCCATCTGAATTGGCTGTATTCTATCAGTACTTTCACTGCTTCTAGGATTTCGCACTGCTCGTCAGTAGTCAGTGAATGTTATCATGGGGAGTGAATTCGTCAGTGAATGTTATCCCTTGGGGAAGAAAATCTGCACGATCATCTGTAAGATGCTGTAGTTGAAACATGGTGTGTCTTCGAGTAGTGCTAGCGACATGATACATCCTTCTGCTCCGCGGGGTTTGGAAGCTTCCCTTGTACAAGCATTCATCGGAAGAGATATCAACACAGCGTAGATTAGTACAAACAGCGTAGATTAGACCTGCCTCAGGCCTGGATGGTTCTTTCTCTACGCGTCGGTTGCTTTCAGCTCTGTAAATTCTTCTGCCGCCTCTAGAAAGAAGGCAAAAGGTCTCTCTTTTGTACTCTGCCGTGATCTTTCATACCATTCCCCTCAGAAGATCAGTCAGTATCCTGCAGAAACGAGGACGAGGCTTTGTAACTTGGTCCGCTAGACCTGACACGCTGCTGCGGGAGATGGCGTTCTTAACAACCGCTTCTTGTGACTGATCCACTTCTTTTCCGTTGCAAGCCGATCATCGATCTCCCGAGCATTACGCTCAATCAGCTGCACTTGCAGCCCACTTTTCATACGATGTTGTCCCTTCTCCGTATAGTCGTCTTTCTCCTATTTACTCTGCATGTCTCCGTGATTACTATAAGCCAAGGCGTCAACGCGCAGCGACCTGTCCCGAAGACCTACGTTGTTCATGTGTCTGATGCTATGCGTCCGAGCGTCTTCTCCTCAGCTAAAGACTGGTACAGGTCAGCTCTCGCGGCTGCAAGAGGCATGACCCTGCAGGATTTCGACGAAGAGATGCACGGACCAATTTATAACTATGGATATGCTCTGCACGGATTCGCTGCTCGTCTTACTCCGGTGCAGGCTGAAGCTCTGAAGTCAATGCATGGCATTTTGTCCGTAGTGGAAGATGGCATTCTTCAGTTGCAGACAACAAGGACACCGGACTTCATGGGGCTTAATCCAAGCCATGGAATCTGGCCGGCTTCAAAGTACGGAGAGGATGTAATAATAGGGGTATTGGACTCCGGCATTTGGCCTGAGAGAGAGAGCTTCGACGACAAAGTAATGGGTCCTGTCCCTTCAAGATGGACGGGTGGGTGTGATACGGTCGCAAACTTCCGAGGTTCAATCTGCAACAGGAAAATTATTGGGGCAAAAGCTTTCTTCAAAGGATATGAAGCGTCACAAGGACCCATTAATGAGACAATTGAGTATCGTTCTGTGCTTGACAGTGAAGGACATGGCACTCACACATCTTCAACGGCTGCAGGGAGCTTCGTTTCAAATGCAAGTCTCTTTGGGGAAG